>JAWZYV010013833.1:0-155890 GCA_038373885.1 Cheiracanthium punctorium | reverse complement strand
ATTCAGAATAATACTGTATTTATCATTTCTTATTTTGCTACAGTTAGAATCAACCCTTGTACTATATGGAATGACAGTCTGCTGCTCTTCTCCGCACAACGATATTCAAGTTCATAGCAGGTAACTAAAAGTTGAAGTGAAGGTTATTTCAGTCTCAGAATGGGACTTTCTTGGAGAAGAGGCTCTGCATAAAATTTTCAATTCTAAATTCGTGACAATTATTGTCCAGTTATTATTAACAGAATATATATATATATATATAGCTCGGCATGAAATTTATTGCAATTCTCACAAATAAATGATCAACATTTAGTTAAGCTACTTGAAAAACAAAGATAGATGTAGACATTTTTTTCAGATATGCTAACAAACATTAAAAAAATACATGCCTGCTAAAAATATCTAAAAATCGCCACTTTACTGAAATTTCGTTCTGTAATTTTAAATTAAAAGACCAAAAGCATACCTTCTAGCCATTCCAGCGTTTATAAATCTTAAAATCTCCTTGTTTGTACACAGAATTCTTCATTAGAGTATTAATTATCCATTCTTTAATATTTAATTAAAGTAGGGTGTTTCGTGACAATACTTCTTTCCAGCTAAGATGTCTCACAGATGTCAATTTATTAAAATAATTACAAATTGCAAAGGCAAACCTAACACGGAGCTTCACCGTTTTCATATGAAATTTCTAAAAGGGAAAACATTTTTCTTCTATCAACAGCAACTTACCAATTCATGAGGAAACGGACCATTTTTCTGAAAACTAAAGCTGAGATCAGATAATAGAATCGAGAATCAGCTCTCGAATATCTGAAATTTTTAAGCTGTCAATCAAATGTAATTTTGCTCTTTTTTATTTATGTATATATATATAATATATATATACATATATATAAATTTTAAGATTCAAGGGCTATTTATGTAGATATAAATGTTTCTACCTTAATCCTAAGCTCTTTCTTCGCAGCTGTTTTGATTATACTAACGTTTCCCAAAAAATTTCAGACCTTGCGTAAAGCCTGCAAATGCATATGAAGTATGGACAAATGAAGAATACCAGGATGCTCCAAAAACTACTAAGAAAAATGTTGTTGGAAAAAGAAAGTTCGTGATATACTACCTCGGTGACAAGTACGAAATGAAGGAGAACAGTAAAAAATTTCGCAAACTGAAAGAAAAAATCGTCATCGACGGTATTTGTGAAATTGAGGACTGCACCTGGTATACCTTACCCGACTATCAGCCCGTTGTACCTGATCGTTGGAAGAAAAACAAAGAGGACTGTGATAACTAAGAAGTTTTCAAAGGGGATGTGCTGGAAATTAAAGATGAAGACATATAAATTTTAACAAGAAATATTTTCTACTTTTTTATAACACATGAGAAAAATATCAAGTAAAACAAATGATTAAATGAGCTGCTTATATCTTTTAATCTTGTTTTAGCAACTTTCTAAATCTTCCTGAAAAGGTACTAAATCTAATACACATATACATTTTTTGAAATCAATGTCGTGACCTCATGATTTATTGTAACATGACTGTGTGAAATTCGAGTTATTCAGTCAGCATCTGCAAGCATTGATCTTGTTTAAGATGTCATCAATCGCATTTTGAATGCATCTAAATATCCAGCTCTTCAGGAACTTGAAAGAAAATTATCGGCAGTTTAGACAAGCATCTCCAGAAGAAATATCATGTTCAAAAGTTATTAAGTAAAATACATCATAAAAAATTCTCTAACATGATGTTATGTGCCGTACATGAAGAATGATTTTAAACAGCTATGGTTATCTGTATGAATAAATATGAAAGGAAGTGTGAAATAATATGAATCAAATTATATGCCTAATATTTTACAACTTGCCGTATAAGGATATAGAACTTAAAATTATATTTATCATATGAAAAACCACAATATTAAAATAACACGAAAAACTCCAGAAATAGGGAAACATTCTAACGGCCAAATATAATAATGTGACTCTTTAAAGGTCAACAGTCAGATTAATACAGTCATATTCATGAAAACTAGTCAGTAAGAGTTTGTCCAGTTGTCTCCAGTCTAGCCGAAGTTGGAGAACGTCAGGTGTACGACTTCTTGAATGTAACCGTAGTTGCTTTACGCTGCGGAATATGAAGAGAAGTCGTGATAACTCAGTAAAAGTGAACATTCAACCTAATATGTTTTAATTTACCATGCAAGGATAGAGAACTTCAAATCATATTTGTCATAGAAAAATCACAACTTAAAAATAGCACGAAAAATCGAAACATAGGAATATTCTGACGTTTCATGTTATGTAGTTACGCCTAACAGGTGTTCAATATGGAATTTAATTCTATCATGTTCAAGCAGACTAGTATGTAATAATAAAGATAAGATGGAGAACGTCAGAAGTACGACTTCTTTAACCTATTCGTAGCTGTTTTGTGCATCGGACTCTGAAGAGCATTCATATTAACTCAGTAAACTTGAAGAACATCAAGCATGATGTTTCAATCTACCTTACAAGGATATAGTACTTCAAACCATATTTATTTTTCATGGAAAAATTACAACATAAGAAAAATACAAAAACTCTAAACTTGAAATATTGAAACATTCTGACGGCTATAGGGATTAGAGTTGCTCCAAGCAGATTTCCAATATTGAATGTAATACTGTCATATTCAAGCAGGCTAGTTAGAGACAATAAGAAAAAGCTGGCGAATGTCACATATTTGATAAACTGTTTTACGCTTTTGAATATGGAGAGAAATAATAGAATACTAAAAGGGAAGAATGTAAAACATGGTACGTTTCAATCTACCTACAAGGATGTAGTTCTTAAAATTACATTTATTTTGTAAATGAAGAATCACAGCGTAAAATATTACATGTAAACTCTTGAAACATGGAAACGTTCTTACTGCTATATGAAATAAAGTGACTCCTGGCAGACTTTCAATATCGAAGTTCAGTGATGTTCCAGTAGAATAGTCAGTAATGATAAGTCCATGTTGGAGAAGTCATATGTACGACATCTTGAATCTAACCGTAGCTGTTTTACGCTTCGGGATATGACGAGAAGTACACTAAATTTGAAGAATATTCAACCTAGCATGTTTCATTCTACCTTACAAGAATAGAGTACTTGAAATTATATTTATTATATCAATGTGAAATCCCAGCATTAAAAGCAATATGAAAACTTTATAAATATGGAAGTATTCTAACGGCTTTACTGATTAAGGTTACTTCTATCGGATTTTCAATATTGAGTTTAATACTATCATATTCAAGCAGACTAGTGAGAAATAATGAAGAGACTTTAGATAACATCGATTTCCTGTTTTTGCTGCAAAATGAGTGCTGGCTGATGACTTTTACCAAGTAGAATTTTGTAATTTTTTTAAAAATGTGTTTGATTGGATTTTTTAAAAATTATGAATATATTTTCTGCTGTACATAACTACCTACAAAACTTTTTCGAACTGTGAGCTCATTGTATTTTATATTTTGCACATCCCACTTCATTTAGAGTGTATAATAAAATATTTTATCTTTCTTTCTGAGTTTGAACTTGTTTTAAGAAGTCTCTGGATGAAGTGAAATTTATATGCTTCGTCTTTACTTCGATATACGTGTAATTTTATTTTTATTCTTTTTTTTTGGGGGGGGGAGGCAGATTTAAACAAATTCCTGATATGAACACGACATGTAAACCTTATTTAAAGGAAATGTGATGTAGGCAATGAACACATAATTGGAAATTTCAACCTAAAACATATTGGAAAGCTTTTAAGGTAAGCACACAAATCATCTGGAAGAGACGTAAGGTTTCCTTTCTTGTACCGCATTGCATTTAATAGGCTGTAAACCGCATTGCATTTAATAGGCTGTAAGCTGGCTAATAATGCCGATTGACAAAAGGAGGAGAACAATTTGGAACCAACCTATGAGGTGTCGTGCTCGTAGCGTACGTGCTCATAGCGTACACCCCACTAAGGGTGCTTGTAGCGTACATGTGGTGCTCGTAGCGTACATCTCCCCCGCCACCTGTTCTCGTTTTCACCTCAGCAAATCCCACTCAATGTAGACCTACTTTAGTAGCGGCCATTTTAGTCCACAAAATCGTAGTTTAGAAAACAATAATATATGTGGGGGGGGGGAACCACCCTTCTTTAGCAAGAAAATTGAGTTACTGGTCATCCTATTGAAAGTAATGAGGATTTTGGACCTACAGATCGTTTAACGTTGTTGTTCTCTTGTTTAAAGGTGTATGAGCAATCTGTGTACATAATGTATTTTACTAGAAACCACACACTTAAAATGATAAAAAAAGCATAATTCTAAACTATATTGCTTTTTAAACTCTGGATTTTGGTTGAAGGGGAGCTAGAGCTACAAATACCTTATTGAAAAACAATATTTTGAATTCGGTTACAGTGACTTCGATTATAGTTATTACTCCCTTATACCGTCAAAGTTTTCTGTATCAATTGCCCGTAGAACACAAGCCCACTATCAACGTACCATGTTATAAAGTCATAAAAAATTATCTAATATTTTCATTGGCACTGTAACCAAAAAATTATTGTATTAAACACTATTTTAAAAAATTACTGTAGTACATGTGTCACACTAGCTGCAAATATTTAAAAACCAACGTCCTTTTTAAAAGTATTTTAAGAATATTTTTAAAACATTTAAAGACAATTTTTGAAACATAAAATATTTTAATTCTTTTGTAACAATGTTCGAAGCTTTTCAGATCTATATCTTCGGGGTAGTGGCGTTTAGGGGGGGGGGTTTCAGATCTAAATTTTCGGGTCGCTTTGGGGGCTTTAGCCCCCAATATGTGGTTCCCCCTCCGTGGGTGCGCCTATGATACTGTTAATTATTACTTTATTAATTATTCAGTTGTTACTCCGTTAATTGCATTTGTTAAACAAGTTATTATAAAAAGATTAATCTATTCATTATTTTTATTAAGAATTAATATGATATCGTATCATCCCTTCTTTGTGGTACTTGAAAGAGTCCGCCACTGCACCGATATTAACAAGTATTTAAAATTTTTGTAATGTACCGTGTGAGACTTTCACGAATCTAATAATACGCAATTGTATTATGGGTTATGTGAAAAAAAATATATATAACTCATTTGTGCCTAGATTATTTTTGCAACTTTCTTCACTTTTTGCTGATGCCAGCAATAAAAGATAAATTTCTGACATAAACTACTTGAACAAGGGATGATTTCTTTTAAAATCAGTATGCATAAAAATTGAAAGTTCGACATCTTATTGGGTCGTGTTGAAATATTTTGTGGAGTTGAGGTCCAATACTCGTGAATAGAGTCTAAGAAAAATAGATAACGTTTTCGACTGATAGCGAAAATGCCGTCCCAAAAAAGGGACACTAGGCATAAATGGGTTAATGAATTTTGAGCCAACTAATGTTTTTTCCTAAGCCTTTCCCCCTCTTCATTCATATTGCAAGAACAGCTTACTTTTTTTGGGGGGGGGGGGCTGAGATACCTTTTGTTTTACTTTAATGTTTAATAGCCAGCACTATTTTTAATAGTTGAATCTCTATCCAGTATTCGAACATGCTAAAAGAAATTCTGAAATATATACCGCTAGGTACATTTTTTTAAACACTTCATTATAATTGGGAATCGGCCATAAAACAGTTCCTTAAACATGGCTCACTGGGATAAATACAGGCTGTCCGAAAACCAGTTTCTTCTATGGGATTTAGCGTACGAGTAAATTTTCGCTTCGTCGCCGATTTGTCGCTTTTACCCAACTGTATCACTGTTGCCAACTCTGCCGGAGAAAATGTGCCTAAAATGAAAGTTAAAAGTATCCACAAATGGCTAACAATATTTTCAAGCTGAAAAAAAGAAAGAAAATTTTTTCGGCTTTTACATGCTTATGCTGCTGAAATATGCTTATCTGCTAATGCTCTTTGAGAGATTTGGACATTCGTTTCCGATTTACAAAATACTTAAGCGACAAATCGGCGAAGAAGCAAAAATTTACTAAAACACTGTCCCTACTGTACTAAACTACACTGTACTAAACACTGTACTAAACTACAGGCTGTACGCAAAAACGGAGCTTTCCGGACAGCCTGTATATATCCCAGTGAGCCATGCCTTAAATAAAAACAAAATTTACAATGTCTGTTTGCTTGACTTGATTTAAATTTCACCTTATTTGTTGAAAATAAATAGTAGTAATGAAATCTACGATTCTGTGGACTAAAATGGCCGCTTCTAAAGTAGATCTTTATTTAGCCGGATTTGCCTTTTCATTTCTTCTTTTCAATTATTACTGTGGTGCAAACAGGTGACGGGGATGATGTACGCTACGAGCACCCTTGATGGGTGTACGCAATGAGCACGTACGCTACGAGCACCATATGTACGCTACGAGCACCCTTGATGGGGGTGTACGCAATGAGCACGTACGCTACGAGCACGGAACTCTGGCGGTCATGATGGAGGAAACGTGTTTGCTCGGAGTGATCCAAAAGGAGCTGCCAATGGACGAGCACTTTGTGCTGAACTCGTGGTTTATGCGACGCAATCTCGCAGAATTGTTTGTGATTGCCTGACGAAAAGAGATTTATGCGTCTGATTATTTATGTGTGATACTGCTGAATGCAATTGGAAAATAACTTTCCAGAATATAAAAGCCCAGTCAGTAAAAACCTCTATTTTTTTCTGACGCTGGAAGTTATTGGATGGTGGATGATTTAATTATACAGTTCTTGAGGATACCGATATTATAAGAAATAACGTATTTCTGGGCACGAAATTATTTTGAAAGTCTTCAAATCTGTCTCAAAACAATAAGTAGGCACGAGAAAGTAATGTGCCACTTTCAATATCATTCGCGATTCGCATAGACGACCTGGGGGATTCGGGACGAACTTAAGTTGAAATCCGTCTAAACATAAGTATCCAAAAATTGGCCATATGCAACCTGCTCGGTGGCCATGCCTACTATTGGCCATCATTTAGTTAGTTGTAAGGCGCCCGTTGGAAAATGATGAATAGAACAAACATTTAATTTCTCGAAATGCTTAATAACACTTTATGTCGTGCTTTTATCCATAGTACAGTAAAAAATGTACCAATATTAGCTAATACTTATACCAATGCTCTCTTTCTTTGTTCCTGGCCCATGCATCATCAAACCTCACCGTGGTCGGTTGGATAAAACACTGAACAGGGTAGACGGCTGAAGTGTGACGATCCCGCTGTTGGATCCTTTCCGTACGACTGCAGTCAGGAAAAAGTACCAAAGAGTCTACCTAAAGGACTTATCGGTTTGGAGTTATGGTACAGTTTTCTTCAGATGCAGCACGAATATGCGGTACTTACGTATTATACTGGCAATCCGCCAAGAGGGGCGATTTTTCGCCAATTTTAATACCAGACGCATCAAATTATTAATGGTTTAGAATACGATTGGCAACATTTTGCCACCATATTTGACGTAAAAATAGATTGGCGGGAACGACCACCGGGATAATACGTAAGTACCGAATATGCTATAGAATGCCAAAGAGTCCCCCGGCCAAGGCACCCTCCTCCGTAGGCTGATTGCTTGTCACTAAGGCTTGTCATAACGCAAAAAATATGCATATATATGAACAATTTAAATCCACCAAGATTCAATCCCTTGAAAAATATGAAACTCTATCATGTAGGAGGGCTGTTTAGAATCGTAAGAATTGTGAATCGGACATAAAGTTTACGGCAGAGTCTATCAATCGTACGTCATTTTTAATTGATGACGTCCCGTTTTTGACTGACGTGAAAGAAACCCCCCCGTAATTGAGGGAGTTTATCCTGGTTGTTTCGCCCAATTGGATTTAAAACAGAGCAAGACTGAAACTTATTACGAATTTCGGGGGGGGGGGGATTCTATATCCAGGGCCGTTATGAAAAAAGTTACCCTACGTTTAAAAAAAAAAAAAAAAAACTTGGTGTTTTTGCTTACTTTTCTCCAGCTCACATTTATCGTGATATATTTAAAACTTTGATAAATTGATTTTTAAGTGAGTTATTTTACAATCTGAACACATGTTTCAGGCAGAAAAGTTTCATCCTTCATCAGCAGAAGTCCTACCCAGTTCATCCACAGTGACGTGTTGGATTTCTAGCGATGAAAGACGAAAATTATACGCCCGAAACACGTTTCCAAATTCATTAATATCTTTTTATGTGTGTTATTTTTATATGAATTGTTTCACCTTTAAACAGCAGTTGCTTCTGTTTTGTTTGTTTTTTTTAAGACATTTTCGTAAATCGTAAACATTATCATGAACTGTAAAAAATAAGAATACTAATTTCCGCAATTTAAACCAAGCTCGTTCAAATGTAAAAAAACTGGAGTGACTCCAATCGACTTTCTGAATACTTACGATTAAGATCATTATCAAACATTTCAATAAATTTTAATCGATTCAAACATATATACCAAATGGAAGCTGAATCGAATGCGCCGTTTAAACGCTAGTGTACTTTCAAGAATTTCTCCCCATAGGCCATAATGTAAAAGAAATCTTTGTCGTAGCCCTGTAGAAAAACTGTAAGTCCTATACACATCAAAATCAATATCGGTCTTACGGTGGTGGTTTATAACATATATACCCAATTTGAGGTCAATCGAATGTACTTTTTAAACACTAGCGTACTTTCAAGCATTTCCTCCCATAGGCCATAATGTAAAAGAAATATTTGTCGTAGCCCTGTACAAAATCTATACACACCAAAATGAATACCGGACTTGCGACGGTGGTTTATAACATATATACCCAATTTGAGCTCAACCGAATGCCCCGTTTAGGAGCTATCGTGTTTACTCACATACACACGAACATCTCGTAAAAATAGCATAAATGAATTCAGAATACGTCAAAACGTGTCAAAACACCAAATTCGCGAAGTCGAATTTTTTCATGATTACAATACTTTCCTTACATGGTACATGTTCGGAAAGTAACCTTCATGCCGACCTCAGCTCTGCCCCTCTAATAAAGACCAAACTCCCTCGTAACGTACTAGGGGCAAATTCAAATGAACATTTTTAATAAACTCGCTTTTTACATATTGACCTTTTCAAAGTAAGTTTCAGAAGTAAAAAGAAGATACTTGTTAGTTTAATTACGCCATCAAATATCGGGATTAGTGTAACATCTCCCGGTTACCGTACGAAAAACATTTTGTAAAATTTGCTATTGTTTCCGAAAGACGTTTTACATAATATATCAAGTTGGGGCTACGCATTTTAATGGTAGTTGACAGTTTTCTATTAAAGAATCCTTCATAGCAATAATTAACATTTTTTAAACCTATTGTGTAAGCTCAAATGTTATACGCTTCTAAAACTGAAATGTTTATTAAACAGCCACGCTGTAAGATGCCCTGGAACAGAACTTGCATACTGTTTTACAATAATCTATATAAATAAAATTAGACTTTTGTCTGTACATTTCTTGGGATTCAAAAATTTTGCAATTTCTATCCGTTTCAAGCACCGGGGAATGCGATGCGACCCTCAAAAAAAAGTTTGTCTGTCTGTCATTCTGTCATTCTGTCCTTCTGTCATTCTGTCCGTGACGCTTTTTTTTGTTCAAGCATCACGTAAAAACGACTGAAGCGAATGATATGAAAATGGGTGTCACTCAACTTGAAACATAGACGTCGAATTTTAAAAAAATCTTGATTAGATTTTGAGATTTTGCGAAAATCATTTCAAACTGCGTAAATTTGTGTTCGCACATCACTTAATAACTGCTAAGGTGAAAAAATGATATTTTGTGAAATGATAGGTGGTCACTCAACTTACACTATTAGCATCTAATTAAAAAAATCGATCAGATTTCGAGATTTTGCGAAAATCGTTTAAAACTGGTGAATCTTTGTTCACTCATTACGTAATAACGACTATAGCGAATGATATGAAATTTGGTCGGTCACATTATAGATGGTTTCTCAATATAAACTATAGGTGTCCAATTTTTTAAACAGTTTTATTAGATTTTGAGATTTTGTGAAAATTCTCTCAAAATACGTTTATATTTCTTCAAACGTCACGTAATAACGAATAATACGAATGATACGAAATTGAGTGATAGGATAGGTAGTTGCTAATCTTAATTTATAGCCATTGAATTTTTAAAATATTTTGATTACATTTTGAGATTTTGTGAAAATTGCTTTAAAATTCTGAAATTTTGTTCCAGCATCACGAAATAAAGACTGCAGCGAATGAAACGAAATTGGGTGAAAGGATAGGTTGTCACTCAACTTAAATTCGAGGCTTCCAATTTTTCAAAAATATTGATTAGATTTTGAGATTTTGCGAAAATTATTTCAATATGCGTAAATATTCGTTCGCGCATCACATAGTTACGACTAAAGCGAATGAAATGATATTACTTAGTTACTCTCTAACCTGTAATATTTTAACAATACATAAAAATTATAACTTCGCTTTCTTTGGCAACATACTACATCCATTCTGTGTACTCCTACAATGCTGACGAAAGTTCTTGCTTTTTGGAAATTTGCATTCAGTACTAACCCGTCAAGGACGGGTACTTTCAGCTAGTAATAATAATAATAATAATAAAGGTTTATGAATCATATGAAAGTCATTGATTAAAAAAGACTGTTGTTTTATTTGAACTACACAAATCCTAGAAAAATAAGTATCCGATGTAAGGAAGAAAGGAAGATGAAATTGTACCTTTGAAGTAGTAATAATATGATAATAAAACATTTGGTACGTGATACTACTTTATAAGTCATCGCAAACTATGCTTTTAAAGTTGTTATTAGTGTCATACAATTACCTTTTAAAAAGCATTATATCTCATAAAGCATTGCATTAAAAATGCCTACTTAATTTAAGATTTTTTTTTTTTTAAATAGCATTCAAGACGCATTTTTGCTTGTTTATAGCATGAAAATGATCTATACTTATTTCCCTATTTTACATAAAATAATTCTTCAGTTTTGGCCAGTAACTTTCTTGTTCGTATTTGTCAGGTGAGGAGAGGACGTTTCTGTCACTTTTAACAATGTTTATGGCAACATTTAACTTATCTAAGAGAATCTTCAATATACTCACTGATAATTTCAAAATAATTTACAAAGCGCTCACATGTATGTGTGAAAGTTTTGTCAAAAACTTAAAGATCAATAATGCCATAGATGAAGTAAGCTACCTTAGGATGCAAAATATCAATATATTAGTAAAACTGTATAATATTCAATGGTTTGTTAGAATAGTGTAACAACACTATTGCATTCTATGTATACTGTCTTGGTAATAATTTTAATGCTAATATTATAATACAGAAAGCTTAAAGGTCAGTTCATTATAATAATGTCCGGTAAATCACAAATAGAAAATGTTTTTTATTGTAAATAAATCATAACCTTTCCTTCAATTTCAGTTTAATTGAAAATATGCATATTAAATTCTTATTTTATATTTGTGATGTAATTAACAACTAACGCAAATTATAAAAATAATTATTTTAAGCATTAATTTCTTTTAAAATATAAAATTATTAAAGTTATCAGTAAAAATTTGTTTATTGCACAATAATCTATAATGAATCATCCTAATCGTTTTGAAAATTCAAATATGAAAATTTCCATTTGAAATTAGACAAAATGATAAATGATATTTTATTCTATTCTCATTAGAAAAAAGTTTTAAAACTAGCAATATCTTTTATTACAAATAATATTTTAATTTTTGAGAGAAAAAATTTATGTGTGGCGAAAAATTTTGAACCGTCATACCTAAAAAGGTACTTTTCTCGATTTGCAGATAACTCCTTAAAATCGCGCAATAAACAATTCTCAGTACCTCCAAAAATTATATATAAAATTTGTAAAAATTTACATTTAGGATAATTTTAAGGTTTTGTTTCATTTAACAAAGTCAAAATAAGGTGTTATCATTAAAAACAAAAACGAGCTGATGCAGAATTAAATATGAAGATAGCCCCCGCTGAAAACTATATAAACAGAATAAATATGTTGTTTGTAAGCGAATGCCACATATAACTTTGCTGTGAGACGGACGATGGCCGAGAAAGGAGCAAATGGGAGCTGAGAACAAGTACATGCTTTGTTCCGGTGAAGAACTTTCAAGATAGAAGCATCAAGGTCCAGTACTCTGACCTACCGTATTGTTTTGTATCTAATGTTCTAATGTTTTGGAAGGTTTTCTCCCAGTCTACGCGTCTACATGAGTTAAAACTGATTAAAAATAGCTCACCCAAGGTATTTCTCCTTTTTGCAGATGGCGCTAGTGTGATTTACTTTAACAACCACGAACTCTTCCCGAACAACCTCTAAATAACTACAGTCTCAAAACATTGCTTTAGAACAATGAAAAACATATTTTCTAAATAAAATGAAATGTATAATTATAATAAGGGAAAAAATAACTCTACCTTTTGGTGGTTGGGGTGGGGGGACTAAAGTATTAGTGAATCAGTCAGTCTTTAATTATATTTAAAGTTAATTAAAATGCATATTAAACAGCAATCTTGAAATAATCTAAATATATTTTATCTGGAAAAAATAAAGTAATTCGTAAAATCATGCGTAAAACAAAATGTGACTGGAGGAAATATGCTATTTATGAATTACTTCAAAGAAATTATTTAAATTATTGTTATTCCAATAATTAATTCTATTCAACGTCCAATATTTACTGAACCATGTAACATTTCATTGCATTGCATCATTGGCTACACGCCTGCGTTTTAAAAACAAATATATGTTTTCATGTAATAAAAAAAGAACCATTTGAAAGCACTTTTATTATAAAAAAAATATTTTTTCGAATACATTACTTAAATGCACATAGAGAATAAATTATCTGAGACAAAATAAGTCAAATTATTATACTTTTAAAATGGGGAGGGGGGCAGCGGATATGACCGCTCGCTTAATATAATTGCTGCTAAAAAAATATTTTGAGATTATCGGAAAATTAATTTACCCAGTACATCTATCATGTATATTTCGCAAAATTTTGTCAATGGTTTTTTTGTGTGTGTGTGTGTAATCGCTACAAAAGATACAGCACTCAAATATGCCATAATGTTATTTAGTATTTAAAAAATATCTTAATAACTTATTACGAAAATTTGAAGCTAAATTTTTGAAGTAAGCTTTTTTAAAAGGAACATGACAAATTATAACTATTAGTTTTAGATATTTGTGTTATAACCTGTTAGGAAATTGCATTTTTTAAGATTAGCATAAAGGTATCGTACACTGTCAAGAATTTAAGATTCCTAACACATATCAGTCTGTGAATTCAAATATTAAAACACGTAATATTTTTCAGTATTCGTTCTGAATTTCGATCTTTTCGAGATCTTCAACAAGCCTCCGCAGACTAACAAGATTATATCTCATTTGCGAAATTTCTCCATCGAGTTTTTTAAAGAATCTGACGCGGGGCGGTGTGGTGGGGGGAGGGGAACTGTGGATGTTAATTCTCGTCTATAGTACGTTTGCCAAGTACGCTTGGCAGTAAAAAAGAGCTTACGGAGGAAAGCGAATTTCGGATAGAAAATATATATTTTAAGTAAGCAGGCGCGCTTCAGGTAGTAACTGTAAAAAATGTAACGATGTTGACAGAAATTGTATGTTCAAGAGATTTAAAATGTAAAATATGTATGCGAGTAATATTGTTTGGCAGGTACTCATATTTTTTTCGATTCCAGTTCTCTGTTGACAGTTTGTATTATTTTTCCTGGTTCTTTCTTTTATAGTTTGTTTAAATATGTGCATTTTTTTTTCAAGTTCTAAAATCTCAAATTTTAATAAACGGTATTTTGGACGTAAAATTTCCACTAGTTTCATACTTAAAGAACATTACCAATAATTTTTTAATCTAAGTTTTTATTCATTTTCTTTATATTTTTCAGGCAGTGACGTGCATTTATGTATCTTTTCTCTGGTATATTTAAATTGCATAACTATTGCGTGTTTAACTCTTTGAGGCACAACCCTTTCTCAATACTGAAAAAAGGGCAACAGTTGCCATCGCTCGACTTAACTACCAGCAAGCTGTGCGGCAAAGCCAGCTGCATCAAAAAAGGGTCTCTAGATCTGTGGCACGCGATGAACGTTTCGATCGTCCGCCCTCTTGCTGTTAGTTAAGTCGAGCGATGGCAACGGCTGCCCTTTTTTCAGCATTGGGCAATCTATCCAGCTGTTCTCGCATTCTTCCATTTTTCAGCAGATGTCAGTGCTGTTAAAAATAATCGTGACCATTTTTTTACTGGAAATGACGTGCTAAAATGTAAAGCATTCTCTTGGAGCTATGATCACCCGCCACTATTTTTATAGAAATCCAATCTATTGTTTGTGACTGGCAGCAGTCAAAACGTCAGAGTTGGGTGTTCCCAGAGCAGGAACATTGCGTGTTAAAGGGTTAAAAAAAGTTCTGACAAGGGGTGATAAAACACATAATAAGAAATCTGAAACAGATATCAATATGGAATCAAAATTATCGTTTTTCTCTTACCTGTTATTTATCACTTAGAGAAATGTGATGAAGTGTTCGTTTAATTTCAAAACTCAGTTTTATAAACAATGGTCTTGTCTCAAAAACTTTCAGCAATGAAATGAAAAAGAACTTTTAAATTATCAGGTTTAATCACACATTTTCTATAAATGAAACATTCGTTTTCAATGAGCTATGGTCGGAAAGTTCACTATTACTGCAGCACTTGTTCAAAAGCAATTATTAACAGCTACTTGAAAACGACGTATCCGACCCCACATCGCAGTGTCATTCTGAATCCTTACTATGTGCTTGACCTAACCTTAATTTTTCCGTAGTTCTTTTGAAACACCCTATAAATAATACACATATATTGTTACAAAAGTGTAATGTTGTTTTCCCGTGAGTTGTGACCATTTTACCTTGGCGACAAATTACAGGTCCGTTTTAACGACTTGGCGACGGAATTGTTGATTTTGGCGAACAAAAGAAAGTTCCCGAAATTATCGTCTGTATACCAATTAGGAGGAAAGCTAGGAGAAAAATCGAGAACTATGACGTCAATCTCCTTGCTGGAAATGGATAAATAGGGAGTCTCGCTTGCTTTGAGTGAGTTGAAAAACAGACTGCGAAGAGCATATCTTAGAGAGCAGAATTATAAGATTGGCATACTGTTATTGCTGTGATTGTTACTGATTTACAGTTGCACGTGAGATATCAGTGCGTCAACTGGTCGAATAAAGTGTTATATTTGCTTTTCGAATTTGTTGAACTTTTTTAGCTTGCACCCAATCTGGGTTCTCGTACCAATATATTTTCTTCATTACAAAAAATGCTGGAATTGTTGTACAGGTCAACGAATAATTAAAATTCTTCATTTTATACAAGCAATGGAAATGGGGAAAATTCTTTCTAGACGTCCCATTATAAATTTTCTTGATATAGGTCATATTTGGAAATTGATAAAATATAGCTGTGGTTATGCAAGCTGTATTTGTGTTCATGTATGTTAGATTCGACACACTAACTTCAACGTTTGTAAACAAAGCAAAACATTTATTTCACAAAAACGTACAACGTAACTTACAATAACCGTACTTCACACATATATTTTAAAACACTTTATTCAACGCATTTTCTTCCAAATCATTTTTTAAAATTCCATCGCTTCTTCGCTGCGATTTCTGAATTCATTCGCTGCCATTTCAATTCCTATTGCAAACACAATGTACTAAGTAAGGAAAGTATTGTAATCATGAAAAAATTCGACTTCGAGATTTTGGTGTATTGACACGTTTTGGGGTCTTCTGAATTCATTTATGCTATTTTTACGAGATGTATGTATGTGTGTGTGTATGTGTGTTTGTGTGTCTGTGAGTGAACACGATAGCTCCTGAACGGTGCATTCGATAGAGCTCAAATTGGGTATATATGTTATAAACTACCATCGCAAAACTGGTATTGATTTTGATGTGTACAGTCTGTCAATTAAATAACCAAATGTCGGAAACGTATGTGAACAATACAGTTTTTTTTTTCTTCGAAACTTAGCATAAATATATAAAATTGACATTTTTTTTTACCTCCTCCTTAGAAAGTCTTCCAACCAACACAGAAAGCATTCCATCCATTGTAAGGAAAGAAGTATATCTCAATTATCTTTATATGAAATTGACACACACACACACACACAACCCCACCCACCACCCCCCCCTTTTTTTTTTTTTTAGAAAGTCTTAACGTATAATGATCCCGCTTTGGAATCACCCAACTCTGACGTTTTTTGATTGTTACCAATCACAAAGAATAGATTGGATTTCTATTAAAAAAAAAAAAATAAAATAAATAAATAAATAAATAATAATAATAGTTGCGGGTGATATAGTTCCACGAGAATTCTTTACTTTTTTTTAGCATGTCCTTTCCAGTTAAAAAAAAAGTAAAGGATTCTCGTGGAGCTATATCACCCGTAAAAATTTAAAAAAAAATAGAATTGGGTTAGATTCACTACATATATTTAACAAATATATAAGTGGCATGGTATGCAATGAACATTTTGATCATATGCCATCTAGCTGGTAGTTATGTCGAGCAATGATAAAACAGCTGCCTTTTTTTTTTTCAGCATTGGTTGGGTCGATGAGAGGAGGTGGGGGGGGAGATGAGGAGAGGAGGAAAGGAAAGGGTTATACCTTAAAGAGTTACATTGCATTTGTTATAATTTTATGTTGACTATTTTATGTTGTTCATTGTTGACGAGAAATAACATACTTCAAAAAAAAGTAAAGGATTCTCATGGATCTATGTCATCCATAACTATTTTTTTTTTAATAGAATTGGGGGAAGGGGGGATGGGGAAAGTCCAAAAAAAATGTCCCAACAACTGTATTGTTCACATACGGTTCCGACATTTGGTTAT
The DNA here is from genome assembly GCA_038373885.1 of Cheiracanthium punctorium. NCBI lineage: Eukaryota > Metazoa > Arthropoda > Arachnida > Araneae > Cheiracanthiidae > Cheiracanthium > Cheiracanthium punctorium. Next base: position 138,913 of record JAWZYV010013833.1, on the reverse strand, counting down.
TTAATTGACAGACTGTATAGGACTTATAGTTTTTCTACATGGCTACGACAAAGATTTCTTTTACATGATGGCCTATGGGGAGAAATTCTTGAAAAATGCTTGTGTTTAAACGGCGCATTCGATTGAGCTTCCATTTGGTATATATGTTTGAATGATTCATCGATTAAAGTTTATTTAAATGCTTGATAATGATCTTAATCGTAAGTGTTCGTAAGGTCGAGTGGAGTCACTCCAGATTTTTTTAATATAATACTCTTAACAAATCGTAAGGCACTGTTAAAGTTTTGTAATTGGAAGTGTAAAGTGGACGTCTCTCTGATGGAATAATTTTTAGCATCCAGCATTAACAATGTTGATGTACAGGGTGGCCATAATTAAACTGCACGTGTTCAAGGGGTGCTGGAGAGAAAACTACTGGGAATATTCCAGTGAAATTTGGTATCTACACGTTTCAGAACATGCGCAAGTCAAATATGAAAAAAAAAGTCGCTATTTTCGCCCGATAGATGGCGCTATACCGTATTTCAAAGCTCACCGATGGCATATAAAACTTCCAAAACCGATAGACAGAGCATAATGACATTCTAAGAGGCATATAATCAATAAAAACATCATTTACAGTTTATCAAAATTCCAGGTGAAGGGTGTTACACCGGACATTTTAAATGCGACTGTGGACCATGCTGTTTTACGTTTTCAGCATGTGGTTGCATCTGGTGGTTCGCATATTGAGCACATCATGTGATAATTTCATTGAATAAATAATGGTTCAATTGTTTTCCAAAGCGTCTTTATGGATTGTTTAATTTGTGATCTTAAATTACGTTAATTTTTGATTACATGATAGTGTAAAAATTTAATTACTGAAGCGAATTGTATTGAATTTTGATAAACTGTAAATGATGTTTTATATTGTTTATATGCCTCTTAGAATGTCATTATGCTCTGTCTATTGGTTTTGGAAGTTGTATATGCCACCGGGGAGCGTTGAAATACGATACAGCGCCATCTATCGGTCGAAAATGGCGACTTTTTTCATATTTGACTTGCGCATGTTCTGAAACGTGTAGATACCAAATTTCACTGGAATATTCCCAGTAGTTTTCTCTCCAGCACCCCTTGAACACGTGCAGTTTAATTATGGCCACCCTATACTACCAAATGCTGCGCTCTTCACCAGGTAACATTTTTAATAATTCACTGACGTTATGTTTTCTTATCAGTTTAATTCCTTCTTTATATCGGAATAAACAAAAAGAGGGTGCATTTTTTTTGTATCGTGCCTCCTGTTGGAATGCTCGCATTATCTGAGAGGCCCATAACCTTTTATTCTAATGCTTACAGGACATCAGGCCAACGGAGCGAGAAAACACAGTGAGGTTGCTTTTCAATTCACTTAATACCTAACCTTGGTGCAGGTAATGAGATGGAAGCAGTTTTTTGTAATGCTGCTTAACGGGAGCGTTTCCTGGAATTTCCCCAGAAATATTCGAAGGCTGCGAGAATGTCCCCGAATAAAACAAGCGGGGTTTGGGGAAATTTCTGAAAAATATTATAGTCCAGGGATATTTTAACGATTTGACAAGGGACTAGACATGATCACACAATTTATCATACCACAGCCCTCTAGAGTAGGATGGGGAAAAAATCTACGAAATTATTCGATTATTTACATACCACTTATTTCACACAGTTCACGAAAAATATATATTCCTGCGAAACGAAATTAACATGACTAAAGCATCATCAAGCTTCAAAAATGTGTCATTTATTTTGCTTCAAAATTTGCTATTTTCAATATCGCTAACATTTACTATATTTGTGCAAAATGAATTTACTTATGTCATATATATATAAATGTATTTTAAAGACAAATTTTGAAACATTCTCAGTTTATGACTTGATATGCGACCCTTTACTCATCAGAATAAGACAATTCAATTAATGTGAAATCATCTGATGAACAGATATATTTGAAATTTTTCACAGCCTTGTAAAATCATTTTCTCCATCTATTTCCAACGAAATTTGGCTAGACCGCTGTTCATATATTTCTTTCTAATTTTAATTTATTAATTCATAATTCATCTTTGTATTTATTAAAAATTTTAACATGAATGCTTGGGCTGTTTAGTTCTAACAGTTCGAATAAAAACCAGCTTCTGAATATCAGTATTAGAGAAGATATGAATTCAAGTATGGTAAAATATTTTAACATAGGGGAAGATAAATTTCGGAAGCTCATAACTCATTTATTGGGTTGGCAACAAAGTAATTGGGTTTTTCCGTATGTCAATATTTCGCCTGGCCAAAACTACTGAAGTTAATTATGCGAAATTCGGCACGTACGTGAGTTCTTCAACATAGGTGCTAGATCAGAAAGCATTTTCCAAAATTCGTAATCTTATGAGGGCTAAGGGGCCAAAAAGTTCTTTTCACATGTCCCGCGTGATCTCAAATAAAAATAGACATATCCGTGAAATTCTTTCTGTAAAAGACAGCAGTCACGTATACCTAAAAATTAATTTCGGGACATTTTTAATATTGTCCTCTAAGGAGGATAGAAGCGAAAAAAGGGGGAGGGTGGCCCTCTTTTATGGACGAAAAAAAATACTGCCAGTGAAATTCTTACTTTAAAATGTAACAAATATGAATCGTATGTTCAGGCACAGATTACCTGTAATTAAAAACTTGTTGAAAACTTATTTGCTTGAATTTTATACAAGAAAACGCAATTACTTTGTTGCAAACCCAATAGTTCTGATGTATTGAATATTGCCATCTGCCGTTGAAAGGGCTAAATTTTTGAAAAATTAAGTGAAATCTATGTGCTGTCGTTCATAAAAAGTAAGTTGATGCGTATATAAATAAGAGGATTGCTCCTTCTTTAAATTTAACGTACAGCAAATTAAACTGCAGGATATTTATAAATGAGAGTCTACATAACTTTGCCGCACGGCAAACGACGGCTGAATGAAGGACAAATGAGCCCTTTTTTCCACGAAACTGTGCAATATAATTATGGCCTGACAGAGCTTGAGTTCATGATACATTTTTTTTTGTTTCAAATAGATGAACCCAACGAATGGCCATAAATTTTAATGTATAGGAAAACTGTGTTTTTGAGTTAGAAATTAGATAATGCTATGAATCGTTGCAGAACACTCTGCTAATTCCTGGGCTGGTCGTTCTAAAGTCCAGTTGGTGTAGAATATTCTAGTTAAGAGTCCACTAGTCAGGATGGAAGACGAACTTTATTGCTTCTAGAACTTCGTCGAACAATTAGCTGTGTAAAACTCACAGGCACTAACGGCCAGTAGCTTTTTTACAACAGTCCACTCAGTACTGCAGCTTTCAAAAAGGCTGTAATTCTCACACAATATAAAACACTTCCACAAATAAAATTCAGTGGAAATTTACGTGGGAAATCGTAAACAGCCCCTCGAGACTCAGCAATGAAAAATTCACTCACAGCACTTAAAACGCGCTTTTCAAAACAAGCTAAATACGGCTTACAATAGCACAATTCTCAGGCTAATGAAGTGAAAAGAACGGAATCTATTCTCAGTAGCAAACTGATACAAACTGACTCAACTGGGGCAACAGCTCTGCTTTTATAGATGACGACGAACACCGTGGAATGTTCTAGAGCAGGGCTTCCCAACGTGTGGTCCGCGGACCCCTTAGGGGTCCGCCGGCTCTTTCTAGGGGGTCCGTGGCCACCTTTGAACAGCGGCTGCCGTTCCCAAGTGTTGACCTGCAGGTAGTTTAGTGCCGGTGCTCGACTTTCTGAAAACTCTGGGGGGGGTCGCGTGCGCACCGACTGACAGGGGTCCGCCGTGGATTTTTGCCTGAAAAAAGGGTCCGCCAGCTAAAAAGGTTGGGAAACCCTGTTCTAGAGGAAACTATCCCCGGAAGGTTGTAGAACAAACTTGATTTTGATTGCGTAATAGAAGAGTATTTCAGAAATATTAGGCTATTATGTAATGCTATTGCATTAAAACGTTCTTTATAATCCCCATTGTGAAAATCGCGCCGAATGACCGAAATGTCGCTAAGCTTGATCACTTTCTTGGCGAATTATCGTCAAATTTGGTTCCCAAAAGTGAGGTTAGCATATTAACGAAATTGTTTCTAAATAACTTTCAAAGATACAGCTTGCTCTCATACTTTGTACAGCTTGCGGCGAGACATTCTAAGATTTTTGACTCTGTGAAACAAATGATAAATTTTAGAAAAAAAAATATATATCTATATATAATTTCATATATTTTTTAGTCGTGTTGAATGAGCTGTTTTAGAGCCTTGTTTTATTTGCAGCGTGTGTGCGATGTTAGTTAAACTGTAAATGTAAACAGTGTATTACAATCTTCCCAAAGCATGTTCTACTTCGGCTTTATAAATACTGTTTGGAATGTACATCATAATCCATGAGTGTACCATATTTGTCTTCCTTGTTCCATAAATAGGTAAAATGTACTAAACAAACACGCCAACTTCCTGTTACAATGCTATAATGACCGAAAAAGACAACTATTGACTGCTCTGGATTGGTAAATAAAATTTTATCAACCGGCAACTTATTTACCGTCAGGCTCGGTGAATCTGCATCGCGTTCTAAAATCGTCAGAAAATAAAACTGGAAACAGTCTAAAAAACTGCTTTATATGTCAATATAACGGTCAATATGTCCTCATCCCAGCCACAGTCAATTATAGTAGTGTAACCTGTTCGCATATCGTCTGACAAGAACTACTATGCCGCCGTGGAAATCTCAAGAAGTTTTTAGAGCTCCGTCGAGCAGCTGCTATATTATGAAAAATCTTGATTATAATTTTGCAGATGAGTATTCATTTTGTTCATTTTAGTGTGCATAACACGACGGTGATAATTATTTTTCTGCGAATTTGTTATTTTAAAGTTAATGATGTTTTTTACGATACTTGGATTTCAAACGAGTACTGCTTGATAAACTTCGAAGTGCTTCACCAAGTTCAATATAATCACCTGTACTTCGGTGGTCGAGCTTCCACTCTACTATCTATAGTATTGGAAATGCAGTGGCAAATATTTATTTTTATGTCATATTATATAAAGGTTGGCAGTGTTTTCAAGAATGTAATGTTTTCAAAGAGTGCTGTGCTTATTGACGTCATCAAATTATTTAACTGAATGCTGAAATATTTGCAATTCCCCTATGGATGAGCACTAGTTGTGTAGTTTGAAGTATCCTGAATGCAACTGTGACATTTAGTTTCGTTTATTTTTATTAATCTAAAATTAAGTGTTTTCAAGAACTTCTGAGTTTCAACGAACGCTGCTTATTGATGCTATCAAAAAATATTCCGCTAAGTGCTAAATACTTGACTATATTCCGGTGGATGAGCATAAATTGTAGTGTTTAAAGTATCCTGAATACAAGGGTGATTTTTGGTACGTTAAAATTATTACCGTTTCTCGTTTCTCAAGATCTGTCACACTTTCAAGATCACTTCATTATTCATTCAAGATATGCTACTCCGGATTTTTTTCAAGGTTAAATTTTGATCCTGTGCCGCGTGTGTGCTTTTGAAGATCCAAAGTGCTTATACAGCATTAATATAGTGTTGCTGTACATCCACATCCTGAAATATGGGGTTACTTACTGTACAGCCTAATTCGATCTGTGTGTTTCATCGTTTGGTGATTTACGGCGGTGATACAGCATTCCTATGGGTGCACTGCGTTTATTTACTATGGTGATCGTGTTAACCCATTTGTGCCTAGATATTTTTGCGACTTTCTTCAATTTTTGCTAATACCTGTAGTAATAGATAAATGTCTGATGTCAACTTCTTGAACAAGGGGTGATTGCTTTTAAAATCAGTATGCATAAAAATTGAAATGTCTACATTTTACTTCGTAATATTAAAATATTTTGTGGAGTTGAGGCTCAATACTCTTAAATAAAGGCTAGGAAAAATAAATAACGTTTTCGACTAATAGTGAAAATGCCGTCCCAAAAAAGGGACACTAGGCATAAATGAATTAACTCTTACTCATTGACATGGAATTTTTATGTAGACTACATACGATTAACTGATTTGCTTCAATCGTACGTAATTAGCTTTTTGGTTCTAATCTGCCAGGTTCGTTTAAACGAACATACGGATTCTGTGACATCCAATTGACGTTTATATTACCAGCGAATCCAGGTAAACCGCAAGGTTGACCTTTTTGTGTGGATTCTCCCAATCGAGTGCTTACATTTAGCTTACCCTTGGACAACTTCAAACATCCGAGCATTTGCTTAAACGAAACTGGCAGATTAGAGCCCTTTGTCTTGAAATTGCTCTCCGACGCTCTAAATTTTCAATCTGATTTTGTATTCAAGTATTTGTGTTTTGACCAAGATCATTTCTCTATATCGTCTAATTTTACTTTGTCTGAGATTTCCCTTAAACGAACTGGGAAATATCGCTATAAACTATGAGAACTTTTCTAGCTGGGGGTATATTCATTAGGCTACCGTTGCATTTGGTCGGTGCTATTGTGAATCTTCTATCGGGCCTGCTCATAGAAAATGTGAATTTACAAAAAATCTTCCGAATGGAAGGTCGAAGAGATCGCAGCCTTTTTCCTGCTTTTTTTAAGTTTTCTGCTAATTTTAAATAAAGCAAGCCTTCGATCGAGGTTTCTACCCGCATCAATGCTGAATTGAGAAAATTTGGACCACTTTCTATCAATTATCATTTTCTATAAGAAGGCCCGGTAGTAGATTCACGATGGCTCCGATATGGAACATTTTATTTCTGGATGCATTCGCTATGTTAAAAAAAAAAAAAAAAATCCATTACACTTGTTAAAGCTTGTGTCTACGGGATGCTCTCTGACACCCTGTAAATTATTTCTACAAATATAAACAATTGAGAACTTTTCAAATTGATTTATACTTGAATGCATTAGTTTTTTGTCTGAGATCGGTTTTTCTTTGGCTGTCTCAGAGGTATCTCTTCCTTCATGTATAGTAAATCATTATGGCATTGTGTTGGTTGATCTTATTTTCAGGACACCTGGCGTACCCACAGAAATGCTATAATTAAATGCAACATTTTTATACTAATAATTCTATAAGCATCAAAGAGGTTAAACTGTGAGTTTTTTCTCTGTCCAATAGTTATATTTCCTGAATGTACTATTGGAGATCACTTTGGATTCACACTAGTTCTTTTATAAAATCAGGTTAAAATAGCTTGGAATTTACCTTCTTGCATATTTTACGCATTTATCAAAATTTTCACAATTTATGTACAATTTATTATTTTATAACTATTCCAGATTTTTCAAGCATCGCATATAAACATCAAACGTCTTAGTTTTCCACGTTATGTTCATGGTGATCTCTGATTTTTCCTACCGGTTTTTTATAATCATTAAGATTAAATAATTTGGATTCATTTTCTGGATTTCACTCCTTTACTAAAATTTACACAATTTGTACAAGTGATAATACTCTCATTCGAGTTTTTTCTAGTCTTGCTTATTAAGTAACTTCGGACTTATATTATTAAGTCATCTGTAGAAATGCAAGCACTTGGGAAAAATCCATTCTTATAGATAATCACTGGCCTACCTCGAAAATTTATACATAAAATTTCAATAAAATCCTTTTACTACTTTTATTTTCAGATAATTTTTAAAAAACGTCGGTAAATCATAAATGACAAACAGAAGGGATTTTTCTTAAGTGCTTTCATACTTAAGAGGACGACTGTACTATAGCTTCCATTTCAATAGTCATTTTTCTTCTGAACCTCTCACTTGCGTACTTGGGATTTCGAGAATTATATAGAGTAGTTAAAACTTTTTATTTGGGAATACCTTATTCCCCCGTACACGATATATATTTCGGTTACACACATAACCATCTTCAGTCGTTTCTGGAGCTCTCACTAATGGCGGCTTCTTTTTATATCTTCGTCGTTCTTCTTCTTGAAAGTTCGATGCATGACGTCGTCCCATGATTGGTCGATTGTATGAAGCGTATCGTTGATGCTGCCCTCTGTCGTCAATATTTCTAAGCTCTCACGAATGTAGGCATATATACTATTTTTAAAGTTGGCTATTTTTTTTAATATTTTTAAAATCAATGGTAATGGGCTCTTTCAAAGCTAGACGGGCTAGGGCGGTACTTTGTTTCTGGAGGTTAATGTCTTTAAAATGTTCGTTTTTTCGTTCTTTAATTTTCCTTTTTGTAACGCCGATGTAGCAATTTTCTTTATTAGTATCGTTTGACATAAAATTAATTTTATAGATCCCTGCGGTTTCGATGGGGTTGATTGGGTCTTTTTCCGATCTAATGCGCTGAAAGATTGTTTTATTAGGTTTAATTGGAATACGTAAGTTCTTTTTACTGGCGATATTAGAAAGTTTATTGGCTATCCCTCGGCTAAAGGGGATAGCGGTAGTAAAACGTGGTTTATCTTTTTGACGGTTGTCTATAACATTTAATTTTCGTTGCCTAGCTTTGAAAACTTTGTCGAAAATTTCTCGAGGGTAGTGGGCGTCTTGACATTGTTTCTTTATGAAAGCAATTTCTTTTTGAAGGAGGTCGTCGTTAGAACACACTTTGAAAGCGCGGTCGATATAGGAACGAATAGCAGCAATTTTATAGTTGAAAGGGGTTTTAGATTTAAAATTTACTATATTAGTATTACAAGTAGGTTTTCGAAAAATGGTGGTCTCTATGAGATTATTGTTTCTGGTTATGTTCACATCTAAGTAATTGAGGCTATTATTGATTTCTTTTTCGTAGGTAAATTTAATGTTCGGGTCTATGGCATTAAGTTGATTGATCAAATTATTTTCTTCATTATTGTGGGTGGTAAGGATAGCGAAGATATCGTCGACATAGCGAAGCCAAAGTTTGGTGGTATTATTGTGTGTCTGTTTAATCTGTTCTTCAAGGATTCTCATTTTCCAGTCGGCAATTATTCCGGATATGGGGGAGCCCATGGGGACTCCTTTTATTTGTTGGTAGAAGTGATTATTATATTGAAAATATGAGTTATTTAAAATTAGATTTATAGCACTAGTTAGGGTCTAGTGCTATAAATCGGGTCTAGTGCTATAAGTGCGATACCGGGCTTTTTAAGTATTTTATGTCTTGTGTTTTGACAAGCTTATACTCTACACTTTTGGTCTTCATCTACGTGCCTTCAAGTTCTTGTGCCACCATTCAAGCTTTTATTCATCTCATGACGCCTATTACGGTTGAGCCTCCGAATGTGGAGCATATATACAGTAAGTTAAGATGCTTTTCCAAGAAAAAAGTTAGAGAATTTCAACATATCAATTTTTTAAAAGACTGTGTACATTTTAAAATTACCCCTAAATTCATGAAAATTAAAAATAGTTTCCTTCTTAATGAATTCTTTTATGATATAAAGAATTTTGAGCTATGCTTACTTAAAAAATACATTAGGAACAAATTTAAATATATAGCTAAATTAACGAAAGAAGAAAAATTTTACAACCACAAACTTCAAACCATGTGCTCTCCGGATGATTACCGTTTAAAAGTCAATAAAATAAACAATTTTTGCAAGAAAGAAAAAGAGATTTACCACAATAACCACTATAAAAAACTTAACTTTTGGATGAGAAATAATAAATGCTATAAACAAGGTCAAACTAAAAAAGAAGATCAATTCATTAATCTATCCTCCTTAACTCTTACTCAACAGCAAAAAGCCACTCTAAACCTAGGTCCCAAATTCATTCTTGATGACAAAATAGATATCAATGATACCGTTGCGAGCATTGAGGCCGCCATTATCTCATTACCCCCCTCAGATAAACAAGCTATCCGTATGCACGCCCAACAAGAAATGAATAAAAAACTTAAAACTACTGTTAAAGATCATGAAGACCGTAAATGCCTCAGCGACCTAAAGAAAAATAACACGATCGTTTGCTTAAGCTCTGACAAGACAGGAAAGATTGTTATCCTAGATAAAAAAGATTACCATGAAAAAATGGAACAAACCATCAATAGTCTAAACGTTTTACATCTTCCCAAAGACCCCACCACGAAAATCAATAATAAACTAAAAACTTTAATAAAAAACGGTACCTGGCCGGATCAGAAAGGTCCGAACTATAACAATACCGCTAATTTCGCCCCACGGATTTTCGCTAAATTTAAAGATCATAAAAATCCCCCCTCCCTTCGCCCAATCGTGAGCAAATGTGAAGGCCCCACCTACACTCTTGAAAAATATATGAAAGATATTCTACAAGAAATTATACCCCCATCTAACAGCACTCTAACTTCCACCGACGATTTCATTAAAAACATCCGCGATTATAAACTTGATGAAAACGATATTATGGTAAGTTTCGATGTTGTAAATCTATACCCGTCAATAGATATTAAGGAAATGAACCAAATTATTAACAAACAAATTCAAAGTAGTTTTAAAGATATAGACATAATTAACACCCTAACTAGTGCTATAAATCTAATTTTAAATAACTCATATTTTCAATATAATAATCACTTCTACCAACAAATAAAAGGAGTCCCCATGGGCTCCCCATATCCGGAATAATTGCCGACTGGAAAATGAGAATCCTTGAAGAACAGATTAAACAGACACACAATAATACCATCAAACTTTGGCTTCGCTATGTCGACGATATCTTCGCTATCCTTACCACCCACAATAATGAAGAAAATAATTTGATCAATCAACTTAATGCCATAGACCCGAACATTAAATTTACCTACGAAAAAGAAATCAATAATAGCCTCAATTACTTAGATGTGAACATAACCAGAAACAATAATCTCATAGAGACCACCATTTTTCGAAAACCTACTTGTAATACTAATATAGTAAATTTTAAATCTAAAACCCCTTTCAACTATAAAATTGCTGCTATTCGTTCCTATATCGACCGCGCTTTCAAAGTGTGTTCTAACGACGACCTCCTTCAAAAAGAAATTGCTTTCATAAAGAAACAATGTCAAGACGCCCACTACCCTCGAGAAATTTTCGACAAAGTTTTCAAAGCTAGGCAACGAAAATTAAATGTTATAGACAACCGTCAAAAAGATAAACCACGTTTTACTACCGCTATCCCCTTTAGCCGAGGGATAGCCAATAAACTTTCTAATATCGCCAGTAAAAAGAACTTACGTATTCCAATTAAACCTAATAAAACAATCTTTCAGCGCATTAGATCGGAAAAAGACCCAATCAACCCCATCGAAACCGCAGGGATCTATAAAATTAATTTTATGTCAAACGATACTAATAAAGAAAATTGCTACATCGGCGTTACAAAAAGGAAAATTAAAGAACGAAAAAACGAACATTTTAAAGACATTAACCTCCAGAAACAAAGTACCGCCCTAGCCCGTCTAGCTTTGAAAGAGCCCATTACCATTGATTTTAAAAATATTAAAAAAAATAGCCAACTTTAAAAATAGTATATATGCCTACATTCGTGAGAGCTTAGAAATATTGACGACAGAGGGCAGCATCAACGATACGCTTCATACAATCGACCAATCATGGGACGACGTCATGCATCGAACTTTCAAGAAGAAGAACGACGAAGATATAAAAAGAAGCCGCCATTAGTGAGAGCTCCAGAAACGACTGAAGATGGTTATGTGTGTAACCGAAATATATATCGTGTACGAGGGAATAAGGTATTCCCAAATAAAAAGTTTTAACTAATTAATCCGCCGTATTAAATAATGTTTTATGTGTCTTTATTATATAGAGTAATTGGGCATTTTCATACCACATTATTTAATCAATTAAATGTTTTCATTTTCTTATACTAAGTTGTTCTATGAGATATCACTATTACTTTTGTCATTTATCATATGGTTAGAACAGATAAGCTGCCTACTGATTGTTAATACCTGATACTTTCGAATCAAATATTGGACGCTCAGCTAGGTGACTGAATTTGACTCGGGAAACTTTAAAATTTTTATCTTATCTCTTTTTTCGGGATGCTTTAATTTTAAGATTTTTGCTGTCAGCTAGTCTAAAAATTTGCAACAATTAATTTTCCTAACTTTAATTGGCAAGTATTAAATTTCAATTCAACAATGTACTTACAAGTGATCACGAGCAAATATTTTTTTCTCTGAAATAAATCTAAATAAGTGTTCTTTTTTAATTTATAATTTTTAAGTTAATTCCAATAATCAATCACTCTCAAATAATAATAATGATAAATAATAATAATAATAATAGTAATGCGCAATTTTATTTCTTGTATTTCCATTGTAAAGGATGAAGAAAGATAATTTAGTAAAATTTCATTTCTAACAGAATGATAGATTAAAATTGTCTTCGAATATCATCTCTACCGTCGAAATTATAATTTAAATTTCGTTTAACATATGACTGCGATATCCAGAACATAATTTATAATGCGCGCTACTCCAGGTACGAGAAATACACAATTACGGTTTTGTTTCCTACCAAAATATCTGCATTATAACAATTTTAATTCAGCAGTCAAACCGTTTCAACTTTATAATTTACAACGTTTGGATGAACAACATTCTACTTAACTACAGATCATCATTTATTTTCCCGCACAATTTTTAGCGGGAATTCATTCCTCCTTTTATAATGCAAATAAAGAGTAGAGTGGAGAGTATGTAGCAAAAGATGATTAATCCTCGAGATGCATAATCACGTGATGAATGATTCAGTAACTTTTCATTCAACATATTGAATGATTATATTTATATACCGCATCTCATGAGAGATCTGCATCGAAATTAAACACCGGCCCTGCATGTAAATTGCACTGCTTGTGTTTATCAAAAGCGGAGGAGTGGGGGGTAAATGATTATTTTTGACGAAGCCAGCCTGGTAATTTGCTTGATAAATATTTGTTCTAATTAATCTTTCACCTGAAGTCGCATATATGATAATTTATCTGAAAGATGGAAGTGGATAAGGAAGTCATACCAGAAATATTTTTTCAGTTGTAGTAATACTTTTAATTTTGAATTATAACTATTGAAGCAATAATTATAAGCAGACTTCCGCTGTCTTTCTGAAACTATGTTTATGTAATTGTTTTAGGGCTCAATTATTAAATTTCCATCTCTAATTCAGTTTAGTTTCCTCATCAAACAGAATGACTTTTTTATTATTTTCGTGCCATGCTTACAAATTTAATATTTGGTGTCATGTATTTTTTTACACGATTTCAGAATTTTTTTTTCATATAAATTAGAATTAAACAGAATAGAAGGAGTTAGAATTAAGTTTTGACAAGTGAAAGAAATAACTATGAACGTTTTTTCCATAAACATTAGCAAAGCAACAGCTTCGCAAGTCTTTGAAAGCTGAAAAGGAGGCAAATCTATTATATTTGTGTGACACCCCCCTCCCCCGTAAGTCGGAATTTTGAATAACCAAAATTTTTCTGTGCAGTATTTCGTTCGAATTACTTTGACTACACTGCAATTCTAAAGGAATTAAGTAATGTGTAATTAATGGAATATGATAAACGAAAATGGATTAATACACATAGCCCTGGAGAATTTCTCTTGTTTATACATTAGATTGAGGAACATAGGCTATTCGAAACAATAATTTCTGTTGCCTCAAGTTGGGTTAGAATTGGTTTATAAATATCAAACATTTAGTGTCTCCCGTAAGTTTCTAAAATTATTATTGCGTTATAGGGTAGCATACGCTATGTTTTGTGCTCTAATGGAATTTTACTATATATACATTCATGAAAATAATTTCCTGAATTGAGGTAAGTGCCCAAATTTGCGAAACTGCGTTTTTTCACTGAGAATAATCTATGTTCCAACGTCAATAGCATGTAAAAAGGGGCAAGTGCCTAACAAGCTTCGTTAGTTTAAGTTGTTGCCGGAGGATGGGTTGGGGGTAACTCCCGAACTCTTGGCATTGAAAAAGAGGCAACAGAAAAACCCGCGCGGGATAACTTTAAAGTTTCCCAACCTTCCGCCAATCTGCAAGACGCGAAACTCCATTCCAAGTGATTCCAATGGAAAAGGTGATTTTTTTTTAATGTTGTACGTATTTGCGATATGTTCCTGAACAATGCTGCTCTCAAAATTTCTGAATTTTCTTGGATTCGAGTATTGAATTCAACACTTTCTCTCATCAGTGCCAAAAAGATTTTCAATGCATTAGAAGAGGGGAAACAGAACACAATCTTCAAGAAGCAAAAATTTAATGGATTCAAACAAATGGCTACCTTTTCTTCTAACGCAGCGGTTCTCAAACTTTTAACGTCGCCCCCCCCAACAAAGGCTAACTTACGGTGACGACCCCCCCCGTCACATTTTTCAGCATACATTCAGTTTTTTAATCTTTAACAGTGAACATTGAGTCGAATTTTTCTACAAAAAAATGTTATCAGTGTAAAGTTTGAATGAACATTTTAAGAGAAAATGGATATATTTTTAGAGTAAAATTGAGAGTAAATAAGATGATTTTTTTAAAAACATGCATCACTACTTGCTCTTTGGTTTTTCTCGCCCCCCCCCCAAACGCTCTGCACCCCCCTTGGGAGTCGCCCCACACAGGTTGAGAAACGCTGTTATAACGTCAAAATACCATAGCTGAACGAAGGAAAGAAGGGCTTGCTAGCAATGGTTTAGTATCTCGATGAAAAATTCCATAGGAGGTTTGCAAATAATTTTCTTTTTCTTTTCGCACCTACCTGTTATGTCTTATGTTATATCTTTTGCTTCAATAAACTACTTGATAAGAACGTGAGTATTCATTTCGATTTTGGACAGTCAAAGCTTCTTTTGCTTCTCCTGTAAAATTTAATTTTTGGCACTTACCTCATTTTCATTGTCAACGTCTCAATTATTATTTGAAATATTCTTTTTTATGCTTGTCATTTAAAAGGTCTGTTAAGAAATGAATACATTAGAAATGCTCAGAAGGTAATACTCTTTCATCCGTGCATAATGCTTGAAATTCTTCCCTTTCTTTATTTGAATAAACTTTAATAATTATCCTTAACTACAGAGGGTTATATAAACCGTTTAAATTTATGTCCTTCTCATGTTCCCGAACTCTGCATGCTTACTTGTCGATCCCGTGTTTTATGTTTTAATTGTAGGCAACATTTTATTAAGTTCTATTACGTAATATCACATAATCACCTTTAAAATATATCATGATGTAAAAGCGCAGCCAAATTGTGAATTAAAATTTACTGCCACGTGGAAAATCGTTAAAGGGTCAAAATGACTTCCTAAACTGCACTAGAGTCAAACTAAGGTAATTAAAATTTCGATTTTATGCAGTTAGTTACAAAACTGGAATTTGCATGCATTAAAGGGGAATTTCCTTCACTGTTAAAGGCAAGAAAATGCCCTGTTCTCTATACGGGTAATTTGAAAATTATTCCCCTTGCTAAATAATTCTTATTAATCCAATGTATCTTTTAGTGTTCTACACAACCGTACTCCGTATGTCAAGATTCAAAAACACATCTTATATAATTCCTCATAATCTGTCAAACTCGCTGAAATTCTCACCAAAAGTGACAGGTTCTCGTAATGTATTTCAATGAGAAAAACCCAACATTCAAAAGATTTGTAATTAGTTTTTGCGTGATTGTAATATATTGAATTCGTTAAGTAAACCTTCGACTTTGATTTCTAGCTCTTCTGAAATTCGTTAGGAAAGCTACTTCCTTCCACTCAGAGATAGGAACTGTCGCAAGCAGCTAGTCTCGTGAATTTAATTCCGACCAGTACGACAACCCTGTCAAACTTCAAACGACCAAAAAATGTTTTAAAACATCAAAACAGCCGTAAAATTTAATCGACCTTTTTATGCTTGAATAATAGAAGGTCGCGTAATACTGTAAATTTATACCAGCAACCGCGATATCGCATCAAACTGAGGTCAAGTGCACCCAAAATAATTGCTGAATATGGGCCTGTTAAAAATAAGTTGGCATCGATCTTGATGGAGCATCTTGTATAGTTAAAAATCCCCTATATAATCCCCCCTAAAAATTCTACCTTTTTACAATAGATTTTACTGAGAAAAAACCCAAAAGCATTTTTTTAGACACAGTACATAACTATAGAAGGTTTATTGTCGATATATTTTATTTAAACAGTTCACTATGCATGCATGCCCATCAATAAAATCTATAATAAAGCAAATAAAAACATCGCTTGTATATATATGTGTAAAACATTTCTCCCCCGCCCAATATAAAAAAAAGGATAATTTCCCCTAGAAATCAAAATTCATTTTAGATTCTTCGATATCAATAAACTTTATCTTTTGGCAACAATTCTCACGCCTATTTCCAGCGGTGATCCGACTCCCAAAATAAACTTCCAGCAAATCGAGTATAAAAATGATTCCTTTTGAATATTTTCGAATTCATAAGAAGTCTGGACTCAATTGAGTTACGTATTTTACAATGGGACTTGAAACGCAGACACGCTTGTGTGAGTATATGTACTGTGAAATAAACATTTATCAAATAAAGCAAAGTGGGGGAATATATCCTTTATGGGCTTCCGAAGAAAAAAAAAATATTTTTAAGACAGATTTTTTGGAGCCGAAAATGATATGGATATTTCTCTTAACTTTATTTTTAGTTTAGAGTCATATAATAGGTATATAAAATATTGTTAACATTTTCATGTGGGACGAGAATATCGGAGGCACGGAAGGGGGGGGGAATTCTGGTCCTGCTTTTGAAATTATGTAGCGAAAAATGCGATGGAAATTGATTTAAGTGCCTATGCATGATAAGGATGCCATGTTCATATTAAACTGGGAATAGACAGCGAAGGAATTTCGGTTGAAATATTTTATATTGGAATGGAGGGGTATATTTTACTTATTTGCATACAAAAACCACTAAAATAAGATTTGGGATAGGGTATTTGCATTTATTTGCCGTATAAAAGGGAATACGATGATGGATGTGTTTTGAACACGTTGCAATAATCAGCATTTATTTTATGACATGAAAAGTGTTATGATATGGTTCAGTAGTATTGATTTACTAGAGTCAAAACACATGGAATGAAGAATTTTTTCAGCTGCTGACGAAAATTGTTTAAGACAGCGGTTCTCAACCTTTTAAGCGTCGCGCCCCCAACAAAGGCTAACTTGCGGGGGCGCCCCCCCTCACATTTTTCAGCTTACATTCAGTTTTTTAATCTTTAACAATGAACATAGTCGAAAATTTCTAATGTTATCGGTAAAGTTTGAATGAACATTTTAAGTGAACATGGATAGATTTTTGAGTAAAAAAAAGAATGAATAAGATAATTTTTTTAAAAACATGCATCACTACATGCTCTTTGGTTTTTCTTGCGCCCCCTATGGGGGTCGCGCCCCACAGGTTGAGAAACGCTGGCTTAAGATATCAGTACATGTCAAACAGCTTAATTGAAAGTTATGAAACCTTTCTCACAAACTATTTAATTCATATAGCTAAAGGGTGAAAATATTTTATTCTGCGAAATGGTATTTCTCTTGGCAATGTAAGTATTTAAAACAAAAAATTAAATTGAAATAAGATTAAAATTTAAAATTTACATTCATTTACTGCGAATAACACGTTATTTTTTTAACCTCTTAAATATTTCCATTAAACATTATTTGGATTAAAAACATGATTGATTTTGTTATTTTGAATAATGTTAAGACAACTGTAAGGGGAGGAAAAACAGCCAGTGCAGGAAATTATTGATAAAAAGTCAATGCATATTACATATAGGAATTGCATATATATTATATCAATTGCCGGCAAAAGAAAATTAAAAAAAAACAATGCATATTACATATAGGAATTGCATATATATTATATACAGTGCCGGCAAAAGAAAATTAAAAAAAAACAATGCATATTACATATAGGAATTGCATATATATTATATACAGTGCCGGCAAAAGAAAATTTAAAAAAAAAACTTGATTTGAAAATAATGT
The DNA here is from genome assembly GCA_038373885.1 of Cheiracanthium punctorium. NCBI lineage: Eukaryota > Metazoa > Arthropoda > Arachnida > Araneae > Cheiracanthiidae > Cheiracanthium > Cheiracanthium punctorium. Next base: position 120,923 of record JAWZYV010013833.1, on the reverse strand, counting down.
TTGGAGGTAAATTGTGCAAAAAAAAAATGTTTTCATGTAAATATGGATCAATGGATAACGACCATTCGTTACTTTGATATGTGTGGAGGTTTTTTAGCATATACAGGGTTATCACCGGTCAACGAAATTCTGAAACGCCTTGAATATTCAGAAAATTTTATGTTTACTTTGAAAATCGGATAACATTAAAAATTTCGACTGAAACTCAGTAAAATCGTAAAATATGATATGAAAAATTATTTAAAGTATGTATTTATAAATTTTTTATTTGCGATATATCTGGAATGTTCGAAATATGACTCGGTTTTAGTGCACAACAGTGACGTATACAGAATATTTTTTGGGGAGTGCTTAGTAAAAAAAGGAAAATAAAATATAACATTAAGATAAAACTTTGATTTATTATTGTATTTACGTTTTACTCAGGTTCAATAAACTTTATTTTTTCCAAAAATTAGGCCCTCCTTCCAAAATATATATCCTTACATTTTGATCACCTATGTCAAGGCATTTAAATTTTTTCCCGAACATACGACAAAAGTGAAATTAAAATTTAAGTGCGGAATTCGGATAGTTTACCAAGTCACACTTCAAGAGTTGAGGTTTTCAGTAAACACTTTCAACTCCCCCTGACTTTTTCTTTCAAAAAGAAAACTTTTCTGACTTTCAAGGCTTTTATGCTGTTTTCTTGATCTCCAGCACCCATATCTTCCTACTTGCTAGCGTATATGCATTCTATTACCCCATAAAGTTTCGGCCACATTTTCACATTCACCCTGTATATGAACGAAAAAAAAAAGTCGCAATGTTGGATTTTTCCTTAGCCATGCGATAAAACACGTATACTTTAATGTATGTATCACTATTCTTATCAAATCTTCTCAGGAAAGGAAAGTCTAAGTAAATTTTGTGAAACCGAAGGAAAGAGTGCTTTGAATGTTGCATGAACCGAAGCGAAAAACAGTCTTAACGTCCCAACGTTTTTTCTTAAACATACCTCCCACAGATAACATGCTAATGTTTTATCACGTTAATGTTTTGAATAAAGACAACATAAATAGCGCACTTTAATTCTAAGGTCTTGAATAAGAATATCCACAAAGCTCCAGCGTTAGAAGTAAATTTATTTAACCATGTTTTTAATTACGCTGATTTCGTTTCGAAAAATATTTTACGATATTTTGTTTATTTCTATATATATACCACGATTTACCATTTATCTATCCTCAACTACGAGACACAGTTTATATTAATTATAAACATATACAATTCTCTGAAATCTAATTAACTTTCTTTTTAAGTTTAATGTAACACTTTCCCGCGCAGCTTTATAATTTGTTAAATTTTATATTAGGTGGTGAGACGAGCCAAATTTGAATACACTTTAGAGAACAAATATTTAATTTATAACCAACCAGTAATTAAGGCATGAAATAGATGCAAGAAATAGATGGGTACTTTTAAGAAGCATATTATAACACTTAATTAATGCAAGAGATAGATGGGTACTTTTAATGAAACATATTATAATCCTTAATGTGTTCCACTTCATGTTTGTATATAGGTTACCTTTAAAGGGGATAAAAACCACTAAACCTTTAAAATCATTTCTTTAATTATTTTTGAGTTGCATCTCGATATACATTTTATCAAAAGGTTACCGTACAGAGAAGTACTTAGAACACTCAAGAATTATTTTTTAGCAACAAAATAAAGATACTGATGAGCATTTCAAAGTTAATAAATCTATTCGCGAAATTTCTAGAGCGGTAGCTATCCTGTATGCCCAACCATTAGACAAAATAATATTATGATATATTTCTTTTGCAGTCATGAAATGACACGTTAGAACACTTTAGAAAGTCCTCCTGCCAAGGTATCCCTCCTCTTAGCCAGATACCCGTCGAGCAGGTTTGCCTTAATCACACACAATCACCAGCCATGAAATGAAAGCGCATGGACGTCAGGATGAAGAACTAATAAATCAGATTTATATTTCCAAGTGGCTACACCACCTAAAACTTAGCACAAACTTGTGTATTTAAATAATTAAAATATTACAATATTTGCCAATCGCGCGAATTAATTAAAAGTTCGAAAATAATAGTAAAACGAATTGTTTTTGGTGTTTTTTCCAAGATTCTGTTCTTCTATTTTTTGTTGTACTGCAAAAATTATTTAGAGTATACGGCTAAATAAGATAAAAAGTATTCGTGTACATTTTAGTTTTAAATAAGGAGTTTTATCCTTACATAATAACTTTACAATTGGCCATCTTCGGTGAGGCTGCTTACTAACCCTATTTCTAAGGTGGTTGTCATCAGCAACATATAAACGGGAAGTTTTTAGAGAGCTGTAATGAATATTATATAATAGATTTGATAGAGAGCTGCAATTGGTACAAGATTTTATTTTGAAATTTAAAGTTCAAGAAATTTTTCACACATTATCATAATTTCATTGAAAATATGTGCCCACTCCTGGTAAAAATTCTGGAACGAACAATAACTGTTTATAAACATGAATTACGAAATCTAAGCTACTCTGTAAGAATTACCTGTAATTTTACCACACATATTGCTGTAATACTATACATCACTGGGTATTGTAAATCCACTCAAAAATGACGTAATGACATTGATAAGCCAATCACGAAGAACCTTTGGCAATGTTTGTATCTCAATTGGCACAGCCTACATCGCAGCGTAATAGCGTTACGCTTACCCACACGTTGTGTTGCACAGCACTGTGTGTTGTAAATACACTCTAGAACATGTGTATAAACGTAACGCGAACATCATACAGCGCTATGTGTTGCACTCATGATCAAAATACAATACAGCATTGTGTGTTATAAATACACTCTAGAGCATGTGTATAAACGTAACGCGAACATCACAATGTGTTGACGTTACGTTTATCCTCACATTGTGCTGTAATCCTTTTTACTTTCCGAACATGTACCATGTAAGGAAAGTATTGTAATCATGAAAAAATTCGACTTCGAGATTTTGGTGTTTTTACACGTTTTGAGGGCTTCTGAATCCATTTATGCTATTTTTACGAGATGTATGTATGTATGTGTGTATGAGTGTGTGTGTGTGTGTGTGTGTATGTGTGTTTGTGTGTATGTGAGTGAACACGATAGCGCCTGAACGGAGCATTCGATTGAGCTCAAATTGGGTATACATGTTATAAACCACCGTTGCAACACCGGTATTGATTTTGGTGTGTATAGGACTTATAGTTTTTCTACAGGGCTACGACAAAGATTTCTTTTACATTATGGCCTATGGGGGGAATTTCTTGAAAGTGCGCTAGCGTTTAAACGATACATTCGATTGAGCTCCAATTCGGTATACATGTTATAAACCACCATCCTAAAACCGGTATTGATTTTGGTGTGTATAGGACTTATAGTTCTCCTAAAGGGCTACGACAAAACTTTCTTTTATGTTATGGCATAATGGCATAGGGGGAGAAATTCTTGAAAGTGCGCAAGCGTTTAAACGGTGCATTCGATTGAGTTTCAATTTGGTATATATGTTTGAATGATTCATCGATTAAAATTTATTTAAGTGCTTGGTAATGATCTTAATCGTAAGTGTTCGGAAAGTCGAGTGGAGTCACTCCAGATTTTTTTAAATGTATAACTTTACTGTTTATGGCTTAGCGATGTAATTCCATTACTCGCTGATAGAAAGAAATAAGAAAATACTGATCCAGAAGTTATAAGCTATGAGCTAGAAGTGTACGAAATCCAAACTCCAGAGATTGGAATAAAAATAACATTTATTTCTTAAATTCTAGAATTTACTGTTAGTCAATATCATAACGTAAGATTGTAAGTTCATTTCCCGCTAGAAATAAAATGTATTTATTTTTTTAAAGCAAGTTTTCCGCACAAAAACATCTTCTACTGTAAGAAGGGCATCGTTTTCAGGATACAGAATAACATAAAGTTCTATTTTGTATTTTGATCATGAGTGCAGCTAAAATTTATGGCACTGAAACGTGATAGTTTTGCCACTTTGAAGATTTCGCTCTCTTTCGGTTTAAGAATAGTTAACTATTCGCTTTTCTGATTTTCAATTGCATGAATATAAATAAGCCATTTCTTCTTAAGTTCAAATACGGGACAATCACGTAAGCCAGGGAAGGGGTGAGTAAAATTTATTTCGAAAAAACTGTTTAAACTTGGATTTGCAATAAAAATTAATTCAATTTTAAAAGGTTATAGCATTGCCAAAAACATAAATGCATATTTACTTCATAGATTTAATTTTTCGTTGCTCTTCGCGAATAAATTAAATTGTATGGGACCCCAAAATTAATTTTTAACAAATAACAACTAGGATCGCCTGGGGTAAAAGGGGTAACCGGGGTAAAATGAGTATATTTACATTTTTTCATTTTCATTTCACTACACATTTTTTTTGTAATGAAAAATTACGAGTAAAATGATCACACATCTGAAAACATTTTAATTTGAGAAAAAATACTGGCAACACATTTACCAGGCTTACAATCGTTTTGTTCTTCAGAAGACAGAACAGCTGCATTTTTAGTGACTGATAAACTTCTTTCCATAAAAATTTACAGAAAGAATTTTAGAAATGTATGGTTTGGATTTTATAGAAGAAAAGTTATCCCAACAGAAAACTTAAAAGCGAATATATTTTCTTACAGAATATTTATAGCATGTTTAGTTACATGGGGTAAAATGGGTATAGATAATATTTTTGAATTCAAGATGCGAATGTATGAAGATGGATCAAAGTTGAAAGACCTTTGAAAGCAAATTTTGGTTTAGGGAGAGTTATGTGATGGATTTACTTCAAACCCATTACATATACCTGTATATTCTTGTATTTGTAAGAATAATAAATCCTTATCTTAGCAGGTGTATATAGACCTAACCCTATATTTATTAGTACTACTAACTAGGCCTATTATTTTATTTATTTTAAAACCTACCTACTCTTTGAAAATTAGTACAGTAGAAGACCCAAAATCCACCGATCCGAAATCCGCAAGACTCTAAAATCTGCATTGACTGTTCATTGTAAACACTGAAATCTGCCCTGCCACCTGTTAATTCAACTAACTGCAGTATAACCCTAGAGTAAAAATAACAAGTAATTCTCATTTGAAAAAAAATATATATTTTAGAATTTGTGAACTCGGATCGTAACATTGATGACTTCAGATGACCGACAGTGACATAATTGACACTGAATTACAGTCAAGGGTTACAGACTATAAAAGGTACACCTACCTCTAACAATAAAGAGAGTGGAAGTAAAGGTGGGAGAAGTAACTATACAGAACAGGTGGCAAGACTTTACATTAAAGAACAGGTAAGGAACGGGAAAAAGGGAGAAAAAGGACAAACAGTAAGAATAAACTATCAATGAAATAGAAGTTAATCCTGTGGTTCTCCCTGCAGTGAATTGAGATTTGTGACTAAGTCGTTGTGAAGTTTCCAACACTTCAATTTTTTTATCACTTTTTTTTATTTACTGCTCCGTAAAAAGATGACTTTAAAAGTTATTATATTATACAAAAAGACACAGCAGGAAAATTGAGAGTAAGGTTTAGGTCTATATATATGTAATGTATAAAAATGTAGTTTGGGTTTTACTAGTTTGGGTATTGTTCAAGCGGGTACTTTCACTGTAAGTTTTGCTTTCCTGTCTTACTTGCCACACGCGCTCTGGAGCTGTGTTTTATTTTTTAGTTAGTTGACAGATACCAGATCCTTGATTCTGTGTTCTTTTTAGTGTACACGTGTCTCCACGTCTTTGTAGCCCCGGATGCGGTTCATGTTGGTAAATGTGTGTGGTTCGATTAGAGATAAGAGAGAGGCGGAGTTATGTCATACCAGCCCGCGTGGTATGATGAGCGTAAATACACCCGCACCTCGAAAATCGAAAGACTTCTGCCACTGGAACCGCTTAATGAGTCCACGCCGATTTTTGTACCCGTCTCCCCTCCCCTCTTCTCATTCTATATTGTAACTTAAATGTAATGTTAAACCATATTACCTGCCTTAACTCTGGAACTTTACTGGAAAATCTGACGTCACTTATATATTACACAGTACGTTTTTGTATTTAAAAAGGAAACTAACCGATTGCACTTTAAAATATCAGTTAAATTTTATGATAAAAGGCGTTAATATATTATGTACAAGATACAATAAATCGCATTTTTTGAATTATTAACTAGATGGGTTTATCATACGAAACACATAGATCATAAAACATCTTTCCATACATCTTCCTGCTCCAAATTTCGCAGTTTATCAATAGATACCGTCGCCAACCGCAATATACCGTCGCCAACTGAACGTGATTTTACGAAAAACCTCAAACAAGCACTAAGCACAAGAGTTTGTGAATAAGATTTAGGTGGGAGTTATTTTACACTTGGGATAGTTCGCTTATGCCTCGGTATAGTGTAGTATTTAACATGCAATACCCAGGAATTCCATGCCGACAAAAAGTTAAGTGAAAATTTATTAGAGTACCAAATAGTGGAAAATTACAGGCAGCAGTGCGGTGGCTGGCAAAACACACAAAAATGGCGTACCTTCACAGGCTAAATTTTGAGTGTTACACAACAGTAGTAAAATATGAAATATATGTTATTTTGAATAAGTAGGTGAACTATTTTAGACTCTTTCAGTTTCAAAGAAACCTACTTTTTCTTTCTATTGCTGGTAATTGGTAGCATTAAGAGGTCTTACAAACTGTAATTTGTATTAGGCTTTAAAGTTTCAAGTCACTTCAAATAATTTGTGCTGGCCTGTTTTCTCATATATTTCTGACTTTTAAAAGAATGAGACTTGCTTTAGAATACTGCTTAGTAAAATCCGTAAAAATTTTATCGTTATAATTAAATACTAGGTATCTGAAATGGAACTATCACGCTACCAGAGAAGAGCTATCATTAACTTCCAGCTATATTGCTAAAAGTCAGTTGCAGAATGTCAACGGATTATGCGTACAGCTTTTGTTGCATCATGCGACACTGTGAAGGTTTGCTACTGACAGTTCAAAATCAGAGGCTATCACATTCAAGAAGCAGACCGCTCTGGCCTGCCTACCGATGCTGATGTTGCCTACCTTTCTGAACTTGCTTAAGAATATCGATATATAGCCACTCGAGAGCTTGTTGAGAAGTTGGACGTCAGTGTCATGTCCATTAAACGCTCTATGCATCGCAGAAACCATTTCAGTTCAATCACTGAATGCTGCCGAAGCTGACTCAAACGGATAAAGACAATCATGCAATAATGTGCTCGAATAGCAACACAAGGACGGCATTCTGGACTGGATCATCACATGTGATGAGAAGTGCATTTACTTCAACAATACAAGCCGAAAAAGGGGTTGGTCTGCAACCCGGTGAGCCTGCCAGTAGCATTGCAAAGCGCAATTTGACTAACAAAATTATCGTGTTTTTTATATGGTGGGATTTCATGGTTGTTATACAAAAAGAGTATTTGCAAAAAGGTAAAACCATCAGTAAGGTGTGCCGTAAGTTGCTAGTCCTTATTGAAGCTGCTATCAAGGTAAAATTTCAATTTGAGTTCCGGCGCAAGAAGGTACTGTTCCATCAAGGCCACACGTATCTGCATTCATGTGTCTGCGCGAATGGGATCTTTTGCCTCACCCACCCTATAGCCCTGGCATCTTTCCTTCGAACTTTTTACACAGCTGCAGATATATCTTGTTGGTGTTATCTTCGACTCAGCCAGGAGATTCCGAAACGAGGCTGATTTGTTTTGAGAATCTTGGCCACTAAATTTATGGGCCGAAGCCATTGAAAAACTACCAAAATGTCATCGGCAAGTTCGATTTTGTCGATGATTTCTACCCGCACTGCTGTCATGTTTTTTTTTTTACTTTTATAAAGAACTGAGAACTTTTTTTGGTAGGAAACTTCAGTTGCAACCCGATAGTTTAATACATTTGTTGAACAAAGGATTTCCATAAAAATCCGTTAAATAATTACATTTCATTATGTGCTGAAGCCCTTCAACGCTTTATATCTCACTGCAGATATTTTTGTTTACAGAAACTTATTCTGAACAGTGCATTCAAACAAATTTAAAATGTAGTTCCGACATTCAGCACTGATGAAAAAAATCCATTTGGTTTTCTCAGAAAAAAAAAAATGTATGCAATATTATTCAACTTTTGTTTTACAAAAATGACAATGGATTCGACTTTATATTGCTGTTTTTCACGTATTTGCACGATAAACATTAAAATAAACAAATATTAGTACACTCTGTATTGACATCCGCTTTTGAAGAGAATGTCAATACACACACTCGCTTCAAAGCTTGTGTTTTATCCTTCGAAGCACACTATTTATTTTTTCCTTCAAAGAACACAATACAATAATCTACTACTTACAATTTTTGAGGGTAGAAAGTGCTATTTCAAAAACAACAGAAGAGATTCGGATAAGCTAAGCAGTGCTATAACTTATTTCAACTAAAGTTAGCGCAACTACATTTTTTTATAACCTTTTCCCTTCATGCCTATTCTTAAATCAAGTTAATCCGGGAAGTTCCGTTTAAGAAAAATGTTTATAAACAAAGCTAACGAAATTTTCTGGCCCTTAAATCTCTATAATTTGTTTAAAAGGACAGGAATTGGAAAGTTTTCTTTCGAGAAAACTTGTTTTTTTTTCTTGGTACGGTGGCGTGCCCCCCCCCCCGACTGTCTCCTTGTTCAAATGAATTATTTAACGAATAAAGAGCATTTGATTTAGTTTGGAAAGAGCCTGCTCTTAATTTTTCGTCGACCGTTTCGACTTTTTAGATAGTTGTTACCTTTCGTCTTTTCAGCTAATCCTAGTTTGAGATTTTATTACTCCATTTTATTTAGTGTGGTATTTATTAACTTGAGAGTTCATCCATTCAAGGTACGGGATCACAAAAAAGTGTTCTATCTCCAAAAATTTTTAACTAAACAAATGTACAGGTATTAAAATGATTTTTTTCAGGATGAATGCACAAGCTACATTTCTCTTAAAAAAATTAAGCTTATTTACTGCTTAAGTATCTATATAAATAAAATTAGACTTTTGTCTGTACATTTCTTGGAATTAAAAAATTTTGCGATTTTTATCCGTTTCAAGCACGGGTACTTCAGCTAGTACATAAATATAACACAAAGTTTTACATCTTCAAAATTACTATAATGCACGTTGTGCTAGATAAAAAATTTTAAAATAAATGCCACCTTAAATAAAAGAGCATACTCTAACTAATAATTTGAACTGCATTCATTAAGATATTTAAAAATGCAACAATATTTGATTTTTACTGGCAAAAACATTTTTGCATTCTCGTATCCCTTTTGTGTATATTTTTCCATCTAATTTATAGTTGTAATTCATTTTATGAATATAAGTACACTGATCAAGTCCTGAAAATTTTAAGGTATGTTGAATCGTTCCGAAGATAACGTTACGCGGAATGCCAAAATTTGCTTTTGTATATTATAAGAATTTGAAGATAAAATTTGGAATTTGTTTTCGCTATACCTCATGAAATTTCTCCGCTATATCTCGTGAAATAAATGCCGTATGATTAAAATTTTGATATTTATCCACAATGAAATATACTATAATTTAGGATTAAAAGGCGATTCTATTTTGGCCTAATTTGAATGAACTCTCCCCTTAACTCCAAATTAAAGCAATGTCTATTTTTATAAGAATTTCAAAGAAATATTTGCTGTGTGTGAAAATTTCTGGCGAACAGATGAGCGGCGAAATATCCTGCAAATAAGATGTTCGAAATGAAGCGCCTTCTATTAAAATGGACACTTTAAAGCCCCCGTGAGAAGAAGACAGTATTGGCTCAAGGCTTCCCGAATTTCAGATGAGAGACCAGCAACTGCATTTGCACCCCCTGCCCCCCCCAGAGGTATCGTTTCAACAAGGAGGACTTTGGAGCCACGACGTCCTCAAAGGCAAATTTTAGGCACATTTTATGAACCTCAAAGGCACATTTTATGAGCATCAGCTTCCTTCAGCAGTCCCATAAGCCGTCCAGGCGAGAGAGCGTGTCACATCCCCAGGCGCAGTCCAAGGTCCGCGCCCATCTACCTCGGGTGTTTTTATGGGAACTGCGCTTAACCCTTTGAAGCGCAACCTTTACCCAATGCTGAAAAAAGGGAAGCCGTTGCCATCGCTCGACTTAACGACCAGCAAGAGGGCGGACGATCGAAACGTTCATCGCGTGCCACAGATCTAGAAACCCTTTTTTGACGACAACAACAACCAAGTCAACACGACAACAACAACTTGGATATTGCAGGCCATAATTTACCTAAAACAACGTTAAAAATTTAAGCAACCGATAAAATATCTCTCACTACTTTTAAATAGCCTATTAAAATTACTGCGTTTAAAATTACCTATAAAGTATTGTAGATTAGACCAAAAAACCTTCAGAACACTGTTTTTAACAAAAATTAATATCATACTTTACCCTCCAGAGAATTGGCAAATTAATAAGTATAAAAAAAGCTCACTTCTTTATTTAAAAATTAGAAAATCATTAAATCATTAACATGCATAAACATTAAATTTCAATATTTCAATATTAAAATAGATTATAAACAAGATATTTCTAAATTAAACACGTTTAATACCGGAATGAGGAAATAAGTTAAAGTAAAAATTAATGAGGAAACTTCAGCATTTTATTTTGAAAGCAGTTATTTCTAAAGCAAAATTATGCTGATTTTTCACTGAACATAATTAAAAGGCAACAAAATAACCTGGCATTTTATTCGTGAAAAATATTTAATTTCATGTGGATGTGGATAGGAAAATTTCATTACCTAATCCGTTTTTATAACTGTTACTTTGAGAGTTTTTTTTTTTTTAATTTACCTTTTGCCTATGGATTTGTAATAAAATGAAGGTTTTCAAAGTAATTTTACGTTATTTTCATTTTCAGTACATGCTCAGGGCGGATAATCAACTGCTTTTAAAATAAAGATCCTTGAAAAATAATTTATAGGTAAACAGTAATTTGCTTCAGAGATGATACTCTCTTTGTGCAGAGAATGGTTCTTTCTTCACTTTGTACGATTTTTATGTTAAATTATTGACCGGAATGTGCAATTACCATGTTCTTGCATTGAAATTCTCTATTTTTCAGCGAACGCAAACTCAATGAAATCTGTGGATGTGAAAAGTTCAGAGTACTCTTGTAATTGAAAGTCAATTCATCACTGTTGTAATTTTAACAAATAAACACATAAATATTTAGTAACATAACTTTAAAATGTGCTGGATTTGAAGTAATTTCAACTTTATTAACCACTATGATAAGTTTATTAGACGAGAGGCGAAATATTGATTATTATCAATTATTTCAATTTGCAAAATGGAGATTTTCAAAAATCGTTTTAAAAAAATCTTTTTTTAAAAAATCTGAAAAAATTGTGCTATAAATGGACCATCTCCGAAAAAGCCGCGAAAAATAGTTTAAAATATTTCGAAACGAAGTAAAATAATACAAAATGGTGGAGAACTTAATTATTATAGAAAAAAAATCTCTGGCTATTTCAGCTCCGGCACAATCAAGTGTAAACGCACTCCTGAAGCAACGGATCCAACCCAATTTTCTCACGAGTGCCTTCAGAGTCATTTCTGTCACAAAGAATGCAATTTTGCATCCCTTGAATCTGGCTTATCCTCATCATAAATATAAAAGTTGATAGCATCTCTGTCTACAAACGGACGGTCACAGATCTTTAAATGACAACACTCACACCTAAGAAAGGTGTTCACTATCGCATGTAACCGAAGGCTGCTTGATAGAAGACGCTTTTTTAATACTAGCTTAGAATAGCCGCTTTCTGGATATCACTGTGAAATTATTTTAAATTAAGCATAAGAACATAAAAAGAGAAGGCTATCTCATGTACCTATCAAAAATTTGCTGCAGTTCAAAAGAAGCACCCATTTGCACTGTTAATTCTTCAAAAATATATTGTACATTAAAATTAAGTACTTTTCTGAGATGGGAAATTTTAAAACAACATGACAAATTGCTGAAAAATGCAAAAATATTTCTGCATATTGTAATCTTTTGAACAGTAATTATGAACTTCTCAAACGACATTAACTGAAGGAAGGCATTTTTAAAAATAGAATGGCATAAATGAATAGCATATTTTTTTTTTATTTAAACTCAGACTCTGCAAATGCACACGAACTGAAAATCACCTTTATAACATTCCTAATGCTCACTCCATTCTTCGAAAAGTTTTACGAAAGCTTCCCAAAGTATGCAGTCAGCGAAACGCAAAATGTCTCTCACAGACCATCACTCTATTAAGTGCTTTAAAGATTGCCTGTGATGTGTAAACGCATGAAAATTATTTGAGTTCTACAAACACGCACTCTCAGAGTTGACACTACACCTTGTGCGTAAAGTGCAAAAATAAAGTTCGTTAAATTTATAATTTGAGATAATAAGTGTTAAGGAGTCTCGAAAGAAACTTTCCCGAACTTTGTTGTTTAACTTACGTATCTGAGTTACCTGCAGCACTTCCCTAAGATTTCTCGCCAAGGACTTCTGTGCTCCTCCTTACAAATAACTTCGTGTTAAAATTAATCTGCCTTGAAGATACTTTGGAACAATGCTTCAGTGTCTTGGAAAATTAAAATTTGCACATAATATATGTTTTTGAGACACGTAATTGTTTTACTTCAGTGACACGCGAAGAGAACGACCATTGTTTATTAAGATTTTAATTGTTATTTTCTCGTACAGCAAGTGCAGTGCAAATCTCAGTCAGGTGCTGCATTCCTGTGCCCGCGTTGTCCCCAAAACACTGACCTAGGATTTTATTCCTGAACCATTGATCGTAGAAGTATGCAATTACTTGCAAAATTACGTAAACAAAAGACACAGAATTTTATGGCATCGATTAAACTATTCAGGAGATTAAGCCTAAGTAAATAAGAAATACAAACTTTATTCGGCCCTCGTACAAAAATAATTCCCAGTGAATAAAATGTTCCCCGTACATTATTTAGTTTACGTATAATTCCGTATATAATTACGTAAATTCAAGCCTTTCATTATAAAAGAAGATGCGTCTTGACAGATTTTAATCGAGGGTTGGTTCTAGGTATTTGGCGTCTTTGGCAAAATAAGAATTTTCATTTTAATCTGCCACTTGAAGACCCATGAGTGAAGAGAAACAATGGTTCGTTTTCTAACCGTATATTACGTTTTAACGGAATTTTCATTCATTCGATGCATATATCCCTCTTGTTACCACAGTAATCGGTTCGTGGATTCATAGATCCGTTTGAAAAAGCCCGTTAGCGAAGATACGGATCGAAAACTGCTGCATCCAACTTCACATCAAACAGATTCTTCATGCCTTGAATTCAGATTCCAAGATTTTAGAACTAATGCTTGAACCTTTGCATTAGACCCAAAAAACCAGAAAAGAAGTAAGTAAATTATGAGACATGAAAGTATAAAGTATGAATGTTTTTATTTAAAGCTACACTATTGAACACTATTTACAAGTTTTTAGCTATACTATTTCAAAAATCTAACTACTATGGTGGTGCAGGCTATATACAGGGTTGTACAGGACATCAGTGTTTCGGTGCAGTCGGCGTGATTCTCTCCAGATATGAGCAGTGAAGAAGGCTTCGTGCAGTTGTAAAGTCACAGATGATGTTTGGTATAAAAATGTCAAAGAAGTAACAAGTTAGTGATAACTAGTCGAAATAGGTAAGAAAAAGTCACATTTGGGAGTGAAGAGTCATAGCCGGTAGAAACAAAGTCAAATTCGGGGAAAAAAAAGTCATGTCCGGAGGAAAGTCAAAACGGATTGTTCTTACAAATCCGGCAGCAGATTCCAGTGATCAAAGAGTTCAGTTGTTATTTCCATGGCCGTATTATTCCAGTTCCTGACAGCCACGGCAAAAGGCAGATCCAAAAATTCTGTGACATAAGGCGCTAGAACTTGCGCATCCAAGAACAGCTGTTTATTGTCTCCATAGACTTCAGGCCACCAGATATGTTGAAAAGTTTGAATCCTGAGACGGAACCAGTATTTCGCAAATTTAGTCTCATAAAAAGGGTTTCCGTCTTTAGCGCTCATTTCGTCCAAAATAGTTTTCGCCAGCTCCATGCAGGCATGCATGCGACTGAAAAAAAGAAAGAAAGAAAAAGTTAGTGAGACTTTAAAATGAACCGAAAAGCAGAAATATGTCAGAATGTGTTGTAAGCGTCTTGTGTATGATCTTCTCAGATTGTTTGTTTAAATAAACGAAATTTTTCGAGTTACACCTTATTACCTTACTGGAGAAAAGTCAAATTGCTTTAATCTGTGATCGTTAGATCGAGGCCATCAGTGTGTGTATGAGTGTTATAATTCATAAATACAGTGTACTGCCGATAGCTCATTGACTCATGCCACAGATCCTCGATTAGGTAACATTTGGTCGGTGCTTCTTCCCTTGAGTGGGTCGATAAAATGACGACTAGAGGTCACGATCTAAACGCTGGAGGTCTCCAGTTTTTTTGACTATCGGAGCGAAGCGTATGCGCTTGCATCCGAAGGCCAATGGTCAAAAACAGCGTAGCTGGGCACTGCAAGTCTTGAGCCTTACGTATGTTTTTATTTGACTCGAGCAAAGCTTGCAATATGTAATAATAAACCCTCAAGCAAAGTTTACTATAAAAAAATTGAAATGTAAAATTACATAATAGCAACATATCGTTTTATATTAGTTATTTTACTGTTTTCTTAGGTCATTTGAGATGCTAGCCAGACGTTGAACTTCAAATGAATTCATCCAATGAAGAACATTTAATAAAGGATATGTTTAGTGACTTCTCACTTTTATCTTGAAATTGCTTTAAAGAAATATTTCTTCCTTTGTTGGAAATAGTCAAATCCAGAGATTCCTCTTCTGTGTCAATAAATCTCGAAGCTCCTTTTGGCCCTCATCGTGTTCATGAACAATGCCAGGAAGAAATGTTAGATGCTAAGGGAATCTTCCTTAATCACTCGACTGAGTGACTTCAATGAAACTCGATTACAGGGTATTAACCTTTATGCGCAGTGTTCCGCCTGGAACACCAACCTGAAGTTTTACGTTCCAGCACGAAGAATAGATGATTCTATAAAATATTGCAGTGACTAGCTCACGAAAATCTTACTTTAGCACGTCATTCCCGTCAAAAAACGGTCACGATCTTTGAACGCACTGACACTGCTGAAATGAGAATCGAGAACAGCTGATAGATTGCCCAGCTGAAAAAGGCAGCCGTTGCATCGCTCGACTAACGACAGCAAGATGGCGATCGAACGTCATCGCGTGCCCAATCTAGAGCCTTTTGACGCAGCTGGCTCTGCGCCAGCCAACGCGATGTACGTTCGATCGTCCGCCATCTGCTGATAGTTAGTCGGGATGGCAACGCTGCCTTTTTCAGCATTGGAAAGGTTGCGCCTCAAGGGTAATAATAATTAAAACATGAAAGAAAACAGATTTCATTGTGTAGTTTGGTGTGCAGTGTCGTAAGCTAGACACTTAACTGTCGCTAAATGAGCCCAATGATTTCATTTATGCTGTTATTTATCTCGATCCTTATAAAATTTAAATCTGACGCAGATAAATTAGATTGATGTTTTATCCATCGATATGTGTTTACAGTAAAAGAAATATGCGATTCGAAAGAATATGAAACATTCAAGCGATTGAAAAAAAAAAAAAAAAAATCAGACTTCTTGCATTCTTACCTGTCTATGCGATTCCTTTCTGCATCCCATTCTGCCTTTATCAAATTCTTTGTAGATTCGTCATTATTTTCAACATTTTCCCCGCAGCAACTGAAATACAGACATATAAGTTTTTCTTCATTTTCACAACCAATGTTTGATAAAAAGAATGACAGTCATTACTGTTGCAAAGTCTGTAAGCTTCAACTTTTGAAAAACCAAACTAGCTGCATTACACTAGAAAACGTTGAACTTGATTAATCCTGTTAGAATTTTCTTCAATTAAAAAATATATATGTTTAGTCTTTATATTTTTTTCCGGGTACCTGTGGCCGAATGCTATTATTCGGTAGTCACTGATTGTACTAATCAACGATAAGAATTTTGAAGCAAAATATAATTCAAAACTCATTTTAATCTAAATGTGAAAATGCGGTGCCACGGCAAATTACCTGCTCGAGGGATCTAGACCAAGGGGTGGATTGCCGGATTGCCTTCCGTGGGGGACTTCCTAAGGGATCCTAACACGTATTTACGCGTTTTGGAGAAAAACACCATTCATTTTTTTAAATCTAAATCTAAATTTCGCTTAAAATAATTGTCCTTGTTAGATATCCTACTGTATCCAGTTGTTATGTGGAATTTTAATATTCCCAGGCAGCATGACAATCTTCAGAGAACATGAATGAGCGTTCAGTAACAAAATAACTTTTAGAGAACATAAATGATCATACTGTAAATTTAATTTAATAGTGCTCGTTTTGCGCTCAGATTAATAATTTCGTAAGCACAAAACATAGGCACAAGCCACAGAGACATAGGCGTAACTTAGTGAAAGAGGGTGCAGTTAACCCATAAAATTCAAGAAAACTCTGGCATCCCCTATTTGACCCAATGTTACCTACCAATTTACGCTAATTCACAAAGATGACGAAGGGAATCGAATCTAACAAAAATTTATGGAATACCGTTAAACATACATTACAATTAGTGCGTAAAACAGACTTCATATAGATATACTTACAAAAAAACTCTTTTTAGAGCTTTTAGAAACTTCATTGTTTCTTCAGATCAAAATTGAAACGTATATACTCAAACGGAATTAAAACTTCAATAAAAGTGCAAAATAATTTACTAAAATAACTCTGTAACGATGCTACCAATTCGCAGTTTCGTCAAGAATTAAGAAAAAGCATTGTTGAAGTAGTCACCTGTATAACAATAGAAGTGCATAAAATATGTTTAAGTGTTTGTCATATTTGTTTTATCATTGTTGTAAATAAAGACGTATTGTTGCTGTGTGTATAACAATAGTTTGATTTCATGCAACAGATGTGAACCGCGTATAATGAATACGTTTCTGCTATGTTTATCTTTTATCCATACGATGTTTCACAGATTTATTTTATTAGTTCCTGTAAATAAATGAAATACAAAATATTTGAAGACGTAGCTAGTATAAAAATAAGTACCTTTGATAACTGCCACCAATGGTAATTTTTAACTTCTCGACAATTTGCCTGAATCATCGTTAATATTTCACAATAAGTTTGCCATTAAAACAGTTCTCTATAAATTCTTATTCATAATCCTAGTCAGATTGGCGCATTTATCGCACCGGAGATTTTAATCTCGCCATAGTGGCAAATATCCAAGCTTTACCTGCCAAAGATAAGAAGGGACTACTTTATCTTATAAATAAAAATGAAATTCTGTTTGTTTGTTTGTTTGTTTGTTTGTTTGTTTGTTTGTTTATTTGTTTGTTTGTTTGTGGATTTGAATTGTATACAAATCCACAAAAATGGACCTATCAGCCTGAAATTTTGCAGAGATATGTAAAATAATATAGAATAAATCATAGTCCACTTTAAAACTTTGAAAGTCCACCCGTTCCCGGAATTTAAGAGATTTTTTATGTTCTCCACGCAAAAAGCTTTCCGTAATTGTAACCCCTGTAGTCAAAAAAGTGTGAAATAAGGATCGTGGTTGCCATGTGTGGCGATTTTGCCGAATAAAATGTTTTAAATTCTCAAAGTAAAAATAAAAGAATAATAATGATTTTTTTTTTTAGTTTATATTCGTAAGGTTATATTTTTTTTAATTATAATATCGTGTGCATGGGAAATCGGAGCAGGAATGAAATGTTTTATACGCAAAACAATAAGAATTGAAGATTTCCGAGGCTAATATGTTAAAATTTTTTAGTTTGGCGAAAAAATAAAATGGCTCAAATGCCGAGAAAGTGAGTTCTAGCGGTTTGCACAGTTTCCGGCTAGGCGCAATTTACTGAAAGCTTAAGGAAACGGATTTTTGAAAACAAGTGCAAAGGTTTTATTAGAATACATCGTTAAATTTTAATGATCCGTGCGAAAATAATGCAGTTATTAAGGGATTTCAAGCGATCTATCTTCAGCATTCTCGCGATTTTGAGGAGGATTCTAACGCTTGGCGCTATTTATCGTAATTTAATCGTCTGCTATTTGGGTTATGAATACACCTGCGTATAAGTTTTTGAAATTTTCATTCAGTTGGAATTGTGCATTTTTCTGAGCAGCTTTTCTGCATCTAATGTATTAGATCCAGAAAAAAGGATGTTAGAAATATCAATTTTAATTTTGTTTAATCACACTCATGAATAATGATACACTTTCCAACTTAATGAAAGAAGGAACGAAAATAGGGAAGACCCATGGATTATAACTCTTTTTATATATAGCACTTTAGTGCGTATTTAAAAATTTGAAAGTGTGTCAGATTTTCTATGATTCTAGCGCTTGGTGCAATTTAATGAGAGGGTATTTTTCAAAACAAGCGTAGGTTATCTTATAAATAAAAATGAAATTCTGTTTGTCAATTTGTTTATTTGGGTAGTATACAATTCCACAAAAATGGACCTGTCAGCCTGAAATTTTACACAGATATGTAAAATAATATAGAATAAATGATAGTTCACTTTAAAACTTTGAAACTCCACTTTATTTCCGTTCCCGGAATTTAAGAGATTTTTTATGTTCTCCACGCAGAAAGCTTTACGTAATATTAACCCCCGTAGTGAAAAAAGTGTGTGAAATAAGCATCTTGGTTGCCATGTGTGGCGATTTTGCAGAATAAAATGTTTTAAATTCTTAAAGTAAAAATAAAAGAATAATAATGATTTTTTTAGTTTATTTTTTTAGGTTATTTTTTTAATTATAATATTGTGTGCGCATAAGAAATGAGAGCAGGAATGAAATGTTTTATACGCAAAACAATGAGGATCGAAGATATCCGAGACTAATATGTAATTTTTTTTAGTTTGGCGAAAAAAAAAATGGCTGCTAGGCCGATTTTTAGAGAGTGAGTTCAAGCGGTTTGCACAGTTTTAGGCTTTTTGGCGCAGTTTACTGAGAGCTTAAGGGAATAGCATTTTTGAAAACAAGTGTATAGGTTTTCTTAGAATACAGCATTAAATTTTAACTATCCGTGCAGAAATAATGCAGTTATTAGGACATTTCAAGCGATGTAGCTTCAGAATTCTCGCCAATTGAGTACATTGATTTAACTTGGGGGAAATCCGCCAAATTTCAGAAAATTGAAATCTTCGCATTTAGTACATCGCGGTAACGATGAATAAAACATGTTATAGTTGATAATTTAAAAAATGCGGCTGTATTAAGGGATTCCACTTTTCAAATAAATGCCTGGCGGTCGAACCATTTCCCATTTTGTTTGCTGCTAAGGCAATGCTTCGAATGATTCCCTGAAAAAACTCTTGCAAAATGGCGTATGCTGGCACTTTGGCGAGGCTTAGATTTGAAACTGTATTTTACTTGAGACTGGTATATACGTATAATAAGACTGGTTATAGATAAAAATGAATGTTGGTATGTGTGTAGGAGGTTGAAAAACTCCAGCACCGTTTCACCGATCACCATGAAATTTGGTTCACCTAAGTCTTTTATCATGGAGAAGGTTTTTATACTATCCGTTTTCCTCTAACTTTTCACTAGGTGGCGCAGCAGAACGTCGAATTGTATTCCGTTTAGCCGTTTGCTATGCGAATATCGTCCAACCAATTTCGATGAAATTTGGTACACGCAAATATTAGAACACGGAGAATATTTTTCACTATCCATTTTGCTGTAACTTGCCGCTAAATGGCGCTGCAAAGCATCAACTTCTATACCGTTCGAGCGATCGGCATAAAATTTTTTATACTTACACATTTGAGCACGAAGAATATATTCTAACTGCGTTACTTTTGATGTTACTCGCCACTAGATGACACTGCAATGCATTATTATTTTAACTCACCACTAGATGACGCTGCAGCAGGCCAAATTTTTGACCATTCAAACGGTGGCTATGAAAATCAGTATACATAGCTATTTCAACAATGAGAATATTTTGGCGTTATCTATTTTGCTACAACTCACCACTTGACGGCGCTGTAGCAAATCAATACTTTAATTAATCACTAGATGGTAACTGATCGCTATGAAAATAGGTATACATAGATATTTGAACACGGGGAAGAGTTTGGCACGATCCATTTTCCTATAACTTGACACTAGATGTCGCGTCAACACATGAACTTCAAGACTATTCAGCCGATCGTCATGAAAATTCGTATACATCGATATCTGAATGTGAAGAATATTTTTGCCGTATCCGTCTTGCTAAAACTCGCCACTAGATTGTGCTACGCCGCATCGCCTTCTGCACCGTAAAAACGATTGCCTTGAAATTCAGTATGCATGATTATTGAACACAATATAACGCGATATCCATTTTGCTATATCTCTTTATTACAATAAATAGTAATCACAACAAATATTAATATCAAAAAGTCCATTCATTCCCGTGCGAAGAACGGGTACTTCAGCTAGTAAAAAATAAATTCAAAACTAGGGTGTCAATTTATGATTATATAGTTACGGGGCAGGAGACGCTTTAACTAGAGTTCAGTTCTTTTTCATTGTATTTGCATTTTGTAATGGTAAAATTGAATTTAGCAGAAAAATCTCAAACTTATTTGTTGTGCTTGTGTTGCTCTATCTTTTATTTACTTCTCCCTTACTTAAATAATAATAGCAAGGTGATATTAGTATAACAAGGCACATTTAGAATACAAGAGGTTTATAAATATCCAGTTCAATTTAATGGAATTGTGGGATTTTGTAAAGATTATCGAAATGAGATTTTTAATGTATAATGCACAGTAATGCTGATCACTGAATTACTGACTGTCACAATTCCAATTGAACCACTACAAAATAGAACTTCTACCGCCTTTACACCAAAATGTTTAAACATGTTTTTATGTGACCCTTAGCGACATACATTAAATTTGTTTGTTTCAGATAGAGAATATCTCAATAGGCATTAAATAATGAAACCCATAGAATTTAATGTATGGGAATTCTACTGAATGTTCCTGTAAAAGATCTACAAGTGCTACATAAGACATTTTCAATGAAATAAATGGTTCAGTACATAAGAACACCATATATTTTCTAGAGAGTGAGAATATTCGCTGGCTGGATTGGCCAGCCAGATTTACAGAGTTTAACCCTATAGAGCATGTCTGAGACGCTCTGGGGAGGGCAATTGCAACTCGCAACCCCCCTCCGAAAACCATCCAGGAAATGAAAACAGCGTTGCTGAACGAGTGTGAACATTTGCCACAGGAAATGATAAACTGCCTTATTTCAAGTATGGTACCACGATGGGAAACCTCTATATCTGTAAGCGGGGACCATTAACATATTTTTTGTTTATTCTGCAACCGCTGTTTCATACCTTCCAACTCCAACGTGTGTTAAACACGATCATCCATGTGTATTACAATTATTGAATGGTTATTTCTTTAGTATTGTATCAACATATGTATTAGGTTTTAACGATAGGTTCCCGCCACAACGATCATCGTTAGCACACAATTCGCGTTGGTGTATTTACTCATATTTTGTCAAACGATTTTTGGCATTTGAAAGAAAGATACTTACTTTATAACGCTGTGTTGTGAAATCTGAAAAAAAATATCGTTATCCTTAAGTACAAGGTGTGGTTCAAATGGACCTATTTCCCTGCCAGATTAGAACCATCATTTATTTCCAGTTCTGTTGAAAAAAGTCAGCTCGAGAATGACACCGAATTATCTGTACAGCTTTAAGTACTATTGTTGTATCATGTGACACTGTCCAGGTTTGATAGCGAAAGTTTAAAAGCAAGGACTAAGATTCAAGAAGCAGAGAGCTCTGACTGGTCCATTGATGTTGATGATCGGTCCATTGATGTTGATGAGACCAGCCTACGAGAACGTGTGGGAGAAGATCATTCTTCAAACACTCGGCAGTTATCTAAGGAGTTAGAAGTTAGTTTTTTCAGGCAGAGATTTGGCAGAAAACTTTCGTTACAACCTGATACATATCAAATTTCATTAAAATCGGTCCAGTAGTTCTATAGATAATGGACCAAGTCTGCAAATTATCTAAATTTCTTACACCAGTGTACAATTTTTGTAGGAATAGAAATCTATGCATATTTGGCCACGCTTACAGCAGGGTGTACTGTGGATTAGACAGGCACAATAAGTCGATCAATATTGTAGGAAAGTATCCAAAAAGTGCCACTTTGGCTATGGTGTTACGTTATATGACAGTCCCTTATGCATGACTTCTTTTGATCTTGCATTTCCACGAAAAAAATTAATAGATGAATTTTTTTTAAAGTATTTTTTATGGGAAATTTATTTGCAAAAGACAGGACCATACGGGAGTCACGTCACACAATCTGAACATTTTCACAAAAGTGGAAAAATCACTGCCAATCAAAAACGCTTTAACAGAGAGTAAAACTAGATTTGTATCTTCTTTGTTTTAACTCCATCCCAAAGCTCCGAGAGTTGCGTTTGTCTAAGTCTGTTCTCCTTGATCGATAGTAACAAGATTCTGTGGAGGAGAGAAAGCTGAATAACTCACCTCCGATATTTCTTTTGTAAAGGCTCCCGTACGTTAGTAAGTAAAGAGTATAATTCAATTTAACTTTTGACTGTGCGATGATTCAGGAAATGGCATTGTCCGAGGCATTTAAATGGATTACTCGGGAGCAATGCGGGAGAACATTAAAAGAACGTTAATCCAGTCAGAATTTTTAAAGAGTTGGGTTAGTTGAAATTAATTTAAGGTAAGTGAAATATTTTGTAGTAGTAGCACACAGCGTTCCTTCTCACAGTTCTTTTCTTTTGGTGATGAGGAATGGGACCTCGAAATAGAATGGTAAAACTAAAAGCTTTTCAGGCGTCATTTAAAGGGTTTATTTCATTTGCGTAAATGCATGAAATAACTGGTTCATTCATTTGTGTTGCTGCTTTCGGGGGAACGGCTTTGAAAGTACACGTAGTGCATTTTTTTAAAGAAAATAAAGAATAGTCTGTGAATAATCTTGATTTGGGGTAAACAGACCTGCTGAAACAAAACGCTAAATTTCGTATTCCTTTCACTCATAAAAAAAAGGGAAATCTGAAACACTTGTATTTTAAACACGCACTAAACTGCTATGCATTAAAAAAAAAGTCATAATCCATGCCTCGTCCCTATTTGTCTTCCTTCTACCCATTCAGTTGGAAAGAGTATGACAATGCATGCACGAGTCCTATCTGTCGTTCTTGTACCATAAAATACATTTTCAGATTTCAAATCTGCACTAAAATCGTCTGGAAAAACCGTTTTAGAATCTTCGCCTTCCGTATTCCAACTATAATGCACAATCTTTATTTGCTTGCGAAATTGCTGGTCTGTAGACCAGAGCATTGGGAGGGGGCAAGTGAGGTGCAGAAACGGAATCTCTGCCTTCGTCATTTTGAAAAAAAAAAAAAAAAAAACCACTTAAACAGTTTTACTGTTAGGGGAAAAAAAAGTATTTATGTAGCCGTCAGCCAATCTGAGAGATTAGGACTATAGTGGACTTGGTAACTACCGGAAACTAACAAAACACTTAAAAGAACATTTTTTTTTTGTGTGTGTGTTCATACTTTATGAGTTTTACAAAATTCTATGCAAAAAGCCGTAAGTATGAAAGTTAATTATTAAAAAAAAGTTAAAGGCCAGGGTCTGAAAGAGTATGTATTAAATGTTAGTGTAAATGTATTTTATAAAATCCTTTTACTTTAGAATGAGAACTGTTTCAAATTCTATGTTCTTAAAATGTTTATGTTGATGCGTTTTAAGTTTTGAATAAATTTGTTAGAGACTCTTGAACACCGCTTTATTTATTTTATATTATTATACAGGGTGTCCGAAAAGTCCTTGACACATTTCAAAAAATCGCAGAAAAGCAACAAATTGTTGTATGAATGTGACATTCGCACGGTAATGTTTCGCAGAATCAAGAATTTATTTTTCCATCTAAAATTCCATCTTTCCATCTAAATTTCCAAATTACTTCCAAAATGTGTTCATAGATGGCACTGTATCTACCGTTTTCAGCAATAGGGATTTTTCGTGAGATTCAAACAGCACTGTTACGGTTCGGAAAGATTCGTGGTGACTCCACTTGAATAAGAGCATTGCGTAAGGTTGGTATTTAGAATCAAAATCCATAACTACATTTCTGAGAAAGTTTCGTTAACATGTTTAAGAAAAACCGCAATCCATGCTAGCTAGAACACACTGGGATGAACTTAAGTACCGTTTAGATGTGGTTCGAGCAACAAAAGGTGCGCACATTGAACTCTGGTAATGAAATGGGTTGCTTTCTGCTTAACAATATGGCTATACACCTCACAATACTGTTGCGGAATTACTCTGCTACTCCTGGGGTTCGTCGTTCTAAAGTCCAGTTGGTGTAAAAAGTTCAAGTAAAAAGTCACTTGTCAGGATGGAACACAAACTTTATTGCTTCTAAAACTTCGTAGAACAATCAGCTGTACACAATTCAGCTGTACACAATCAGCTGTACACAAATGCTGTATTTCTCACACAAAATAGAACACTTTCACTGGCAAGAATTCAGCGAAAATATACGAGAAATAACACTAACAGTCTCTCAAGACTCAGCGATGAAGAATTTACACACAGCACTTAAATTCAAAGCTTCACAAACAGCGCGAAACACAGCTTCCTTCACAAAGCAAGCGTATTCACTCTCTCAAAGCTTGATCAACACTGAACTGTCGGGGCGACGCGCGCTTCTATAAATAGCCGACGCAGGAGGTACAAGAGGTTTCCAGAAAAGTCAAGTTCTCGAGGATTCTACATAAAGCGTGAATTTTGATTACGTCATAGAAGAGAAATGTTAGGTTATTATGCGTTTTAATGCAGGAAAAACAACTTCCAGGCCCCATTGGGAAAATCGCGCCCAATGACCAAAAAGTCGCCAAGCTTGGCGACTTTTGGCGAAATATCGCCAAATTTGGCGCCAAAAATAAGTCCTCAAAAGTGAAGAGATCTAAGCTCTAGGACTAAAATTTCTCGAGTTTTCTAGAACCTCCATTGAAAAACAATGGCAAACCGAAACCTCCATATCTCCTGTTCTAATTGGCCAATTTTGATGCAACAAAAAGCAAAATTTATCTATTTGAAGCGTAGAATACGAATTTTAAACCATTTTAAGCCACAGAGCAGCGGGTTGCCCCGAAAATGCGTAACAATACCCTTGTTTTTCTAACAGTGACGGTACAGGGCCACCTTTGAAAGCAACTTGGAAGAATTTTTTTTTTTTTTTTTTTTTTACTATGTCCAAAAAAAAAAAAATCGTGAGGCTGTGAAGTTGTTTTTCTGCAAACCGCACATTCATACGATAATTTGTTGCTTTTCTATGAATTTTTTAAATCTGTCGAGGACTTTTCCGACATCCTGTATTATCCGAAACCGCGTATCTACCTTAGTTTTTTTTTTTTTTTTTTTTGAAAACTTAATTTAGTAGAGCCTGAAATCTTTAAAAATTCACCAATAATGCAGAAAATTATTTCCTAAAATTTCACTTTTCAACGAATTTTTAAAGTAATACCTAAATATGTTCGAAACATTTTTTTTTTTCAAAAGAGTAACGAAGTAGAATTTAAGGGGAGGGGAATTGTAACGCAAGGAACATTTTCAAAACATTTTTTAAATTTAGATTTTTAATTAATAAAAAGGAAAAGTATTTAATTTTTAAATTCATTTTCTTGTACTTCAATGCTTAGCTACCCAAAAATTCATTGTTGGCTAAAAACGTTGGTCAAAAATTAAAATGAAGCATAAGTCAGCGGTTCTCAACCTTTTAAAGTCGCGCCTCCCGAGCAAAGGCTAACTTACGGTGGCGCGTCCCTCCTTTCACATTTTTCAGCGTACATTCAGTTTTTTAATCTTTAACAATGAACATTGAGTCGAATTTTCTAGAAAATAATGCTATCAGTAAAGTTTGAATGAACATTTTAAGCGAAAATGGATATATTAGGTTCTAACGGAAGTATTCCGCCACTGCAAGTATTGTCTGCACAAACAGTTCACGTTGGTATCTTTGCCAATATTTTGCGAAACGATTTTTGTTATTTGAAAGAAAAAGACTTGTTTTAGAGCACTGTGTTGTGAAATCTGTAAAACAATATCGTTATGATTAAGTGTAAGGTGTCTGAAATGGAACTATCACGCTACCAGATTGAACCTTCATTAACTCTCAGTTCTGTTGCAAAAAGTCAGCTACAGAAAGACACCGAATCATGTGCACAGCTTAAGGTTCTACTGTTGTATCATAGGACACTGTGAAGATTTGGTACCCAAAGTTCAAAAACGAGGACTAGGACATTAAAAGAAGCAGAGCGCTCTGGCCGGCCTAATGATGCTGATGAGGCCCGCCTACGACAATCTGAGGAAGAAGATAAAATATTCATCCACTCGAGAGCTAGCTAAAAGAGTTAGACTTTAGTGCCATGTCCATGAGTCGCGCTAAGCATCGCATAAACTTCACATATAAGGTCAATAGCCTGGTACCGCGTGAGCTGACTCAAGAAAATCTGGCGGGAAAACTTTCGTTACAACCTGATATTTTTGAGTAAAAATCAGGGCCGTAACCAGAGGGGTGGCTACGGGGGCTGAGCCCTACCTAAAAGTCTCTCAGCCCCCCCCCCGTAAGATTTTCAAAAATTTCAGTAAATTAACTGACGAATACAAAAGTTTAGTGGAATAACAAAGCGGGAGAAAAACACAAAACTTACGCCATTCCTTACAGCTTGATTTGCTACTCGGGGCAGGAATTCCGAGGGGGTAAGGTTTCATTTTCCCCCTCGATACTGCCGCCACGCTTATTCCACGTTTCTTAGACTTGAATTTGGCAGTAAATTTCAATGAAAAAATTGTTAATGGAATGAATGGTAAATATTTTAAAATATGGCATTTCGTGAAATAAAAATTCTAGTTGAAGATGTAAAAATTGGAAGTACCCCCCCCCCCCAAACTACTAATATTTATAGAGTCAGCCCCCAAACTTAGATTCAAAGCCCTACCTAGCATGTCATCTTGGTTACGGTCCTGGTAAAAATGAGAATGAATAAGATGGATTTCTCAAAAATATGCATCACTACTTGTTCTTTGGTTTTTCTCGTGCCTCACAGGTTGAGAAACGCTGGCATAATTCCAAACGCCTCATGAAACTTCAAAAATTACGAAATTCTACAATAGCGTCGGTAACAATATTTTGTTACCGAAGTTATATTTCTTTGTACTGAATAGCCATTTACCCACTTAAAGCATTATTTTTGCTCGCACCAGCTGTGCTTTAATTCCAGGGCTCGACCATACTTTTGCTTGAATATGCTCTTGAGCCTAGGGCACTTTTCAATTTTTCTTTATTTTTTGTGACCAGGGCACTTTTATAATTTCTTTATTTTTTGTTGTTGTTGACTAATGGCAGGTACTTGTCGTATAGGCACTGGCCAATACCAAGGCCGGAATTACTGGTCTCTTTATTATGGAGTTACCTAATAGGTTGACCAGCGTTGCCTCCAATTCAGGGACGGACAAAATCACATCCAAGTCCGCACCGCAAAACGAACCCTGGCCCGTGACTTTTCAAATTTTGTGTCAATGTATTTGGCTGACTGAAATTTTGTGCCCCAAAATATTAGATCTAATCTCAAATTTTTTGGCATATTTCTGCATTTGTGTTCGGGGCACTTGTGCCAATTGCCAGTGGGATAATCTGGGCCTGTTTTACCGCCAAAATTATAAAGGTTTTAGTACAGCCCAGGTTATAATACGTACGTTAAAAAAATTGTCAGTAATCGTTTTATAATTGATGTTCTCGTACGATTTCTTTTTTTTTTCCTTATGTTTATCGTCATGATGTTTCAGCAGTAACCATTCTAAAACAACGAAGCAATGTTAGTATCTTTCATTTTACAAAATAATGTATGAACTTATGCTAGGACAATAAATGTGAGGTACATTTAAGCTGGAACATCTATTACGATAGCAAAAATAAATAAATAAATAAATAAATAAGAAGAAGGTATATGACTGAGTTATATTTGCTGAATGTTTTACTTTGAACTGCTTCTTTATCGGAAAAAAAGAAGGTAAACGGATTATGTTTCTAATCGTATAATTTCCAAGAGTCTGAACTCAAATATTTGTACTTGTCATTACTTCATCTCGTGTTGCCGTATAAGTGTACTAAAGAGTAAATGTTTTAAATAATACTGCTTTTGATAATGAATCAATACTTTCCGTATGATTAGAAGGAAGAAAGAAACAACATATTGTTACGAATTTTCGGGGCAAACTTCGGCTATTTTCTGGGGCTTAAAACAGTTTAAAATTTGTATGCTACGCTTCAAATAGTTAAATTTTGCTTTTTGTTGCATCAAAATCGGGCAATTAGAACCAGAGATATGGAGGTTTCGATTTGCCATTATTTTTCAATGGAGGTTCGAAATATTAGTCCTAGAGCTTAGATCTCTTCACTTTTGAAGACTTATTTTTCGCGCCAAATTGGGCGATATATCGCCAAAAGTCGCCAAGCTTGGCGACATTTTGGTCATTGGGCGTGATTTTCCCTATGGGGCCTGTAGAGCTGCTTTTGCTGCATTAAAATCGCATAAAAACCTAACATTTCTCTTCTATTACGCAATCAAAATTCCCGCTTTACGTAGAATCTTCGAAAAATAGACTTTTCTGGAAGCTGCTTGCAGCATCTGCTTCGGCTATATATATAGAAGCGCGCGCTGACCCGATAGTTCAGCGAGAGTGGAGCATCCGCAGTGTAGAGTAGCTCCCGTTCAGTGTGATCCAGCGGTGTTTCAGCCTGCGTTTTTGAAGCTTTGAATTTAACTGTTGTGTGTAAATTCTTCACTGCCGAGTCTTGAGGGACTGTTAGTGTTATCCCTCGAATATTCCCACTGAAGTTGTACCTTTGGATGTATTTTATTTTATGTGAGAATTACAGCATTTGTGAAAGCTTCTGATCTTAGCGGACTGCTAAAAGCACGTTACTGTTAGACTGTGCTTGTGAATTGTGTACAGCAGATTGTTCTACGAAGTTCTAGAAGCAATAAAGTTGTGTTCCATCCTAACCAGTGGACTTTTTACTAGAACTTTCTACCTCAACTGGAATTTAGAACGACGAATCCCGGAAACAAGCAGAGTAGTTCTGCAACAATATCAAAGAAGATCTTTGATTTAATAAAGACAAATTAAGAAGCGTTTCAAGTGTGTATAATCATTTGCTTAGTAGTGAAAAGATTAGCATATATCGAAAAACAATATCTTTCTGTTTCAGAATAACTTTGACAGTTAAATTTTTAAGAAAGTTGTCGGTTTTTTTAAGTTATTGCTAGTAAGAAGGCAGGGCATTACTTTTAGAAATATAAACTGTGGAACTCGCTTTAAATACTCACGTTGGGACGTATACTTTGCACCGCAGGGGCAATAGTTTATCAGGGTGTGGCTGGGTATGAAAGGCCTTAACCTTCATTTATATTTGCTCTTCTGCCACTGCTTTTAAATTTAATTATCTAAAAAGACATTTTTGCAGTATATCATAAGAGCTTTACTACGTATATGATTACCAACGGTAGCAAACCAGACTATACCTCAGTTTTGTTAACTGATTGTGCCTCAGTTTTGTTAAAGGTGTATACCGTTTAGGGATTCGCATGTTATTTAATGTAATATATTTTTAAATGTGTCTTCGTCATATCTGAATAGAGCATTCAAACCAAGTTTTATTTCATAAAATTAATACTTTTATTTTACTAAAATCCTATAAATTTCAGGATGTTTATATATTTATTATTATTTGGTAGATAAGTAAATATATTTTTTAATTTACGTTTCGCTGAATTAGCGGTTAATTGCAATTTACGGCTCACAAAAATAAGGAAAACGATTTCGATGAATTTTAATAGAAAGGCTATTTTCAACACGCTTTTCGACCTCCCCTCTTAATTAGGATTTCTGCGCTTGTATGATAACATATTTATAAGATCTCAAGTGTTGATGATAATGCATTAATGAATAAGGCTACTTAATAACCGAACTTTCTTCTATCCGAGTGTTTTGATGATGCTCAGGCCAAAAAATGTAATCTAGTCACGTTCTAATCGCTAATGAAGGCTCTTTTAGATTAAAAAAAAAACAGAATTAAAACACTTGTTGCGTACAGTATCTATATTTCAAGCAACGCTAAAAATATGAGTTTAAGGATACTCTTGTTTGTAATTTCTAGTAGCAATTAGTTGCAAGTAGTCAGAATAGGTTTAAGAATACTTAGCTTCACAGTATATGTAATACGTAGACATGAAGCATTTATGCTGCTGTTCACATAACTCGCAATAACACTTATTGCTGCAAAATAGGTATTTTTTAATTCATAAACCATTCATAAAAATGTTTTGATCGAAGTGCTTTGGATTTCGGGAAATGTTTAGTCCTCATGGATTTAGTAATAATCAGTTATCCACTTCTTACCGTTGACTCTTTCATAAATTTGCAAAGAGCAGGATGCTACGGTTATATGAGTGCTGCAACCCTCCGAGAGGTTGAAATTATAAGACGGAATTTTACACACAAAGTTTTCATTTTTGATAACTAAACATACATTTTTTGATAACTAAACTTGCATCATACGTTAATTTTTGAGCTTAAACGGTACTTACTAGTTACAAATATTAAAGAGTATTTAATGATATTTAATCATTTTTAAAACTTCATTTCATTTCACATAACTTTGTGCCTTTTTTACTTAATTTTGCTATTTATTAATAGCTATGATCAATATTTAAGAAAACATAAAGAATGAATTTTATTGGGATACCCTTTATACACATGCACAAATATTTTTACACGTTCGTTTTACCGTGCAGGTTTCTCAACCCGGGAAAGGATAGCGGTACCGTTTGGCACCAGCTATCCTTACCTTGAAATGGCTCATTTTGTTTGGATAATGTAAGCCCAACTCTACCATTTGGTACAAGCAATTTCTGAATAACGTTATTCAATATTCCTGCAAAAAAAAAGTGTTTTACGCTACCGTAAGACCGTAAATTAAGCAGGAAAGAAAATTTGAGAATTAAGTTCGGGCTTTTCCGGGTTAGATACGATTTCTGTTTTACTTGCTACTTCTAAAAGAAATTAATAAACCTAATTCATCATTTGAACTCCTCTAGAAAATCGATGCTCTGTTCTTTTAGACATCCGAGAATCATAAGATATTCATCCGTCCAAGGCGCCACACCCTCTCGCTGTCATCCAATCGGTCTGTTTTAGCTTGACCAATGACTTTCTTTTCTAAATATTAACTAAAGCTCATGATCAGATTTACCCGAAAGTAGGTACTTAACAGCCTTAAAGTGTAAAAAAAAAATTGATTAGGCTTCAATTGTTGGATCATCTTCGTAATGTGTTATTAGCTTAATGCCAAAAGTGCGAATCATATTTTTATGACTTACCGACTGACTCGTATAAATTTATGTAGAACAAGAAAATGTTTTAAATCTATTTATTTTATGTTATTTCTTAAACATATATATGTTGGTTATAGCTACTGGTAATTTATCAGTTTCTCCTGTTGCGAGATGAGACTCTTACTAATATTTTTAGCACATTATGCAGTGCAGTCATATTATATTAGGTTGTAACGAAAGTTTCCCGCCACTGCAAACATCGTCAGAACACAGTTCGCATTGGCGTATTGGCTCCTATTTTGTGGAACTATTTTTGACATTTGAAAGAAAGAGGCTTACTTTATAACACTGTGTTGTGAAATCTCTGAAAAATATAGTTATCATTAGTACAAGGTGTCTCCAAATGGAACTATAGCTCTAGAGGATTAGAACCATCATTAACTTCCAGTTGTGTTGCAAAAATTCAGCTCTAGAATATCAACAAATTATGAGTACAGCTTTAAGTACTATTGTTGTATCATGTGACACTGTGCAGGTTGGGTACCGAAAGTTCAAATACAGTTATCTAAGGAGTTAGAAGTTAGTTTTTCAGGCAGATTTGGCAGAAAACTTTAATTACAACCTGATATTTTTATTTAGTTTGCTTGTTTTCCTTTTCAATTAAATAATAATAATTATACGTTTTATGAAGTTATATCAAACTCGTATGGTATTTATGTGAAGATTTAAATTTTATTGAAATTCATAAATGGTTTTCATTTTTATTCATTTGTATTTTTCTTTTTTCCAGATTCTGGATGGTATTTATCGAAATAAAAACTGATATTTCCTATAAAATGCAAATTTAAATGTTCTGATTTACTGTTTTTCCGAACGGAAGCCCAGCTAAACTGTAGTTATTTTTAGCTATTTTAAAAATCTACAACGTCCTGCTTGTATAAAGAAGAAAGCCTATAACATCTTTCCGGTAACCAGCTTCGTTGCTCAAGCATTAATCTTGAAAATAAGTAGTATCCTGCAAATACTCAACAGTTACGTGAAACATCGTACAACTTTCCTGCAGCAGCTGCAAAGGAGAAATCATTGAAAGTAATTCAGCTGCATGCCTCATCCCGTTTAACCCACAAATGTCATATTATATCACAGCACTATTCCTGCTTTTGTACCCTTCACTTGACAGAGTTACAATTGTCCATCGTATCATGGGGGTTCGGTTGTTAGGTTTGCCAAGAAAAACACTCCCCCCTCCCTCTTTGCTGTTGCATGCGGTAGTTTCTTCAGCTTTTTGTTGTATGTTACTTACATGAAGAATAGAAATGCATGATTATGGAAATAGGTACAATAAATTTTGTTGAGTTTGAATTTCTGTTTTACTGTTTTCACAAAGGCTCGAGGCAGTGGCGTAGTCAAGGGTGAATATTGGGGTCACAACCCCCCAATGAGGAATTTCTTGCCATACAAAATGCATATTCTTCACACGTATACTAGAAATACACTCATGTCCATAAATTAAGGATAATGAAGTTCAGGCAAAGAAAGAGAAAGAAGCAAAACAAATTTGACTTATTTGTAAAGTCTATTTATTAAACAAAAAGTAAAGAGCAAAAAAGATGCTATATGTTTGACATAATTAATAAAAATTGCAAGTTTTACTCCCTTGACCAAATTTCAAAAAAGAACCTATTTACAAAATACAGTATAACATGGTTAGTAGGATGGTTAATACGGAGTATGTCTCCCGGACGATGCAATACAGGCCTGACAACGCCTAGGCATGCTGAGTATCAAATGATCAATCTGATCTTGGGGAATATTACACCACTCATCAAGCAATGCACTCCGAAGTTCCGGTAGACAGGTGGGAGGGGGTTGACGGGCTGCAATTCGTCGGCCAAGCATATCCCACACATGCTCTATTGGATTCATGTCAGGTGAGTATGCTGGCCAATGCATACGTGTGATATCCTCCGATTGAAGGCATTCGTCTACAATGTTTGCACGGTGAGGACGGGCGTTGTCATCCATAAACACAAATTCAGCACCCATGGCGCCCCGAAACAAACGTACTTGTTGTTCCAGAATGATATCCCGATAGATGTGGCCTGTCATCGTTACACTCTGAACATGCAGGTCAGTTCTGGAACCAAGAATAATTCCTCCCCAAACGAGCCATCCTGCACCACCGTAACGGTGTCTTTCAATGGTGTTCTCTTGGTGGTAACGGGTACCTGGCGCTCTCCAGATGAATGTCCGGCGAGAATCAGACTCCAAAATAAACCTGGAAAACATCACACAAGACCACTGTTGCGGTGTCCACAATGCATGCTCTCTACTCCAGGTTAATCGCAGGCGACAGTGAGTTGCGGTAAGTGGAACACATCTGACAGGCCTACGAGCATATAGACCAATGTGCCCTAAGCGTCTGTACACGGTCTGCCTTGAAACTGTCGTACCGGTAGCTGAAGAGAGCTGACGAGACAGGTCTGATGCTGTACTCCGTCTGTTTCTTTTGGCAGTAACTGCCAAATAGCGGTCCTCATTCGGCGTTGTAACTCGGGGGCGACCTGTGCTGTAACGTCTACTCACATTACCATCATCTTGGAATCGTTGCCAAAGCCTGGAGATGACACTCTGGGCGATTCCAAGTTCCTCGGATACTTCCAGCTGGGTACGTCCACATTCCAGTCGTCCGATAATTCTGCCACGTAAAACATCATCCAAATGCCTCCTTTGTGCCATAACTATGCGGTTTTTGCACTGAAAGGCTTTCACAGCGCTTGTGAACAATTTTACTTCTTTGCCACCATTCCTTATATACCCCTCTCTTACACTCCCGTCATTGTGACGTACCATCCACGCCATCTGGTGGTTTCCTGTAATTTGCATATTCTTCTTCAAGATGTGTGTGATCATTCCACAGGTGAAATTTTTATTTTAGAGATCAATTTCTGTGTGATTCTGAATTATCCTTAATTTATGGACATGAGTGTATTACGACTGCTGTAACTCACTGTACGTGAGGCCTCACCGTGACGCAGTGGTTATGTCACTGAAAATAGTAGACGGCCGAAGTGTGAAGGTCCAGAGTTCGGGTCCCATCGCGCGGTCGCCGATCTAACGGTCTGGAGTTTTGGTAGGTTTTCTCCAGATGTAACGTGCATACGCGTTAGAACCCCTTACAAATTCCTCCTAACAAGGCATCCCTCATCTTAGGCACATACTACAGATGAGACGGACTCTGCGCGAGCCCGAAAGCCCGGGCCCGAACCGGGGTCGGGCTCTGTCATTCTCAATTGCGTTCGGGCTCGGGCTCGTGAAAAATTTCTCCTTTATTGAATATACTCCACGAAACTGATTTTAAAAAGTGATTCATGAGGAAAATAAAAGTACAGTCAACTCCGGTTACAGTGAGCTTCTGGGGACCCTCCAATTTCGTCCACTCTATCCGAAGTTCACTAAAACCCAAGTGTCTTCATGATGGATGGAGATACTGTGTTTGAATCGGGACTAATGGTTTGCGTTCACTATATCCGATGGTTGACTCTATCCGGGTTCACTATAACCGGAGACGGCTGTACTTATAAAAAAAAAAAATAGCGGCACTGGCGCCTAGAAGGTGCGTTAAGCTCTTAGGATATTTCAGAACGGCGGCTTATATTGCACAAACGACAAAATTCATTGTATTCTATCGATGAAGTAATTGGATTTTTTTTTTTAAATCTTTAACTGAAATTTCGGGCTGGGGCGGGCTCGGGCTCCGACTTAACCCTTTGAGGCGCAACCCTTTCCCAATGCTGAAAAAAGGGCAGCCGTTGCCATCGGTCGAGTTAACTACCAGCAAGATGGCGGACGATCGAAACGTTCATCGCGTGCCACAGATCTAGAGACTCTTTTTGACGGCAGCTGGCTGTGCAGGTCTGTAGATCTGTGGCACGCGATGGATGTTTCGATCGTCCGCCATCTTGCTCGTAGTTAAGTCGAGCGGTGGCAACGGCTGCCCTTTTTTCAGCATTGGGCAATCTAACCGGCTGTTCTCGCATTCTTCCCTTTTTCAGCAGATGTCAGTGCTGTTAGAAAGAATCGTGAACATTTTTTTACGGGAAATGACGTGCTAAAAAGAAAAAGGATTCTAGTGGATCTAGGTGACCCGGAACTCTTTTTATAGAAATCTAATATATTCTTCGTGACTGGCAACAGTCAAAACGTCAGAGTTGGGTGTTCCCAGAGCGGGATCACTGCGCCTTAAAGGGTTAAATAATAAGTCTCGGGCTCGGATTAAAAGTCATCGGGCTCGGGCTTCAAAAAATGAGCCCGAACTCATCTCTAGCAGATACCCCTCGCGCACGTTTGCCTTAATCACACACAACAACACTGTACGTGAGTTGCAGCAGTCGTAATCCCCGCCCTATGAAAAATTTCTGGCTACGCCACTGGATCGAGGTATGTTTTAACGGGTATACAACAGTTAAACACATGGAGACAGTCCTTGTGTATCAGTCACGTTCCTTGTTCATTGAGAAAGCAGTGGGCTTTGTTTTATGTAAAATCTTGCTTTTTGAGCAATTTTTGTCGAATGTTCTGCTTTAAATGAAAAATTACGGAATTAAATCTGGAAATATTTTAAAACGTCTGTCCAAAATAAATAAAATAAAATGAATGATATGTTTATACTTACTCTTATTTTGAACTGCACGCAGTTTCTTTACTTTATTATAGTTTACTTTGCCGCACTGTTTGAAGGTTCGAGCTTTTACAGAAAAATGGTAATCGAAAAGTCTGTTAGCATAAGAGAACTTGTGTACTAAGTTTGTGTAAAGAACAATAAATGACTAAACACGAGTAAATACAAAGGCTATGCATGTCGGTCATGTTTTTAAGCAAACTGGAATAAAAAAAAATATTGGAATTGGTAGTATTTAAGGTGTTATGAGCACTTTTATTTGCTATCACGTGAAATTATTTCCAGAAAAGAAAATGGAAAGTAAACTGTACATAACAAAATACCACTGAAAAGAAACTGGTGTTTTAAAAGATAAAACAAATAACACTTTTTAAATTAAAACACATAAAAGTTACCCATCAAGCTACACACAAGTTTCGAACGAAAAAATTTCGATTTTCTACCACTTTTTCAACTGAAAGAAGATCGAAATTTTTTCAATCGGATTTAAATTTTAAAGCAAGAATTCAGTTGAATTTTTTTTTCTTTCAATGAAAATTTCCATACCCTGCTTTATTAGAGTCTATCCTCATTGGAAGACAAATCTCAATGCAAGGAAATTGATTTTCAGGTAGTCGTGAGCATTGCGTTTAAAGGGAAGAATTTTATGGATACCTTTTATTTGTTTGAGATCGCGCAGCATATGTTAAAAGAACGTTCTGGATACCTGCCCTCTCCACTATAAGTTTTCGAAAATCTTCCAAAATGCTGTATAATCTAGCACCTACGGTAAAAAATTCGTGCACATGCCAAATGTCATTCAGTAGTTTTGGTTAAGCAAAATGTTGACATACGAAAAACTTTTTGGTCCAACTAATATGTTTATCTGGAATCTTCTTTTAAATGACGGCCCAATCATGGCAGAGTGGGTAAGACAGTGAACGTGGTGCACTGCTTAACCCTTTAACAGGCAGTGTTCCCGCTCTGGGAACACCAAACTCTGACGTTTTGGCTGTTGCCAGTCACGAAAAATAGATTGGATTTCTATAAAAATAGTTGCGGGTGACATAGCTCCACGAGAATCCTTTACATTTTAGCACATCCTTTCCCGTTAAAAAATTGTCACGATTATTTTTAACAGCACTGACATCTGCTGAAAAATGGAAGAGTGCCAGAACAGCTGGATAGGTTGTCCAATGCTGAAAAAAGGGCAGCCGTTGCCATCGCTCGACTTAACTACCAGCAAGATGGCGGACGATCGAAACGTCCATCGCGTGGCACAGATCTACAGACCTGCACAGCCAGCTGCCGTGAAAAAGGGTCTCTAGATCTGTGGGGCACGCGATGAACATTTCGATCGTCCGCTATCTTGCTGGTAGTTAAGTCGAGCGATGGCAACGGCTGCCCTTTTTTCAGCATTGGGAAAGGGTTGCGCCTCAAAGGGTTAAAGTGTGGAGGTCCGGGCTCTTGGCTATCGCGTGGCTGTCGATGCAGCTGTCTGGAGTTTTGATCGGTTTTCCCCTCATGTTAATGTCTACCCCCGTGAGCAGATGTCCCTTCTGTGGTCTTCCCACAGCATAAAAACTCAAAACTTTAGCGTTTCACGTGCTCATAAATGATAAATGTAATCACATTTTTTAATCAGTTTCTGAAATACACATCTTATTAAACATTTTAATATTAAAAAGACTAATTTTTACTAGATTTTATTGCAGTATGAAAAAAAAATATTTTTGATTTAGCTATTTAAATTTTAAAGGGCTATTATATCTCATTAACTGAGGGAATTACCTGAATGAAGACTTTTTTTTTTTTAGACAGCAAAATTTGTAAGAATATTATCCTTGCAAAAATTGAGACCGTTTTATTTTATCTTTTTACTATTTGCAGTCTAATGAAATTTTATCGGCTTAACACGGCTTTCTTGTTTTTAAGAGGAAAAACGACATTTTATGCAAGAATTAGTAAACATAATTAGTAGAGCAAATAAAAATTTAAAGTTTTTTGTCTCTAAAGTTGTTCTAAGTAGTGCTCTAAGTGTGTCTCTAAAGTTAGTAGTTTGATGAATATAAAGCATATTTTATGTGATATTTTTTTAAAAATGCTGGAAAAATTTAACACCTTAATATATTAAGCAATTAGCCTGGAATATTTTAACTATTTTAATTTAAAAGGAAAATAATATACTAACAGTATTTTTTAACAAAATGAATAGTTTAAAAAAAGAGTGAAGGAATAGTTAATCAAAAAAACGCTAAAAAAAAGATCAGCATAAAAATAAAAATATTTTGTTAGCGACTCAAATGAAAAAGAGAAAGTACATACCTTTCGTATGGTCGAAAGGTGCAGTCTTCATCAGCTGTATCATACCATTCTGCACAAATGCAGGAAGAAAATTAAAAATAGGAATACGTACGTTTCGGGTGGTACAAAAGGTAAGCTTTTCATCGGCTGTGAGAATGCCAATTTGCGTGCACGCAAGAGGGCAGAGAAATTAAAACTAGGAAGTACGTACGTTTTGGTGGTACAAAAGATGAGTCCTTGTCCTTTGTCAGCTGCGAGAATACCAATCAACACAAAAACAATAAGAAAGGGAAATTAACTATAGGAAGTATGTACGTTGAGTCGCACAAAAGCTCTACTTTCCATCAGCTGCGAGAATACCTAATTATATACAGGGTGTCCCATAATTGTTGGAACAAACTAAAGGTGAGGTAGGGCACATAATAAGGATTAAGAATTAGATAGCAATGTGGGTTCAAAAACGCCGTTTTCCCATACCTGATAATAATCACTTTTGAAAAAGAGTTGAATGTTCTGTATAAATTCTTAACCAAGTTTCATAGTCAATGGGCTTTTCTCCAAAAAATTCTACCATGAAATGAAATAGAATTTTTAAACTATCAATTTCAGTCACGTGTTTTTGGCCTCACCATGGCACAGTGGTTATGCCACTGAAAATGGTAGATGGCCGAAGTGTGAAGGTCCAGGGTTCGGGTCCCATCCCGCGGCTGTCGATCTAACGGTCTGGAGTTTTGGTAGGTTTTCTCCAGATGCAACGTGAGTACGCGTTAGTACCCCTTAGAAAGTCCTCCTACCAAGGCACCCCCCCTGGCAGATCACCCTAGTCTAGCGTTGCCGTAACCACACACAATAAATATCACAGTCACGTGTTTTCTGCGAGAGATGCATTAGTTTTTGACGAACAAGGGTCCGAAAATTCACAATTATTCCAGCACTGGTTCCAAAGTGATTATTAACAGCAACATGATGACGACGTTTCCGACCCCGCATTGCTATGCGATTCTGCATTCTTATTACGTGCCCTAACCACTCCTTAAAGTCTGTCTCAATCATTATGGGACACCCTGTATAGGCAGGAAGCCAGGAAATTTGACCTGTGAGTACTTGAGTATTTCGAGGCTCTCTTGTTTCTGTGTTGAGGTGTAAGCTGTTATAAACTTCTGTAAACTCATCGTATAGTGCTTGAAATGGATGAATTCCTCGCCAGCTGCCATAGATTGCAATGCACTGAATTTCGTAAAAGGGCTCCTGCAGAAGAACTACTCTAAATGCTATAGACCAGGGGTTCCGAAACTTTTTTCCCTCCGTGGCACCCTTGACAAGGCTAAAAACACTTCGCGACACCCATGTCAGGCTAAAAACATTTCTGGGCACCTTCTCAGGCTGAAAACGTTTCGAGGTAGGTTACCTTTAAAGCAATATGGATATGTAGGTTAGAATGAGACAGATTTGGATGTATTTTTCATTGTTTCTTCTAATGTTTATAGGGCTAGGCTAACTATTAAACTCGCTTATATAAAGGAAATATGTAAAATTTTGCCCCTCCCCCATCTCCCCATCTGTAAAGGAGAGGCGACTGGACACTGAACTCTCTCGAACTTGACTAAAATATTTTTCTTTGCCCACTTGATCATCGACTTGTCAAACTTTTTCGGTTCGGAGGAATTTTTTTGATTATACTCCTCCAAGATGATTATCCTGATTATTAAGATCCCAAGATGATTATCCTGATTATCTTTAAAGATAAGCGCACTCTGCATACGCTTGCGCACCCGTTCGAGAATTTTTTTGATTATACTCCTCCAAGATGATTATCCTGATTATTAATATCCCAAGATGATTATCCTGATTATCCTTTAAAAGATAAAGCGGCACCTCTGGCATACGCTTGCGGCACCCCAGGTTCGGAGGAATTTTTTTGATTATACTCCTCCAAGATGATTATCTGATTATTAACATCCCAAGATGATTATCCTGATTATCCTTTAAAAGATCAAGCGGCACCCCTGGCATACGCTTGTGGCACCCCAGGGTGCCGCTGCACACAGTTTGGGAACTTCTGCTATAGACACTATTTTCGATGGAAGGTGTCACTCTAAAAAGTAACGAGTAGATATACGGAAAACGCTCAGAGAGATTTTAGACATTCTCCATTCATATTTTAATGCAAGAAAATTTCAGTTTATGAAGGGTCGCGGCTCCTCTTTCGAACGGAATTTCATCTGGAATTTACGCAAGTTCCTAATACACACTGGAAGGTTATAATTAACTTCCCCACTAAGCAGCATTAGGCAGAAGAAACGGATAAGCCTATTGCCACCC
Organism: Cheiracanthium punctorium; assembly: GCA_038373885.1. Classification (NCBI taxonomy): domain Eukaryota; kingdom Metazoa; phylum Arthropoda; class Arachnida; order Araneae; family Cheiracanthiidae; genus Cheiracanthium; species Cheiracanthium punctorium. Next base: position 79,978 of record JAWZYV010013833.1, on the reverse strand, counting down.
AACTAGGAATGCGAACACATGAGACGCGCTAAAGCAAGTATTTTAGAAAGGTTTAGTTCAAAATATGTCTACTAGGTAGCGCTTTGCATGGTGAAATCGTCTAATAAAGTGACGTTAATTAATGCTGAAGGACTATTGGATAAATGTTTAAATTGTCTGTATATTTCGAATCTGCCATTTGCATGGTTAAAATTTCTGTCTTTTACATGCAAAGCGCAAACCAGTAGATTTTTTTTTTTAATATTCTTTTCAAAATTCCTTGAGAACATTTCAGTCTGTATACCAAATTTTGGTTTCAATCAGTTAACCCGTTCTAGCTGTAGAGATCTTTGGGGGGAAATTTAGCCTCCCTGTATAAGAAAACTGTAAGGGCGTCCTATTTTTTTAGTCGATTTTCCGGAATTAGGTTTTCGTGAGTTATGCGTTGAAAAGCAAACTCTTCTAGTTCTTTTACAAGAGCCCGAAAAAACTGAATACCTACATCTCTGTAGAGGATAATTTTGAAAGTACATTGTAAGGATATTCGTCTATTTTAAATAAAACAAAATTGTTATAGGATTACAACTTACGAAACATACGCTTTCTCGATTTTTTGGTAGAATCAAAAACTGAAATATAAAACGCGCATTCCGTACGTCAAGTTCCAACAATTCCAAAAATGGAACACAAAATATTAGAAGTAAAAGAGAGTGAAAACACATATTTCTGTCCTCGAAAACAAGATAGTAATCAATGGTTTTTTTCCGGTGACATGGCTTGACAGGCTGTAGAGAAAATATATAGAGACGATAACACGGAGGAATCGAAAACAAAAAAGTGACCACCCATCGATTTCTTTTCACGCTTGAAAACCATTCTTTCTCTTGTTTTGGGGACAGAACAGCTGAAAACTGTTTATTCTGGAACAATTTTCAGATAGAAAATGGATATTTTATTGATCCAATGTAATAGGAAACAAATATTGTTAAATCTGTCTGAAAAACCATCTCAATGAGGGTAAACCCACTACCACCATTTATTAACGATTAGCCTACCTTCGGGCACTTTCAATAAAATTTTTCTTTTAAAAAAAAATCAATGCTTTAATTAAATTAGGGTGTAGATGTTTAGAGCTAAAAATTGAAATGCAGTTTAAAAAAAATTGTAAAACATGAAACATTGGAAAATTTAAGTTAAATTATGATTTAAAAAATTGCATTGGTACAACGCGTCCTGTAAGCAGTTCTAATAAATGGTTTTTAATAATATTTATGCTGCAGATAACTAAATAATTTATCTGCGTTATGTACCAAAGTATTTTCAAAAGTTAAACGCTTATGAAAATATTGAAATTTTTATACGAAAACTCGGTATTTTTTAAAGCACTTGTTGAAGAAAAGAAAATAATGATAAAACCTATAAATAAGCACAGAAATATTAAATTTCGCTTCATAATAACACAACTAGTAACGCTCAAAATATCCCATCAAAATTTCAGGTCAGTATCTTAAACACGTTATGAGATACATTTCTCGTAAAGAAAATTTATGGAAAACACACTTTTTTCAAAAAACGTGTTTAAAATTTTAATACTATAAAAAATTCTATACTTCCGCTTCATTATTTCTTGTATAACTCAGCTTCTAGTTATCGTAGAAATAAAATAAAACAGTTTTGTATTCCTAATCATGTGACCTATTTAAGCAAATAAAAGTATTCCGAAAATTCTCACAAAACAAGGATTTTTTGTAAAAGTTTCCTTAAGCCCTCCACCCTAGGCAACCTTCTTGGGGGTTAAAATGATATACTAAAAATATTTTTTAACAAAATATTTTTTAACCTAGAGCAGATTTCGCTTAATTCACACTACAACATCAGCCGCCACTAAAAGTACGCTTGCGTATTTAAAAATAATAATAATAATAAAAAATAATAAAAAAAAAAATAAATAAATAAATAAAAACTATCTTTATGTCATGGGATAGAGGGTCCCCAATATGGAGTTAGCTACGACTTGCTACTAGACATGAGTTCGGGCTCATTTTTTGAAGCCCGAGCCCGAAGACTTTTAATCCGAGCCCGCCCGAGCCCGAGCAATATTATTAAAGTTGGAGCCCGAGCCCGAAATTTCAGCTAAAGACAAATAAAATTAACTACTTCATTAAGAGGATACAATAAATTTTCGAGCTTCACACACCTTCTAGTCCCCCGTGCCGCTATTTTTTGAAATAAGTACGTCTATTTATCCCATGAATCACTTTTTAAAATCTGTTTCAAGGAGTATGTTCAACAAAGAAGATATTTTTCACGAGCCCGAGCCCGAACGCAATCGTGAAATACAGAGCCCGAGCCCGTGTCGGGCCCAGGCTCGGGCTTTCGGGCTCGGGCTGAGCCCGTCTCATCTCTACTTACTACGGCTAACTGGAGGAACATCCCTAATTTTATTATATTAACTACAAATATGGAGTTTATGTGGTGGGCACGCTTTCTGGTATAAATTAGGGTCTTGAAATCGGGTCTAGTAAAAAGTTTTAAAGCGCGTTTCTAAATAAATGAATATGCAATTTAGAAGCTATAATATTGCCTTTATTCGTCAAAGTAATCCCCATTATTTTCCAGCATCTTTCGCCATCGGTCAGGTAGTAGTGCATGGGCGTCAGCAGGATACAAGTGATGAGTCTTTTGATGCGATGAAGTCATCAATAGATTTTCGTACTTCGTCAACTGTGCTCAATTGTACAGAAGACAAGGCATTAGTTCATCGACAGAAAATAGATTCTCCGAAGGGGCTATGTCAGGGCTACACGCAAGGTGCTATGCTGCCCAGCTAAACATGACTAACTTGTCCTTGACCGGTTCTGCAACATAAGGCCTTGCATTGTCTGGTGGAATATAAAGGTTGTATTGCACTACGAATTACTGGAGCCCGGTCAAAATGTAACTGTTGAGCTCTGTAAACAACAATAGCTGCAAATAAAGCAGGAAATCGATTCCTAAACGTCCATTTACTGGGAAACGGCGTTCGGGCCGTCCAGTTGCTCCATGTATTTCAATGCAAGGCCTCCTGTTGCAAAACCAGTCAAGTACCGTTACTAATGTTTGGCTGGTAAGTTTTGGAACAACCGACGTATGGTCCTGACGTGGACAGTTCATACTATCATCGATTTCGGTCGATGAATAATTTCTTGTCGTCTGTACACTTCCTCACAGTAGACGAAGTACGAAAATCTATTGATGACTTCATCAAAGGATTGAATACCTCTACGCTGCTGGCAACCTTGCACTTCCTAACCGATGACTGAAGGTGCTAGAAAATAATGCAGATTACTTTCACGAATAAAAATATTATAATAATTTCTAATTTGCGTATTCATTTCTTTGACAAGCGCTTTGAAACTTATTACTAGACCCAATAATATACTCTTTCATTGCTTTTAACAGAACCAGGTGTTGCAATAAACAAAATTCCTTGAAATGATGTTTGTTTTTTATTTCCGTGTACGAAGTAAAAACAAGTATAGGAATAACGAAAATTTTCGGTATGCAGATATTGTTGAAAAACTAGATTTTGACACTCTAAATTGACTCCCAAGAGATTTTGCAAGACGTCTCAATGTACATACGTATATGTATTCGTGGATATATATATGCATGTACATACAATCCACAAGTCCGTTTGGAATTGTTTTTTGTTTTTTCCTGACGCCTGTACGTAAGTACGCAACTCGGATATCTCAAATTATTAGCCGAACAATGCTGAAATTGCATATTTTAGATTGTTGTAATGGTTCCAAAATCCAGTGGAGAGTTTACTTGTAAGACCCCACCACCACCAAAATATTTTCAATACATTTAAGTATATGGACAACTTCAATGTTGTATGTCTATAGTCGGTCATTGCTTGGGCTGTGGTCGAAATCTCGCTAAATGTCATCGAGCTTCGCGACTTTTCCGAAGCATCGTAAATTTCGCGCTAAAAATGAGACGTATTTTTCTGGCGTAAATTAAAATATTTTAGCCGTAGAGAATTGAAATTTCGTATTTAAAACTGTTATAACTTCTAGTTGCATAGTGCATCTCCTGTTTTGATTGCAGTTGTGTGGGAAATTTATTTACAGGTTACCGAAAAAGTCTTCAAGACATTAAGTTCTGTGGATACCTTCAATTCATTACTGTGGATTAATCAATGTTTTGGACTATATCCCAATAACTATATTGGGAAAGTTATCTCTAAGTTTGTCTCTTTTAGAAAAATATCGCAATTAAGTGCAAAATATATACATTTAAAACCACTGCTTTTCGATAGCACCTATAGTGGACCAGAAATCACTAAACCTTAATATTACTGAAGTTTTATAACTCAATTTCAAATGATATAGTTTTGATAATTAATCATTCTGTTTAAATGAAGTGCGTTAAAAATATTTATAAATTAAGAAATGTACGAGGAAATCAAATGGTGTCCACATCAGACTTTTTTAATGTAATAGTTGCTCTAACTTTATTTAATATCAAATGATTACCGATGATATTGTGGAATAAATTATTTCATTCTGGGCGTTTATTATCATCATGAGGGCGGAACTCTTCCGAGCCATCTAGCTCTCGCTAATTTATTCGCGAATACAGTATTTATAAGTGACCCACGAAAAATGGTGTTAAAATATCACTTTATTTAGAGATATAGCCTTTGGAAAAATTGTCAGCAGAAATCATAACGAGATAAGATAACGTCTTTCCACTCTCCCATCACCCGCTAAGAATTGAGCAATACCAAATATAAAACCTTAAAAAAGTCACAATAAATTCTCCCATTATCCAGTCTTTCTCTCTAACGTAGCGAAGATTATAAAGAAAACTCACTGGTATGAAAAGCTTTCTAAAGAAAAGCAGATAAAACATAAAACAGCCAGAAATAAACACCGAGGTGTGTGTGTGTGAATTTTTTCCCCACCTACAACAAGCACTTGTTATTATTATTTTTCATGTCTAGGAGCTTTTTGCCGGATATACACGCCATACGGTGTTATAACTCCTTCCGAAATTTTTCTTACAGAAAATAACGTATATCATTTGTACGAAAGCCGGACTTTTATTTTCAGACTCAATAAAGTGGTAGTTAAAAGTGGGATTCTTTTTTTTTTACTTGTTTTCTTATGTGAGTAGAATAGAAGCAATTTCTCATAGATTCTCCAGTAAAAACCAAGTTAAATTGCAAAACATGTATTTTGATTTTATTGCAATTATTAGCTTGTAACGAAAGTTTCCCGCCACCGCAAACTTCGTCAGCACACAGTTCGCGTTGGCGTATTTGCTCATATTTTGTCAAACGATTTTTGGCATTTGAAAGAAAGAGGTTTACTTTATAACACTGTGTTGTGAAATCTGTAAAAAGTATAGTTATCATTAAGTATAAGGTGTCCCAAATGGAACTATCACTCTAGAGTATTAGAACCATCCTTTACTTCCAGTTGTGTTGCAAAAAGTCAGTTACAGAATATCAACGAATTAGGAATACAGCTTTAAGTACTATTGTTGTATCATGTGACACTGTGCAGGTTTGGTACCGAAAGTTCAAAAACAGTTATCTAAGGAGTTAGAAGTTAGTATTTCAGGCAGATAGGGCGGAAAACTTTCGTTGCAACCTAATATTATTATTTTGTGTGTCTTCTTGATATTACACTTTATTTTTTATTGCAAAAAAAAAATTATGGTGCATCCTGATCATACTGATTCAAACTGTACAAACGAATAAGGTAACAGTACGTAAAATCAATCGTTTTATTTATCTCAATAACTGCAACTCACATTTAATATAGAGTAGCGTTCCTCCATAACGGTTTCATGTACAAAAAATGTTCAATATTACTCGAAATGTTGTATTCGAAAAATGTGAGAAATGACTAGATGAACTGACTTAACAACCCAGGGTTTCTTTAAAGACAGGTGAAAAGAATTAAAATTGCATAAATAAAAAATCTGGACTGACTCCACTCGACTTTCCGAACACTTACGATTAAGATCATGACCAAGCATTTAAATAAATTTTAATCGATGAATCATTCAAACATACATACCAAATGGAAGCTCGATCGAATGTACCGTTTAAACGCTAGCGCACTTTCAAGAATTTCTCCCCATAGGCCATAATGTAAAAGAAATCTTTGTCGTAGCCCTGTACAAAAACTATAAGTCCTATAAACATCAAAATCAATACCGGTCTTACAATGGTGGTTTATAACATGTATAACCAATTTGAGCTCCATCGAATGTACCGTTTAAACGCTAGCGCACTTTCAAGAATTTCTCCCCATAGGCCATAATGTAAAAGAAATCTTTATTTTATCCCTGTAGAAAAACCGTAAGTCCTATACACATCAAAATCAATACAGGTCTTGCGACGGTGGTTTATAACATGTATACCCAATTTGAGCTCCATCGAATGTACCGTTTAAACGCTAGCGCACTTTCCAGAATTTTCCTCCATAGGTCATCATGTAAAAGAAATCTTTGTCGTAGCCCTGTAGAAAAACTGTAAGTCCTATACACACCCAAATCAATACCGGTCTTGCGACGGTGGTTTATAACATATATACCCAATTTGAGCTCAATCGCATGCCCTGTTCAGGAGCTCTCGTGTTCACTCACATACACACAAACACACATACATACACACACACACACATACACACATACATACATACATCTCGTAAAGATAGCATCAAAGAATTCAGAAGACCTCAAAACGTGTCAATACACCAAAATATCGAATTCGAATTTTTTCATGATTACAATACTTTCCTTACATGGTACATGTTCGGAAAGTAAAAATAGCGCGAGATTTTAGAACTTGCGCTGTAATCGCTATGGATGCGCTTCTAAATAGCTTCCCGAAATGTAAGAATTTGATATTTTTTATAAGATTGAGCAATGGAGGATTTGCATACTGAAATTAAACATACAGGAGGGAGAAACGAACATAGATAATATTAGTATCGGCAGTACGTGTAATAGAATTAATTATAATTTTTTTGTTTGTTTGTAATTATGGAAAATGTTAAACTTTCTAATCGGATGATACATTTCTGTTAACCTTATAAAACACAATCTCCCAAAACAAATTACATTTTTTTCTTTTCTTTTTTTAATCTAGAATACTCATTAAAATATTTGTTAAGGAAGCAAATATACTTTTTATAATCTAAACATGATTTCAAGATAAATACAAAAGTCATGTACAGAGTGGTTATAATTAAAACTACTCTATAAATAACTTTCTGAAAGCCTAAATGAATGAGCAAATTGCCACACGTTCCATTTTGGCATATGGACTGAACACAGGATGCACTCAAGGAAGTTTTTTTTTATAAATTACCGTTAAAGAAAAGTCTACCAGGTGGCGCTTTGTATGAAAAAACAGCCAATTCAACAACCGAAATGACTCATTGGAGATATAAAAGTAATTGTGACACTCATCAGATAATGTTTGAATATTTAAAGATTAGGGTCATTCCTTGAACGGAATTCACCGATTTTTACTTTCCGAACATGTACCATGTAAGGAAAGTATTTTAATCATGAAAAAATTCGAATTCGATATTTTGGTGTATTGACACGTTTTAGGGTCTTCTGAATTCATTTATGCTATTTTTACGAGATGTATGTATATGTGTGTTTGTGTGTGTGATGAACACGATAGCTCCTCAACGGGGCATGCGATTGAGCTCAAATTGGGTATATATGTTATAAACCACCGTCGCAAGACCGGTATTGATTTTGGTGTGTATAGGACTTATAGTTTTTCTACAGGGCTACGACAAAGATTTCTTTTACATTATGGCCTATAGGGAGAAATTCTTGAAAATGCGATAGCGTTTAAACGGTGCATTCGATTGAGCTCAAATTGGTTATATATGTTATAAACCACCGTCGCAAGACCTGCATCGATTTTGGTATGTATAGGACTTATAGTGTTTCTACAGGGCTACGACAAAAATTTCTTTTACATTATGGCCAATGGGGGAAAATTCTGGAAAATGCGCTATCGTTTAAACGGTACATTCGATTGAGCCCAAATTGGGTATATATATTATAAACCACCGTCGCAAGACCTGTATTATTTGGGTGTGTATAGGACTTATTGTTTTTCTACTGGGCTACGACAAAGATTTCTTTTACATTACGGCCTATGGGACGAAATTCTTGAATGTGCACTAGCGTTTAAACGGTGCATTCGATTGAGCTTCAATTTGGTATATATATTTGAATGATTCATCGATTAAAATTTATTTAAATTCTTGATAATGATCTTAATCGTAAGTGTTCGTAAAGTAGAGTGGAGTCACTCCAGATTTTTTTGTTATATTTCCAATAAATTAACTCATACAGTGCTTCTTTTATTGCTTGCAACTTATCAAGTGCGTTCTTACAAGCATTTTAAACTCGAATTCACTCTAAAATATTGAACTCTTAAGAAAATTCAAGTTTTTCAAGCATAAAAGTCTCAGCGCAGAACTCACTTACGTGACATGAAATCCCAAACTCATAAACCACTCGTCTCGTTTTTTTAACTATGTATACTTTATACGTGCAGTTGTGCGATACGATATAAGGGGTACATATGAATCTTTTTTTATCAGAAATATGTGCTGCAACGTCTAGTTTGCTAAATTATTATTGTTAGATGAAAAAATATTTAAGAGTTAAGCCTGCTTTTTAGATGAACGTAAGAAGCGTCTAGTACTAAAAAAGTTTTTAAAATTTTATGAAAATTCACCATAAAAACAATAAAACACCTAGAAATCCATTGATGTATATATTTTGGCCACGCTGCAAGGCTACTATTGGTTTCGCCTCGTCTCTACTTAAGAAAAGTTCTCCATACGTCATCCAGAGCTTATAGCGCCATCTATTGAAAAAAATCTTCAGTGATTCTCGAAAGGGCAAGAAACTGCTTTCGAGAATGCCCTTCTTTTAATATGCTATTTTTAAAATACTCTAGGAACGCATAACCTAAAGAGCTCCCAAAAGATTCATGATGCAATCTACTACCAACGCACGTATGATTGCTACTCACAGCGCCATCTTACAGGCAAATTTCATTTAGCTCTTCAAGATTACGTCGATGATCATCCTATATCCAATTACGTGACTACAGATTATAATCCGTAATTTTTAATTGCGTGAATATTTAAATATAATAAAATTCATTTTAAATGTAAAGTTTTAGTAGAAGTCTAAAATTTTAAATATTATTCAATCTATTTAAAATTGTACTTAAACGTTCATTGATTTATTGTTTATCTGAAGAATAAATTTCATTTGCATGAAACAAAATTAATGGATGGAAAAATGGGCAAAACTGTAAAAGGACATGATTTTTTTTTGGGGGGGGGGAGTAACCATCATCTTGCATATCAGAAAATGAAGATTATTTAAATCCAGCAGTTAGCGCAAGTGATTAAAACATGGTAAGAGGCCTCATTTTTTTTTTAAACTGTACCTCATCTGGAAATCATTCTATCCAGAATCTTCAGTTTGAAGTCAGGATATACATAACTGTCATCTCATTTTTCAGTGTAGTACCTACTCTCGGAGGAATTTGCATCGTTAAGAGCAATTTCAACAAACCATTTGCCATTCATTTCTGTCGCTTCTCACGATTTTGCTGGTCTATCGAATAACAAAAAGAAGAATTTCGCGATTTGTAGTACCATTTACTAATTAATTTGTATACTTTTTGCCCCACTTAAATTTTTTTGCTCCACGGTAGGATTTCATGTTTCAGTTTATGTCGGCACGATGAAGTCGTACAGAATCAATAATTTTTTATTCTCCTTTCTGTGTACAGTCTACGAAGACCAGAGTACGTCGCAGAAGACCAGAGATCCGTCAATGTGCTTCCGTCAATGTGCAAAGGTTTAATATATTAAACACTGCAACATGGTTCTAGAAGAAAAAAAAATCTGGAGTGACTCCACTCGACTTTCCGAACACTTACGATTAAGATCATTACCAAACACTTAAATAAATTTTAATCGATGAATAATTCAAACATATATACCAAATTGAAACTCAATCGAATGCACCGTTTAAACGCTTGCGCACTTTCAAGAATTTCTCCCCATATGCCATTATGCCATAACATAAAAGAAAGTTTTGTCGTAGCCCTTTAGGAGAACTATAAGTCCTAGACACACCAAAATCAATACCGGTCTTAGGATGGTGGTTTATAACATGTATGCCGAATTTGAGCTCAATCGAATGTATCGTTTAAACGCTAGCGCACTTTCAAGAAATTCCCCCCATAGGCCATAATGTAAAAGAAATCTTTGTCGTAGCCCTGTAGAAAAACTATAAGTCCTATACACACCCAAATTAATACCGGTCTTGCGACGGTGGTTTATGACATATATATCCAATTTGAGCTCAATCGAATGCTTCGTTTAAGAGCTATCGTGTTCACTCACATACACACAAACACACATACACACACACACACACATACACACATACATACATACATCTCGTAAAAATAGCATAAATGGATTCAGAAGCCCTCAAAACGTGTAAAAACATCAAAATCTCGAAGTCGAATTTTTTCATGATTACAATACTTTCCTTACATGGTACATGTTCGGAAAGTAAAAACACTTTTTGAGGGATTTTTGGTTAAATAGCACTGTTTTTGCAGTTCAGCGCTAGAGGGTCAAGGGCAATACATTAATTTCAATTGCTTGAATTTTGATTGGTAGTTTAACATGTCCAATGAGTATACATAAAATATACGCCATCTAAAAAGGGTTTTTGGCGGGAAATTCGCACATTATTACCACTGTTCGTGCATCACGGGCAACTGGAAGCCCCCTAGTTACAATTTCTGAGAATTATTCCTTTTAACAAAGAATTTTTTTTATCTTGAGATAAATGGAAATATCAGGTTGTAACGAAAGTTTTCCGCCATATCTGCCTGAAATACTAACTTCTAACTCCTTAGATAACTGTTTTTGAACTTTCGGTACTCAACCTGCACAGTGTCACAGGATACAACAATAGTACTTAAAACTGTACTCATAATTCGTTGATATTCTGTAGCTGACTTTTTGCAACACAACTGGAAGTAAAGGATGGTTCTAATCCTCTAGAGTGATAGTTCCATTTGAGACACCTTATACTTAATGATAACTATATTTTTTACAGATTTCACAACACAGTGTTATAAAGTAAGCCTCTTCCTTTCAAATGCCAAAAATCCTTTGACAAAATATGAGCAAATACGCCAACGAGAACTGTGTGCTGACGAAGTTTGCGGTGGCGGGAAACTTTCGTTACAACCTAATATTTAACGAACACAACTAGAATTGCCAATGTTTTTTAAATTCTTCAATTAATTATGAAAAGCTTTACTATCTTTCAGATAAATACACCCACATAACATCCACAGGGTAAGTATCATACCTATTATGCTTTGTGACTTCAAAACAGAGATTGTTATTTAAAAATAGTGTATTCCGTACATTCTTTCTCGAAAAACCTTTGATATATATCGCTGTCTAGAGAGACTCTTTCCTCTGTCTTTCCCCCTATATCCTAACCGTAAGCTTTACGTCAACGGAACCAGATATGAGACATTCTACATTTTATAATTGGCATATATCGGATTTTCACAGCATTTTCTTCCGGAGGGAGTTATGACTCAATTTTCTGTAGATAGAGAATGTTATTTCGTGAAGGTTTTTTTTTTTAATTGAGAAGGATTGTAACTTTATCTTGTGTCAAAGGGATCTCGTAAAAAAACGGAAATTTTGTCATTTTTGTTGCATCCTATTTCGATAAACTTTACACACCAGGTGATTAATTTGTAAGTTTTTGAAGTACGCAACTGCAACATAAATTTTTATTGCAATTAGGATCTCTGAAAATGTTGTTTAAAATTTGAGAATTACTGTAGCATTTATATTTTGTTAAAGAGCAACATAATTTTGTAACAGCAGTACAGTTTACTATTTCATAAAAGATGTTAAAAAAATTTCCTTGAATTTTGGTAATTTAACTGGCTTGTAACTTTCTTTTGTGTCAAAGATAACATAAAAATCGTAACATGACCGTATTTTTATTTATCCTATTTTGTCTGTTTTTAGACAAATACTAAAATTTAGTGTGTACGATAGACCGTGGGATATTGGAACATACGTGATTATAAGCAGTATTTATTTCTCGGAGCTTAAAATACCCTCAAACCTATCAGTTTGTTGTCTTGGCTCAAACTCGGGATTGCACCTACGTCGAAAAAGTTAGGAGAAATAAATTTTGAACGTTTTTTGAAAATATCTGTATTTTGATAGCGTGTTTGTATTTCCGGAAGGTGTTTTATGTTTTGAAAGCTAAGAATCTTATGGCAGCCGTCAACCACCTGGAATTAGATAGAGGCCAAGGGTAGGCGATAGCAATGGCTAGTGAACAGAGTCCCATATGATCAGCTCGAGAAGTACTTAAAGGTATTTTCGATCGTTATCGAGAACTGTTTCTTCTAGAAGCAGGAACATCGTACTCAAGTGATCTGTCGAAAACAGTAAGGAATCTCTGTCCAATTATCGAATTCGAAAGATAAATTCCACGTTCGAGCTCCCTGCAAACCAAATGAGATAAACATGCAGCCGCCCAGGTCATGTAATGGTTAAAGAACAATTGTATCGCACCTTGGGTCCAAGTTCAATTCCCGCCTTCTTGAGCTTGGATATTCAACTGTCCGTTCTTTCATAGGGGGGCAACGCTGACCGGCCATTGGGTGCCCACGTTATAAAATGGGAAAAAGTTAGGTCCCTGGTAGCGGCGAAGGCTTGTGGCAGGAAGTGCCCGCTCATGGTGGGAATAAAAAGAGTAATAGCATGCAAACTGGAGTAGATATATTCTTCAATGAAGTGTTCAAAGGAAAAGGACGAAAGGGGAATTTCCCTGAAACAGAAAGAAAAAGAAAGCCTAATAAAAGATCTGTAATGCGTCTGTGCAAAGACTGCATCTGCAATCCGTCACGTTATAGGTGAAATAACCCCACCCCATCTCATACCTGCTTTCGGCTTATACTATCAATGACAGCAAGTAATTGGTTACCCAGCAAACACACACAGGTTCTGTGAACGTCTATTAACGTTCAGAAAACGTCTTCTGTGTGTGTTTGCTGGGTAGTGCTTATACATCATATATTGATAAGCTAAAATCCTAACTAACATTATAAATGCGAAAGTGAGTTTGTTTGTTTGTTTGTTTGTTTATGACGCTTTCACGCCTAAACCGCTGAATCGATTAGGATGAATTTCGATTTAGATATAGATGGAATTCTGGAGAAGGTTATAGGCTACTTAGAATTTCAGATTTTTAATTACTTTTTTAATTATTAATTAAAAACTGTTTTTACGTTGCCATGCTTGGCGAGTTTCGCCCGTATCAAATGATTCATGTTTTGAGCTAACAAGAATGCTATTACTTCAATGAAGAAGCACGTGCATCTGAAAAACATTAAATAATACGGAAATTATGCCAGTTTTATGCCAAATCTATCTATCTCTAATAATAAAAATGAATGTTCTCCAGACAAATCTACAGAAAGCAGAGCTTTGAAAATTTGAGCATGACTGGGCCCATGACTTCGGTAAAGTGTACCTGAGGCTCGAAATTTAATTACTTTTCTGACTATTAATTAAAAACCGTTTTATCGCCCGCACAAAATGATTTATGCTTTTGAAATAAAGCAGAAATTCTATTTGCAAAATCACATGCATTTGGAAAACATAAATTAGTATGGAAATTACGTTGATTTTACGCCAAATTAAAAAGCATAAATAAAGAAAAGTGTACTTACGTATTATCCCGGCGGTCCGCCAAGACGAGCGATTTTTTGCCGAGATAAATGCCGGTGCACATGAAATTATTAATGGTTCTGAATATACGGTTTGGCAACAGTTTGGCAACTCATTTGACGAAAAAATAGTTTGGCGAGAATGACCGCCGGGATAATACGTAAGTAGCAAGAAAAGTCCAGATGTGTTTCTTAAAGTTCATAAATTTCCAAATCTTACCAATAATATAAATGTGTACGTTTATGTGTTTGGATGTTTTTGACTGAATCGCACAAAAATGGTTGGAAAAATTTGTAATGAAGATAGCTTATGCCCTGGATTAACATACAGGCAACCTTTCAAGCATATAGCATAAATAATTCTTTTACAAAGACACTCAAAATAATTCTAATGCATTGTGCTCTATGGAAATTTTGTAGCTACTGAACCGATTTTAAAACTTTTTTCACTGATTGAAAGAGGCCTATAGGGTCCTAGGCCTGTATGGGGAATTCCTCTGTGTGGAATTTTCTAAGGGATCCTAGCCCGTATTTTCGCGAGGTTTTGGAAAAAAACAATGAAAAATTGCGAGCGGCTAGGTCGACAGGCGCGAACGGGGTTTGAACCTGGCACCTCCCGCCTTCCAGTTTTGAGAGCAGATCCTCTTAGACACTGGGGGGACCCTGAGTGTTATAGGCTACCTTTTATGCATATATCACAAATAATTCTTTTACAGGGATACTCATAAGAATTACATTACGCTCTATGTGTATCTCTGTAAGTACTGAACCGATTCCAAAACTTTTTTTCACTGATAGTAAGCTACACTATTCTTGAGTATTATAGGCTAAAATTCATGCATGTAGCGCAAATAGTTCCTTTACAGAAACACTCAAAATAATTCTAATACATTACGCTCTATGGGCATCTCTTTAACTACAGAACCGATTCTAAAACTTTTTCGCTAATAGAATGCTGCACTATTCCTGATTAAGATAGGCTAAAATTCATGCATATAGCATAAATATTTCTTTTACAAGAACACTCAAAACAGTTCGCAAATACTGTCGTAACTGTCTCTATTCGCCAAATGCCTGAAAAAAATCTAAATTTAGTAATTCTGCATACTCTCTTATTTTAAATGAAGTATACTACCATGCATTATACTTCATTTAAAATAAGTAAAAACCAAATAATATTTAAATGCAGTTTTTTAGTCGCAAACATATGTTATTCACACATGCTTCGTTTCTCTCGGGACATAATTCTAAATCCTACGCGGACGAAGTCGCGTGTAGCCGCTAGTAAAATATAATTCTCAGAAGCGATATTTTAAAATATGAAAACTACGTAAAAATAATAAAATTTTCAAAACTTCGACCTTGATGCGTAAGGGTCAAATATCGTTTGACTTCAATTTTTATTTCTTTTACCTTCTATTTAACAAGGGCAACTTTCCCGCACAATTAGATTTTGATTGGAAAAAACTTTATTTTTTTCGGCCCGCCTTAGTGTGCATGCTGAAAGAAATTGCTCCAATGAGCGTCCGCCACGTGCAATGCAGGCTTCTCACCTGAATTCTGACCTCCCTAAATTCTGGCTTCTCACTTGAATTCCTGAATATCGCTAGCAACAACGGCGATCCTGGCAAATAGATCAATATCTGGTTCAATGGGGCAGTAGTGGAGTAGGGCTTTCGTATGTCCCCACAGGGAAAAGTCCAAACTCGAGAGATCCAGCTATCTTGGTGGACAAGCTATGGTACCACTTCGATCAATCCATCGCATAACTAGACATCTTCTTAACAATCCACGAAAGAAAATGCCTTTCGATGCGAGGACCGACCCTTTCATACCATTTATAACGTCATCTTCCAATGTTCCAATTTCAACGCTAACCAGCGGCCTGCCGTTTGCGCTCCGCCCATACTTTCTGTGACGAAATTTGCTCGTATATATGCGTTCTGTCACCCCATAAAGTTTTGACCACTTTCTCAGACTCGATCGCCCTGTATTCAAGCATATTTGCTTCGTATCCTCAATTGTAATTCTCTCACGTTCAATGAACACGAATTGAAGAGCTTTTACTGCATTTGGTATGCATTTGTTTAAACACTGAATATATGTTTAACCCATTTATGCCTAGCGTCCCTTTTTTGGGACGGCATTTTCGCTATTAGTCGAAAACGTTATTTATTTTTCCTAGCTTTTATTCATGAGTATTGAGCCTCAACTCTACAAAATATTTTAACATGACCAAGTAGGATGTTGATATTTCGATTTTTATGCATAATGATTTTAAAAGAAATCATCCCTTGTTCAAGAAGTTGACATCAGAAATTGATCTATTATTTCTGCTATCAGTAAAAATCGAAGAAAGTCGCAAAAATATCCAGGCACAAATGGGTTAACCTGTTCTCTCGTATCGTTCGTAAAGGCGTTAGAACAAGTCGCATGGAGGCATCCCAAAGGTCCTCTAGCCACAAGGAAAATCTTCTATTTCTGCCGGTTCAATGTTGTGATAAAGCATGGTGTAAGATTATTTGCGGAAGAATTCTGTACATTTCAAAAGTTAATTACCACAAAATCTTTATCAAACCGCGTCTAGAGTATGGATAGATGAATTGTTATACGTGGGTGTCCCAAAGAGATAGTAGCACGCTTTCATTCTTATTAGAGATTAGTGTGCAATGTGAATGAAAAATGTTCTAAATAAGATAACACCAGCTTGGCACGAATTAGGCATGAATATGATTTAGCTAAAGTGTCGACATATTCTTGAAATTTAAAATTACTTCCATTCTAGAGCTAATAAATAAAATAAACCTTTTTGTAAACCTTGTATACTAAATCTTCACAAAGTCCAGGATTCGAAAGTCTAAAGTGGCGCTATCATTTATGACATGACTTCGGTTGCTAAGTAATACTAGCTATGCCATTATCAAGGAAACTAATCTGTACAAAGGTATCATGTATTTATATCGAAATCCTGTTCATTAGCTGATGAAATGAATCTCTCCACTCTTTCGGAAACATGGACTATCCCAGATGTATTCTGCATGCGCCGTAATCATTCGTTATACATAGTTTTAAATTATGCTTTCAGAATACCAATTATACGCGTACGCAACTCTACCGTCATTAAAATTCCATAATTCATCCATAGCCTAAATTAGAAATACATATGTTTCATCTCGTGAAACTTATAATGTAAGCAACGTAATTTATCCCTGTCTTGAGTTAAAGAATGTCCGCCATTTCTGCTACGATTTATGTTAACAGTCAAAGTGTCCTTGACGTAAAAAATCTGTTCACTGAGTTCAATTTTCATTCACCGGTATCTTTCGGTAATTAAAGCATGTTTATCATAAATTGCTTTTCAACTTGAGAGTGAACGATCGTTGTATCGAGCTCTCGTTTACCGTTAATAATAATTTCTTTCGGTGAAATTTATTAACACAGTCTAACAAGGTTGCAAAGTGCTTACAATTTCGGTTTGTCTGTCTCTCCGTCCAAGCTTTAATTGCAGCAATGGGGTATCCGTTACTAAGATCTTTCTACATGATATGCTTATTTACTGCACCCTTTTGAAAACGGTGTATGTAACATTTTTATTCATTTTTTTCTATGGCAGGAATGGATCTTTCTTATGCCAAAACCTTAAGTAATTAATGTGAAAATCCACGTATTCGCCTGGGTTAGTGTAAAAAAACTTTAACTAAAAGTATGCAAACAATCATATGACCTCAGGCAGTACATAAAAGTTGTCAGAACGTGATTACCACGTCTTACATTGTGCAAAACGCGTTCTGGTTCAAAATGTGTGCTTCGGCTAATTGAGCTTCACGTTTCCTTCTACCAGTCTGAAGTATCTACTATGAAATATTTTCCTATTGGGACTGATTAACGTACAGACAACATATTTTACAATCCGTTCTATAATCCACGTACTAAAGAGTTTCAATGTAGTACAAAACGACATCAAAAATACCCGCTAGAAAGCCACTACTGAAATTAACCCCGTGGCTTAAACCAGCGAGAAGAAGTTCAAACACACCTCAAACCAAATCAGTGCTGTTTGCCGCCAAAGACTTGTGGTAGGACATTTTGCTCTTCTGTACCTTAACAAAGTGCAAGTTACACAAACAACGTTATAATATATTTCTAATTCAAAATATGATTTAGAATTTGAAAACTTTAATAAGCAACATCAATCCTATTAATTAGCCGTCGATTCAAACAGACAATGAAACTGATTCAAAAAAGCTGTAGAATATCGGTTATTTACTTAATTTTACTGTACGTCCTGCATAATTATCCATACAACGTTTTAAGTACGTGTGGAGAACACTGAACTGAACCCAGATTTTGACGAGCATTGTACGTGTTTTGTCCGGACATTCTGACGTAAGCGAATCTGTAAATCTGTACGGGATGGTAACGTGCTATCAGAATGTGGAAATTACGGCCAACAAGTTTGTGCTACCTGGGATATTACATGCATAACTTTTTTTCCTCCCTGTGTGTATTAATTCTTTATTTTTTAAGCTTCCTTTAACTTTATTATTTACATTCTATTCCTATTTCGCGCCTTCAGTGTATTATCTATCATGATTTTTCACTTCAAAAAAGAAATTGCTACAAAAAAAATACCGAAATCCGTACAGCCTTTCTCTAAGAACCTGTGATATGTCGCTGTCCAGAAAGACCTTCTCTTTTTTCTGTCATTTCCCCTTTATTCTAGCCGTAAGCTTTCCGTCAGCGGAAACCGGTATGAGACATTCTACATTTTATAATTGACATAGATGGGCTTTTCACACCTTTTCCTTCAGGAGGGAGGGATGACTCAATTTTCTGTAGATATAGAATGTCATTTCGTGAAGATTTTCCTTTAAATTGGGAAGGATTGTAACTTGATAGAGTGTCAAAGAGTACCTCATAAAACTTGAAACAAAATTTTGTCGTTTTTGTTATAACAAAATTTGATAAATTTTACACACCAGATGATTAATTTAGAGGTTATTCCAGTAAATAACAACATAAATTTTATTACAAATAGGATCTCTTGAAATGTTTAGAAATAGAGAATGACTATAGCATTTTATACTTTTTTAAGGAGCAACATAATTCTGTAATAGCAATATAAAACTACCAATATAGTTGTTTTATTGTATACAAGCTTTCCCAAAACACGATCAAATAATGGTCAATTTAGCCCTTTATAAGGCCGTGGTAAGATACTTACCACCTACGGACTATTAAACACAGAAATCAATTATCATGAGTGAATTTTCTGATTTTTGTTCAATTATTATTGGATGTATATATTTCCCATACATCTAATTCTAAATTATGTTTGGCTTATGAACTTTTCTTTTATTCGTCATTTTAAAGAAACCTAGAATAATTCCTCGAAAATGGAGCATAAGAATCATCGCTTTTAATTATATATTTTTGCGTTTCATTCCGTGTACAAGCTGAAGGTAGTTTTCCGACTTTGATTTTGTGAATAATTAATATATTCTCCTGCAAAATTTCTATGTTTCTTTAATACTTGTTTCTAAAATTTTCACGTGGGATATTACAGTAGAGGGGAAATATATGAATTAATCTTTAAAAAATGGGCCAGAAAAATCCCAAGTATTTTGACGCTCTGCACATAAACTCGCCTGACAAAGGGTTAACTGGTGTGTAAAACATGATGATGTGGTCATCTATATAAATAAAATTAGACTTTTGTCTTTACATTTCTTGGAATTCAAAAATTTTGCGATTTCTATCCGTTTCAAGCACCCGGGAATCCGATGCGACCCTCAAAAAAAAGTTTGTCTGTCTGTCATTCTGTCATTCTGTCCGTGACGCTTTTTTTGTTTAAGCATCACGTAAAAACGACTGAAGCGAATGATATGAAATTGGGTGTCATGATAGGTGGTCACTCAACTTAAAACATAGGCGTCGAATTTTTAAAAAATCTTGATTGGATTTTGAGATTTTGCGAAAATCCTTTCAAACTGCGTAAATTTGTGTTCAAGCATCACGTAAAAACGACTGAAGCGAATGATATGAAATTGGGTGTCATGATAGGTGGTCACTCAACTTAAAACATAGGCGTCCTATTTTTAAAAAATCTTGATTAGATTTTCAGATTTTGCGAAAATCGTTTCAAACTGCGTAAATTTGTGTTTAAGCATCACGCAAAAACGACTGAAGCGAATGATATGAAATTGGGTGTTATGATAGGTGGTCACTCAACTTAAAACATAAGCGTCCACTTTTTAAAAAAATCTGATTGGATTTTGAGATTTTCCGAAAATCCTTTCAAACTGCGTAAATTTGTGTTCAAGCATCACGTAAAAACGACTGAAGCGAATGATATGAAATTGAGTGACATGATAGGTGGTCACTCAACTTAAAACAAAGGCGTCGAATAAAAAAAAATCTTTATTAGATTTTGAAATTTTGCGAAAATCATTTCAAACTGCGTAAATTTGTGTTCAAGCATCACGTAATAACTGCAAAGGTGAAAAAATGATATATGGTGAAATGATAGGTGGTCACTCACCTTAAACTATAAGCATCTAATTAAAAAAAAATCCATCAGATTTCGAGATTTTGTGAAAATCGTTTAAAACTGAGTGAATATTTGTTCCCGTATTACGTAATAACGACTAAAGCGAATGACATGAAATTTGGTCACACGATACAGGGTTGCTCAACATAAACTATAGGAGTCCAATTTTTAAACATTTTTATTAGATTTTGAGATTTTGTGAAAATTCTCTCAAAATACGTTTATATTTCTTCTAACATCACGTAATAACGACTCATACGAATGATACGAAATTGAGTGATAGGATAGGTAGTTGCTAATCTTAATTTATAGGCGTTGAGAGAGAGAGAGAGAATTTTAAAAATATTTTGCTTACATTTTGAGATTTTTCGAAAATCGTTTTAAAATGCTGAAAATTTGTTCCAGCATCACGAAATAAAGACTGCAGGGAATGAAACGAATTTGGGTGACAGGATAGGTTGTCACTCAACTTAAATTCTAGGCTTCCAATTTTTCAAAAATGTTGATTAAATTTTGAGATTTTGCGAAAATTATTTCAATATGCGTCAATATTCGTTCGCGCACCATATAATTACGACTAAAGCGAATGAAATGATATTACTTAGTTACTCTCTAACCTGTAATATTTTAACAATACATGAAAATTATAACTTCGCTTTCTTTACTTTGGCAACATACTACATCCATTGTGTGTACTCCTACAATGCTGACGAACGTTCTTGCTTTTTGGAAATTTTCATTCACTAACCCGTCGAGGACGGGTACTTCAGCTAGTATTAAATATATGTATATTTATAAATTTTAAAGAGCTGTTTTTAAATGCTGCTTCAAAACTTCATTTTAAAGAAATCTCGAATAATGACTCGAAAATGGAGCATAAGAATCATCGCTTTTAATTATATATCTTTGCGTTTAATTACATGTACAAGAAGGTAGTTTTCCGACTTTGAATGCTGTAATGAACGAGATAAAAACCTCCAATGTGACTTTTTACAGCTTCAAAATGAACATTTGAAGCTGTAGAAAGCCACATTTGAGGGTGTTATCTCGAGAATTCTTCGTATTTATAAATTTTTTGGATCCTACTAGCAAGATTGCTGTTCTATGTATCACCGCCCAAGCCTTTGCGGAATTACGCCTGACAATATCACTCCCCACTGGTTCATTGAGATATTTTAAATGCCATTTGTGTTGCCAAAGATGCAAACACAAATAGCATCGATCCGCGCCGCAAGCGTTTACTAATATCGCACTTATAAGACACTTCCAACCAGGCTCAGGACCACACATATTTAGAATAACAAAACACCCCCCCCCCGTCTAATATAATTGGAGCACCGGAATCATCCATTACCCCGATATTTCATAATGACTCGCTCTCTCCCTCCCTTTTATGATTAATTACCGGAGCTAGTCTCAACGCTTGAAGGCTGCTCCGAAAGGTTAATGAATGTAGACAAGAGAACAAGAGTAGGGCCGGTCATTAGTTAGAGGAGAAACCCTAATTCATCGGAAGCAATATGGATGTATATTTGTTACACGCGCGCATCTGCTGGCCCCTTGTGCTGGAGTCGAAGAGAAACGTTAAAAACGTGCCTACGTTTTAACGTGCCTACTGGATTTCGGAATTTCTTGCGTAATTATGAAGAGTTGCCGTTATGAATCTGTTACGCTCTCGTCACCGCATGCGTTGTGTTCTAATTTTCATCGTTATCAGTTTAAAGGATAATAACTGGGATATCGTGTGTATGGTACAGTTTAACCCTTTTGAGGCGCAACCCTTTCCCAATGCCGAAAAGAGGGCAGCCACTGCCATCGCTCGACTTAACTGCCAGCAAGAGGGCGGACGATCGAAAGGTTCATCGCGTGCCACACATCTAGAGACCCTTTTTTGGAAGACAGCCGGCTGTGCCGCACAGCCAGCTGTCGTCAAAAAGGGTCCTTCGATCTGTGGCACGCGATGAACGTTTCGATCGTCCGCCCTCTTGGTGGTCGTTCAGTCGAGCGATGGCAACGGCTGCCCTTTTTTCAGCATGGGGCCATCTATCCAGCTGTTCTCGCGTTCTTCCCTTTTTCAGCAGATGTCAGTGCTGTTAGAAAGAATCGTGACCATTTTTTGACGGGAAAGGACGTGCTAAAAAGAAAAGGATTCTCGTGGATCTAGGTGACCCGGAACTCTTTTTATAGAAATCCAATCTATTCTTCGTGACTGGCAACAGTCAAACCGTCAGAGTTGGGTGTTCCCAGAGCGGGAACACTGCGCGTTAAATGGTTAATGATTCATCCTGTACTTGTTATGTGTTTGTCGTGATGCATGCCTCGTTATTAGTTGTGGACAGCTGTGTTGTCACGTACTAACAATGCTTATTGGTTTAAGATGTGGGTGGCAAAATGTAGCAACGGGGTAAACTGTAGTTTCAGTCTTATAAAAATATATAAATTTAAATAAATTTGTATAGCAATCAAAATGAGCCATTTCTTTAATCATTATACGCGGCATATTCGGAAAGTACGTACCGTGTTAAAAATTAGTAAAAAAATCTTTTTTCGAGATAATTACACTCGTATATGAAAGAGCGTACCTTAAACTATTTTTTCTACAGTTTTCGCCAATGTTCAAATACTTTCGTAGCGGGTTACCAGCTTTTCTATACCTTCTTCATAGAAACTTGTGGTAAGATTGAGAAAATGAAAACCAAAATTTGAAAGAAGTTACAACAAACAAGCTCGGAAAAATTAATTATCTCCTTCGGAAGTCGCTACCCTACTAGCAATTTTCCTCGGGCTACCACCGGCCACGCAGCCAGCCGATGACGGCCCGAGCAAAATTGCTAGTAGGGTACCGGCAAGTGATGAGGTCGTGTGGACTCCCGTGATACAAAGGGCGTCAACAAAGGGAACGGTTGGGTAAATAGCTGAGAGACAAAGACGTCAGCGGGCGGTGATTGTGACTGACATTTGCCCCGAATATAAGGCCTGGGACACAGCAAAGTTTCTTAGAAAAGCGGGTAATAGAGTCAGCTTTTCTTAGGAAAAACTGACTCTTTACAGTTAAAGCAAATAGAAGCAATGTATGCTAATTCTAATTGGTTTCAGAAGAATAACTAACCATCATAATATCAGGTTGTAACGAAAGTTTTCCGCCATATCTGTCCGAAAAACTAACTTCTAACTCTTTAGGTACCAAACACCTGGTACCAAACCCAAAACTTTCGGTACCAAACCTGCACAGTGTCACATGATACAACAATAGTACTTAAAGCTGTACTCATAATTCGTTGATATTCTGTAGCTGACTTTTTGCAACACAAATGGAAGTAAAGGATGGTTCTAATCCTCTAGAGGGATAGTTCCATTTGGGACACCTTATACTTAATGATAACTCTATTTTTTACAGATTTCACAACACAGTGTTATAAAGTAAGCCTCTTTCTTTCAAATGCCAAAAATCGTTTGACAAAATAGGAGCCAATACGCCAACGCGAACTGTGTGCTGACGATGTTTGCGGTGGCGGGAAACTTTCGTTACAACCTAATAAATACCATTACATATATAATCATCACATTGTCATATAACCATCAAAATAAAGATCAAAAAAGATAAATCACAAACACACACACACACACACACAAATAAAGCACATTTATTACGAAAACACTTTTCAACATGAGGTCGTTACTTGCACATACACCATTCTATGTAGGAGATAATTCAAGCA
Source organism: Cheiracanthium punctorium (assembly GCA_038373885.1). Taxonomy (NCBI): domain Eukaryota; kingdom Metazoa; phylum Arthropoda; class Arachnida; order Araneae; family Cheiracanthiidae; genus Cheiracanthium; species Cheiracanthium punctorium. The sequence continues at coordinate 55,875 of JAWZYV010013833.1, read as the reverse complement.
TAAAACGCATAAAGGGAGACTGGGGGTATAAATCAGAGTGTTTGCCACAAAGAGCTCACAGCTCACGATTGTAGGAATGTCCTCAATCTGCCTTCAAACTGACAAATGTGCATCGATTTATAAAGCCAAGATAAGATTCCGCTTTTCTTTTTGAGGTCAGGACCATCAAAAGTATCTGTGATTTTTTTTTTTCCCGAAGAGTTGTTATACTTTCACTCCAAAGTACTTTTAAATTATCTGAAACCAGAAACATTTTTTAATTTTGTTGAAAAGTGATTAAAAAAAAAAGCCACAGTTATTCGGAAGGCATATTTACAATCAAATGCGCTTTTGGGTTTGAAATTCATACCCACCTTATTGTATGAATTTCAAATGAGAAATTTCAAAGTTTCTCTATCTAACATAATCCTGTCACTTTGCAATGAATAAAGCGAACGAAATATGTTGCTTAGTAAACACGTTTACAATTATCGCACCAAGTAACGTCTAAATTTGCAAAACCCAAACTAACACTGGTCCACTTATGATTAGGATGTAAAATAAATTTTCGGCTGTGATCAAAAATTAAATCAAATTAAAAGGAAAACGTGTTTTAAAGAATTCTTACTTAAATATTCACTAAATACAGATTTTTAAACACTCTTGCAACTTGTCTCACCCCCCCACCCCCAATGGCAGAGTGAATCAGACACTGAAATGGTAGATCTCTGAAATGTGAATTCGGGCATATCGTGCAACTGTCAATGGGTCTGGAGTTCTGGATGGTTTTCTCTAGATGTAACTTGAATACACGTTACATCTTAAAAGACATCTGGGAGGAAGACTAAAAAGTCAGCCACCCAAGAGACCCGTCTCCTTGGCAGATGCCCTTCCTACGAAAAATGCAAATACACAGTTTGTCTACGGCTATAGTTTTCATTGTGATAGGTGACTTAATTAAAGCAAATTCAGTTACATTACATTTTAATGCTGATTTTTACTTTGATTTTTTACAAGTGCGTATTTGACTATTTTAAAAGCTCTATCACTAAAGCATTGTGAAATCTCCGTATTAAAGCTGTTTCTTTCTGAATCACTAATCCGAAAATTGTAAAGAATTGCGATGTTAGATAGCATTCAAAGCCTACTACACAGAATAAAAGTGAACAACGTAACCACATTTTTAGCTTACCATTTTATAAATATAATACTGGACTATGAAAATAAACTTTCTGTGGAAATTTTGAATGTTTTATACTTTCTAAACACCGTGGATATATGTACTGTTTGGTATACCTACAAACAGGAGCCTACCTATAGAGCACTGGTGATACCTACGGCTTTTATGTAAATAGACTTCTTCAGAATGTATATAATAAATCAAACTCAAGAAAATAAATACTAGGCTCATTAAACTTAAAATGTATTTTATTCAATAGATATAGCATCACACTTACAATGAAAGTATCAAGTGTAACATAACACAATATATCGAATTAAAAAAAATTAAAATTTATTGCAGCTGTATATAATCTTTTTTCTTTGCTGGTCTTTAATTTGCATTATGTCAGCGCTTCTTTATTAGAGTAGCGCAATTAATTTAAGCTTAGTTGATCCTTTTTATTAAAAAGAACAAAAAAAAACAGTTCAGACTCTTGAGTAATTTTCCCCCAGAGCCTTAATTAGTTTCAAAATTCCCAACACAAAGATTTTGGAAGCAAGGTAATAAAGATATATTTTTCCTTTTTCGTTCAGCCGAGATATTAAAAAAAGAACGAAAAAACACTGAGTTTTTATATTTTTTTCTCTCACCTGAAACCCTATGTTTACAGAAATTGTATAGTCGATTATAGATGGGAAAAAAAAATAAATGTATGTATCTTGAAAAAAATAAGGTCTTGAAATCAAGCAAGCAAAAGAAAGATTATCTTAATCTTTTCGTACAACAATACAGACACACACACGTGTGTGTGTCTATTGTTCCTGTCGTGTAGAAGTGTTCCTGTCGTGTGGAAAGTCCTGTAGGTGTAGAAAGTTCTAGTAAAGAGTCCACTGGTCAGGATGGAACACGATTTTTATTGATTATAGAACTTCGTCAAACGATCAGCTGTATAAAAAACACAGGCACTAACGGACGGTAGCTTGCTCACAACAGTCCGCTCAATACAGAAGGCTTCACAAATTCTGTATTTCTCACACACACAAAAAAAACACTTCTACAGGCAAAAAATCAGTGGAAATTTACGAGGGAAATCGTAAAAAATCCCTCAAGACTCAGCACTGAAAAACTTACATGCAACGCTTAAAAAACAGCTTTCAAACATGAACTAAAGATCGCCTCAAAAGCGCGTAAAATAAAGAAGCACGGCTTTCTAGCAGAGCTCACGTTTCTCTGCTAGCACGAGAGCGGACGAACTACAGATTGACTTGACTGGGGCAAGGCACGGCTATTTTATAGATGACACAGAAGCTATTAAAAGGTTCCCTTAAAGCACGAATATTTATTACGTCGTAGGAGTACAGCTGAATCAATAGGCTATTATGTAATGTAAATGCAGGAAAACTAGCTATAAAAGCCCCATTGGAAAAGTCACGCCCAATGTCCGAAATGTCGCCAAGCTTGGTCACTTTTTGTTGAATTGTCACCCAATTGGGCGCCAATAATAAGTCCCGAAAAGAGAGGTTATTGAGAACAAACGACCCATATTTCTCGAGATTTCTTGAAAACGCTATGTAAGCCAATGTGAATTTTAGCTATTTGACGCATAGAACACGAATTTTTAAGGGGAGTTGCAACCTTTAAACCTTCAAAATATCAAAAAAAAAAACTATTATTGCATTTTTCAAAAATCTGAATCTTTCTCAATCGTATGCTTCAAAGTGCATGAAAATATTCCTATTAGAACGCGCGTAACTGCAAAAGAAAATGTGGATGCAATGGAGTTTAAAGAGGGGATTTAAAACGCTGAACTCGTTTTCCTCAAAACTGCATTTTTGCAACTCGCGCGCATGATTGTAAAAAAAACTTATGCAGGTATTATCTTGAAACTTGTTGGGTAAGTACGTGTTATTAATGTCTATAACCTACACCGGTTTTTACTTTCCGAACATGTACCATGTAAGGAAAGTATTGTCATCATGAAAAAATTCGAATTCGAGATTTTGGTGTATTGACACGTTTTGAGGTCTTCTGAATTCATTTATGCTATTTTTACGAGATGTATGTATGTGTGTGTGTATGTGTGTGTGTGTGTATGTGTGTTTGTGTGTATGTGAGTGAACACGATAGCTCCTGAACAGGGCATGCGATTGAGCTCAAATTGGGTCTATATGTTATAAACCACCGTCGCAAGACCGGTATTGATTTTGGTGTGTATAGGACTTACAGTTTTTCTACAGGGCTACGACAAAGATTTCTTTTACATGATGGCCTATGGAGGAAAATTCTGGAAAGTGCGCTAGCGTTTAAACGGTACATTCGATTGAGCTCAAATTGGGTATACAGGTTATAAACCACCGTCGCAAGACCTTTATTGATTTTGATGTGTATAGGACTTACAGTTTTTCTACAGGGATAAAATAAAGATTTCTTTTACATTATGGCCTATGGGGAGAAATTCTTGAAAGTGCGCTAGCGTTTAAACGGTACATTCGATTGAGCTCAAATTGGGTATATATGTTATAAACCACCGTCGCAAGACCGGTATTGATTTTGGTGTGTATAGGACTTACAGTTTTTCTACAGGGCTACGACAAAGATTTCTTTTACATGATGGCCTATGGAGGAAAATTCTGGAAAGTGCGCTAGCGTTTAAACGGTACATTCGATTGAGCTCAAATTGGGTATACAGGTTATAAACCACCGTCGCAAGACCTTTATTGATTTTGATGTGTATAGGACTTACAGTTTTTCTACAGGGATAAAATAAAGATTTCTTTTACATTTTGGCCTATGGGGAGAAATTCTTGAAAGTGCGCTAGCGTTTAAACGGTACATTCGATCGAGCTTCAATTTGGTATATATGTTTGAATGATTCATCGATTAAAATTTATTGAAATGCTTGGTAATGATCTTAATCGTAAGTGTTCGGAAAGTCGAGTGGAGTCACTCCAGATTTTTTCATGTTTTTGTCACCTATTTATTATTTTTAAAAAACATTTTTCTGTTATGAAAAGTAGAGATTTTTTTCATTTTCTTCTTTTATTGAACCCTGAGGGGAAAAAATTGAAAATTAAAAATATTATTTAGGAGTAGGTTATAGACATTAATAACACGTACTTACCCAAGAAGTTTCAAGATAATACCTGCATAAGTTTTTTTTTTTACAATCATGCGCGCGAGTCGCAAATAGCAGTTTTGAGCAAAACGCGTTCAAAGTTTTAAATCCCCTGTTTAAACTCCATTGGATCCACACTTCCTTTTGCAATGACTCGCGTTCTAATAGGAATATTTTCATGCAGTTTGAAGCATACGATTCAGAAAGATTCCAAATTTTTGAAAAATGCAATGATAGTTCTTTCGATATTTTGAAGGTTTAAAGGTTGCAACTCCCCTTGACTATTTTAAACCGCAGAACAGCGGGTTGCCCAGAAAATTCGTAACAATACTCATATATATATCAAATTAAATCCAAATATAATAATCCAAATATTAATATATCAAATCAAATACAGGGGTAACAAAATGTTTCCAAAAAACAAGATGCGCAGTAAATATATGAAGGGTATAGATGCAAAAATCACATTCTTCGCCTTTTTCAAAAATCACATTCTCCATATTTAAATTCCGGCTTTGCGATAATTATTACAGGATTAGGACGACATGCAACTATAGTTATCATGGCAACAGACATATCACAAAACATTGTACCAAAATATGTTTCTTAATAAGTTTTTCTTTTTACTTTCCGAACATGTACCATGTAAGGAAAGTATTGTAATCATGAAAAAATTCGACTTCGAGATTTTGGAGTTTTTACACGTTTTGAGGGCTTCTGAATCCATTTATGCTAATTTTACGAGATGTATGTATGTATGTGTGTGTGTGTGTGTGTGTGTGTGTGTGTGTGTGTGTGTGTGTGTGTGTATGTGTGTGTGTGTGTATGTGAGTGAACACGATAGCTCCTGAACGGAGCATTCGATTGAGCTCAAATTGGATATATATCTCATAAACGACCGTCGCAAGACCGGTATAGATTTGGGTGTGTATAGAACTTATAGTTTTTCTACAGGACTACGACAAACATTTCTTTTACATTATGTTCTATGGGGGGAATTTCTTGAAAGTGCGCTAGCGTTTAAACGATACATTCGATTGAGCTGAAATTGGGTATATATGTTATAAACCACCGTCGCAAGACCGGTATTGATTTGGGTGTGTATAAGACTTGTAGTTTTTCTACAGGGCTACGACAAAAATTTCTTTTATATTATGGCATAATGGCACATGGGGAGAAATTCTTGAAAGTGCGCAAGCGTTTAAACGGTGCATTCGATTGAGTTTCAATTTTGTATATATGTTTGAATGATTCATCGATTAAAATTTATTTAAATGCTTGGTCATGATCTTAATCGTAAGTGTTCGGAAAGTCGAGTGGAGTCACTCCAGATTTTTTTTTTTTTTTTTTTTTTGTTTGTAATTACTTTGTAATTGCGTTATGTGCAGTAGGCATCTATATCTATCATACGTGACACCCCCCCCCCCAACTTCCTTGAAATAGGGAGCGACATTTCAGCATGTTAAGCTACTTAAAAGTGTCATAAAAGGAATGAATTGCGATACAGCTTTGGTAGCTAAATTCAAATTAACGTTTTTCTTTAGTCTAATCTGGAAACAATATTTGAGAAGAATATGCTACTCAACCTTCCAGCTGTAGTTCATTAAAGGTGCAAGATTAGATTGCCCCATACTAAGTCTAATCATACTGTTGCAGAAGACTTCTTGTTTCCAGGGTACTGTCGTTCTTAAAGTCCAGTTGGTGTAGAAAGTTCTTGTAAAAAGTCACTTGTCAGTATGGAACACAAACTTTATTGCTTCTAAAACTACATCGAACAATCAAACTACATCGAACTACAAAATTCACAAGCACAATCAAACAGTAGTGTGCTTTTAACAGTCCGCTTAGATCTGAAGTTCTCACAAATGCTGCATTTCTGACACAAAATAAAGCACTTCCACGGTCAAAAATTTAGTGGAAATATTCGAGGATATAACACTGACAGTCCCTCAAGACTCAGCAATCAAGAATTTTCACGCATCACTTTAAAATCAGCTTTGTAAATCAAGCTAAAACACGGCTTCTATCACAGAACAAAGCAAGAGTACTCACTCAGAGCTTTTAATCCACACTGCGGGAGCTACCTCACACACTGAACTCTCGGGGCATCGCGCGCTGATATAAATAGAGGAGGCAGAAACTGCGAAAAGTCTATTTCTCGAAGATTCTACATAAAGCGGGAACTTTGATTACGTCATAGAAAAGAAATATTAGGCTATTATGCGTTTTTAATGCAGGAAAACCAACTTCCAGGCCCCATTGGGAAAATCGCGCCCAATGACCAAAATGTCGCCAAATTTGGCGCCAAAAATAAGTCCCCAAAAGTGAAGTTACCGAAGGCCTACGACCAATATTTCTCGAGATTTCTAGAAACCCCATAGAAAAACAATGGGAAACCGAAACCTCCGTATCTCCGGTTCTTGTTGACCGATTTTGAATTTAACGATTGGACGCGTAGAATACGAATTTCGGACTATTTCAAGCTCAAGAACAGCGGGTTGCCCCGAAAATTCGTAGCAATATATTGATATGAGCTCATTATTGAACAGGAACGCATATATTACAAAAAAGAATACCATTCATTTTTTTATATTTACAATAATACATAAATTTCTTACGAATTTTCATGATTCGAGCCTTTCACGACCTTCGACGTAAATTTTCATTTACTGACCCCAGCAATGCACATCTATATTTTAATAGTTCAAATACGTTCATCCTAATTCAGTTTTAAACTTGAAACTTATGATGGAAATTAGAATGCGGAATTTATTTTATCTTACATCTAGCAGATTTGATTCCATTACTTACTCTTGAAATTGAACATCTTATAGAAAGTGTTTTCAGAAATTTTCCCAGGGACAACTCATCTTGCTTTCGTCTTTAATCTCGAATTCAAGTTGGGAATAAACAGGTTACATCAGAGTTCAAGTGTGTATTAAGCTGGACACTACTCCACTCCAGCGCCCTTACACGCTTAAATCTATTGATTAAAACTGACATTCCAATATTGATTAAATTTCTTATCGGCTGATATAAATCCTTTTACGCTAAAAAATACTCATTAAAGACAATAATTTGTTATCTCCTCAATTCCCCTCAATGCTCAGGATTCGCTAGATCCTATTATACTCCATTTTTCACTAAAATCTTGTCTATTTGAGAATTCTGTCTCTCCCCCACGAAAAATGCGTAGTAAGATATCCAATTTCTATCACGTGACCTTAACGGAAAACGGTACATAAACATAGTCAACACAGACAACACAACGCGGGAAGCGGGAATCGTATGGCTTACGCGGTGGTTATTTATATTCTTTGTTGCGGCGAGCATCGAAGAGAAAACATGTCTTTATCAAATTATGAATTAAAAGAGTTTCTGAAGAGGATACCCGATGATACTTTAGAATGGTGATAATTTTATTGTATATCTGAATACCAAATGCATCTTTTTCATATTCAGAGTTGTGAAATAAATTCAACCTAAATGTGGAGAGGATGCTTTAGGTAAAAATTTTGTTTTAATGGACATAGTTTCTTACGATTGGATTATAAAAATCTCGTCGCTCTTGTAAAACAAATGAAGTTATGATATCTTCAGTCAAGTGAGTAAGTACCATTTTACCTTTTTCATGTCAATAAATTGGGTTGCTGCTTTCATTAAATCTTACAGCTGGTTTAACCATGATTGCATTTGTGTATTCTGACTGTACTGTGAATTCGTTTTATAACTAGATACTATAGTGAAATTATATTCTATTTATTAAAAAAATACTTTTTTATAGTGTATTAAGATATATGTAATGTATTTGCCTTGATTTAAAATTTATTTTCTCGGGCTTATAATCATAGATTACAGCTCTGATAATAAAAAATGAAGAAAACGAATCATTCAATTTATCAATCAAAAACAGCAAATTTTCATAAGACACCCTTTTTCTAGCTTAAAATAATAATATTAATTGAGTACAGATATATTAATTAAAAAAGGACTGATTTTGTAAAAACTCTCATTCTATAGCTTAAATAATAAAAACGGACAGACACGCCTCATTTTTGATTATTATTTAGCCTAAATGGAGCTGTTGTAGAATGCTCAAAAATTGAGAATTTTTCGCTCCATTGATATTTGTCGATGAATGGAGCAAATTTTACTCAATCGGGAGAATGGCTGTTTGAAGTCAATAATTCAGTAAAAATATACTCCGTTTGATTATTATTTTACTCAATAGATTTAGCGTGTACACTCGCAAAAGTCTAGAATTGGATGTCAGGTTAAAAGAGCTTCTCATCATTACCCTTTTCCAAGAATATTACGTGACGTGATGTTAAAATAATATGAAAGGCTGAAATATATTTCCTGTTATATTTTAGCGGGTTAACCTGAAATATTTTATGCGTTACTAAATCTTTGGAGAAGGTTAGAATTTCGCTTACGTCTTGAAAAATAGTTTATTTAACCCTTTAACGCGCAGTGTTCCCGCTCTGGGAACACCCAACTCTGACGTTTGGACTTCTACGAGTCACGAAGAATAGATTGGATTTCTATAAAAATAGTGGCGGGTGACAGAGCTCCACGGGAATCCTTTACTTTTTAAGCACGTCATTTCCCGTAAAAAGAGGGTCACGATTATTTTGAACAGCACTGTCATCTGCTGAAAAATGGAAGAACGCGAGATCAGCTGGATAGATTGCCCCATGCTGAAAAAAGGGCAGCCGTTGCCATCGCTCCACTTAACTTTTTTTTGACGACAACTGGCTGTGCCGCACAGCCATCTGCGTCAAAAAAGGGGTCTCTCTCTCTGTGGCACGCGATGAACGTTTCGATCGTCGGCCCTCTTGCTGGTCGTTAAGTCGAGCGATGGCAACGGCTGCCCTTTTTTCAGCATTGGGAAAGGGTTGCGCGTCAAAGGGTTAAGTCAACATTCAAATTTAAATCCTTGTGGAACTAGAAGATGTTATTGAGTGCTGCGGAAAATGCCGTGATCCAACAGAATGACAAGACAAGAATGAAAACGTTACTCGTGTGATTAAAGTATTTATCTAATTTTATTATTTTAAAACTAACCTATTAACGGTGCATTCAAATAACTTTTTCGTGTTAAAAATTTCAACAAACATAAATAAGTAAAATAATTGATCAGTAATTAATAAAGGAATTCAGTTTGTTGTCGCACTTTGCAGCTTTTTTAAACATGATATTTTAATCACTTTGTTCGTTTAGGAACCCGCGACGTACATAAATGTTCGTTTATAGCCTAAATCAGCGGTTCCCAAAGGTTACGGCATGCCCCCCTTGGGGAGGTGTTGAGTGTTAGCGCTGGCGAAGGGGGCGGGTGAGAAAAGGGAAAAAAGCAAGTGATTATGCGCGGATTAAAATTCAAAATCATCTTATTTATTTTTACACCAAAACATATGTTGTTGCTGTTTCTGGTGCCTCCTGACAACCGCAAACTGCGGTGTTAGATCCCCAAAACCCCCGAAGGGAGGCGATGGGCAGAGGGGGTGCGCCTTCCATTTTGAGAGCCCCAGTGGGAGGAAGTACCAATGAGCCCTTGGTACCCTCATTTTGAACCTATTCCAGAGGAGGGACCCACTCACTGAAATCGACAACCCCCCAGTGGTATCGTTTAACAACTCGGTGGGCATTGCAGCCACGACGGATTTCACGTGCACCCGCTCCGACGAGCGAACACGGTCCCACAGTAGTCGAGCCGAGAGGAAGGGGACCCTCATAAGCACTGGCCAAGCCGGATGCTGCTTCACTTGCCGTGTTCTAATGGGAACGGAGTTTAGCGCATAGACCACTGCTGGACACAAAACATCTATATTCAAACTTCACCGATAACATTATTTCATAGGAAAATCAACTCGGTGCTTATGGTTAAAGAATAAAATACTGCAGGTTTGTTTGCTTGAGGGATTATGGCCGATTATCGACTCGAGAAATCTAGGCCAAGAGAGGGGGAGTTTCTTCCACGGAAGGGGGGGGGGACTTCCAAGGAATCCTAACCCGTATTTTCACAAAGTTTTAGTAAAAAAGCCACGGAAAACTCCGAACGGCTAGGTCGGCGGACGCGACCTGGTTTTGAACCAGCACCTTCCGTCTACAAGAAGAGAGCGAGGGCTATGCGCTCGGCCACGGGTGGGGCGAAAAACTGAATGTATGCTGAGGGGGGGAGGGTGATCGCCATCGTAAGTGACCCTTTGGTGGGGGCGCACTCTTAAAAACGTTGGAAACCACTGCTCCAGATGTATTTTGATAAGTGTTCGGATTGTGCCATGTAGGCACTGAATTCTAATCTTGCTACCGATCACACACAATTTCTTATCGCAATGTTGACCTGGCTTTCGAAAATGCTTTTTACTTTCCGAACATGTACCTTGTAAGGAAAGTATTGTCATCATGAAAAAATTCGACTTCGAGATTTGGGTGTTTTGACACGTTTTGAGGGCTTCTGAATCCATTTATGCTATTTTTACGAGATGTATGTATGTATGTGTGTATGTGTGTGTGTGTGTGTGTGTGTGTGTGTGTATGTGAGTGAACACGATAGCTCCTGAACGGAGCTTTCGATTGAGCTTAAATTGGATATATATGTCATAAACCACCGTCGCGAGACCGGTATTGATTTGGGTGTGTATAGGACGTATAGTTTTTCTACAGGGCTACGACAAAGATTTCTCTTACATTATGGCCTATGGGGGGAAATTCTTGAAAGTGCGCTAGCGTTTAAACGGTACCTTCGATTAAGCTAAAATTGGGTATATATGTTATAAATCACCATCTTAAGACCGGTATTGATTTTGGTGTGTATAAGACTTTTAGTTTTTCTTCAGGGCTACGACAAAAATTTCTTTTATATTATGGCATAATGGCATATGGGGAGAAATTCTTGAAAGTGTGCAAGCGTTTAAACGGTGCATTCGATGGGGTTTCAATTTGGTATCTATGTTTGAATGATTCATCGATTCAAATTTATTTAAATGCTTGGTCATGATCTTAATCGTAAGTGTTCGGAAAGTCGAGTGGAGTCACTCCAGATTTTTTTCACTTGTGACGAGTGGACACTTTTGGAATGCCCTCGCACGCACATGCGTTGCTTCATCTGGAAGGTAGGGGTGAACAGGTTAAGCCTAAGTTCAAGGGATTTAAAAGTAATATATATGTAGGTGTATAATATTAAATACCAGAGAAAGATCTTGAATTGGACGCGTTAGAATTATAGATGATGTAAAGCAAGCGTGCTTCAGTATATTTGTGAATAGTACCTGGCGTGTAAGAGTTAACTGCAAAAGATCGAGCAGTTCTTATGTATCACACTATAAATTACTGTACCTATCTAAACATTGTCAAAATATAACATGAAAATCTCACAAGTATGTTACGATTCTTATGTGATCCTTAGCACAAGGAAAAAATATCCTATTTTTCATGCCAGTTAAATGACCCAACTTTTTAACAGCGTTTCGGGACATCAGGTAAGCAACAGAAAATCTGTGTTGCTATTTTTACTTTCCGAACATGTACCATGTAAGGAAAGTATTGCCATCATGAAAAAATTTGAATTCGAGATTTGGGTGTATTGACACGTTTTGAGGTCTTCTGAATTCATTGATGCTATTTTTACGAGATGCATGTATGTATGTGTGTATATGTGTGTGTGTGTGTATGTGTGTTTGTGTGTATCTGTGAGTGAACACGATAGCTCCTGAACAGGACATGCGATGGAGCTAAAATTGGGTATATATGTTATAAACCACCGTCGCAAGACCGGTATTGATTTTGGTGTGTATAATACTTACAGTTTTTCTACAGGGCTACGACAAAGATTTCTTTTACTTTATGGCCTATGGGGAGAAATTCTTGAAAGTGCGCTAGCGTTTAAACGGTACATTCGATCGAGCTTCCATTTGGTATATATGTTTGAATGATTCATCGATTAAAATTTATTTAAATGCTTGGTAATGATCTGAATCGTAAGTGTTCGGAAAGTCGAGTGGAGTCACTCCAGATTTTTATATTGCTATTCGAGAATTCTGTTGCTCTTTAACAAAATATAAAATGCTACAGTCATTTTCAATTTTAAACTACGTTTTCAGACATCCTGTTTGTAATAAAAATTTACCTTGTTGGTTATATTTCGGAATAACTCACAAATGAATCATCAGATGCGTAAAATGGATCCAATTATGATGTAACGAAAACGACAAAATTTTGTGCAGAGTTTTATGACATGAGATAAAGTTACAATCCTTCCCAATTTAAAAAATAAATCTTCGAGAAATGACATTCTACATCTACAGAAAATGGAGTGATCCCTCCCTCCGAACGAAAAAAAGGTGTGGAAAGAAAGCCGATCTATGTCAATTATAAAATGTAGAATGTCTCATACCTGTTTCCGTTGACGGAAAGCTTACGGCTAGAATAAAGGAGAAATGACAGATAAAAGAGAAGTCTCTCTCTGGACAGCGATGTATCAAAGGTTCTTAGAGAAAGGCTGTGCGAAATTCAGTATCCTTCTGTAGCAATTTCTCTTTTGAAGTGAAAAATCATGATAGATATACGCTGAAGACGGGGGAATAGGGAAAAACATGTAAAAAGTAAAATTAAAGGAAGGTTAAAAAAGTAAGAATTTATATATATATATATATATATATATATAACTAACAAGTAAAACACAAAACATACTACAAATAAGACATATCTCGCATAAAAGTAACAGCTATTATCAAGAATTAGAAACCAGATTTTGAATCCAAATAAAGTGCAAGAATTATTGTGATAGTATAATGGAACGGAAATTATAACCACTGTCACCATCTTCAGGGGCCACAAACAATGGATTATAATTTACAGTAAACCAAATAGTAGGGTTTCGGTTGTGTGGCATATCAGAAGAGATATTAACTCCACACATCTGGGCCCTACCCTACTATATAAAGGAAAGAAGAAATCAAAAAGATAACAAAAATTAGAAAGATAATTTTACATACCATACCTTGAGCACATGGAAATTTTATTTTGAACAGTTGATATGTGTTGCCAATGCTAAGAATTGTAAAAAGTGAAAAATGGTGTTGCCACTAAATAAAAGTGTAAAAGTGGAAAGAAGAAAGTTTAGGAGTTGCCAAATACTAATAGGTAATATTATTAATTTTAAGAATATTCAGGTATATTAATATAATAAATATATATTGAATAATAATAAATTTAAAAGATTGAATAAAATAAATATTATAGCAAAATTAAATATAACATATTGTTTAAAAAATATAATGATTATTATTATTGACTAAGTATGTATAATAAGTTATTGTATGACAGAAGATTAATCTAGTAAATAAGAAAAAAATAATGTTTAGAACAGAATAATCACAATATAGGAACCCCGGTTTTTTTTTTAATTCCTCCAGATATATATATGCATGCATAAACACATCCAAATTGTTTTTAAACATATTACTTTTTTTTTTTTTTTTTTTTTTTTTATATAAGAGAAAAACTTCCTCCGCCCGACCCAACCATCCAATTACAACCTTAAAACCAAAACCCCACCCAACCTCCAGTAAATTAACAAAGACATTAGACACATCATCAAGAATTGTATATAATAGATTTTAGGAACTTAGTGGGATAGTTGTATTGTCTAGCTGACAGAAATAGAGATTTAAAATTGGAGACTTTAAAATCATCAGACCATAGAAACTTGATTCTACAGCAGTGATTATAGATGATATTGCGAAATACAGATTTATGTAAGCAGGAGGAAAAATGAGTAAAGCTATTTACTTTAAAGCTAAAATCTTTACGCTTATCATATATATTGAAACTAAGGCTATTTCTAGGAGTGATGGAGATACTTAGATCTAGAAAACTAACAGAATTGTTAAGCATATCATTTTTAATTAATTCCAGAGCAGATGGATATTTTATGGGGAAGATAATGTTATTATTATTAGTAGTGTTTACAAGTAAGATATCATCTATATATCGTTTAAGAATGATGTGTGTATTAGTATATTCTTTTTCATAGTAATATAAGTAAAGATCTGCAAGGTAGCTAGATGCTGAACCACCTTGTGGTATACCATGATTTTGTAGATATATTTTATTGTTATGTAGAATAAAATTATTATAGATAATAAATTTAGATAGACAACTGAAATATGTTACATCAACATGGGAAGGGAGCTGAATATTGTTAACACAAGTTTCAAATAATTCATTAATTACATTGTAAAGGTCGTCAAGAGGAATATTATTGAATAGATCTTTAAAATCATAGGTATATAAAGAGGTAATATTACTAATAGTACATATTGTATTGCGTAGATCATAACTATTTCCTATAGAGATAGAGTAATCATTACGTTTTATATAATACTCATGCATAACAGACAGTATCTTTAATAGAAGTTTACTTTTTACATTGCTATATGTATTACATCCTATTGTAACAGTTCGAAACTTTAAAGGCGATTTATGAAATTTAGGGATTAGTACAATATAAGGATAGTGTAGATTATTATGTTGTAGGTTGAGAAGTTTATAGAAAGCCAGAATTTTTTTGTTACAAACTACAGTAGACAAATTAGTAGAGGAATAGATACTGTTATTTACAATTGTAGAGGCTAACAAGCTATGATATAACTGTTTACAAATAAAGGCATAGTTATTGGATGATTTATCTACATAAGTAATTATGAAATACTGCTTTATAAAGTCTATTTGAGTATGAAATTGACTATTGACAGGAGAACTATATTTTACATATTTAGCAATATTTTGCTTAAAGAATGAAAGTACTTTTACTTTCCAGGTAGTGAAGGCTTCAATAGGAGTGCTGTATTTTAAGGCAGCATTATATATGTAAAAATCTAAATCATATGTGAATTGTGTTACAATGCCACTAAGAGAGTGTTTTGAAGGAATACGGTGTTTAGAGCCCTTCTGCATGAGTTTTTTTAGCCTAATATCTTTTACGATAGCTAGATCTCCAGTAATGATGTGTCCATAATCCCTATTAATGAAGTTCCTATAGTGATTATCATTGCATATACAGGGTGGTGTATCAGAAGGGTTATATGTTTTTGAAAAGGAGTTATAGTTAAATAGTTTCCTACCAAAGGGTAGGGGATATTTAAAGGACTTTTTAATGATGACATTTTTGATGGGAAAGTAAGTGTTATTATTAGAAAATATTGTAATGAAGTTTAAGTTATTGAATGCAGGATTTGTGAAAGTAATTAATAAGTTAGAATTAGAAGGTGTATTATTACTTTTATTGGTTAGGTTTACGGTAAGTGCAGTGGCTCGTGCAACAATGAGATCGAAGAATAGGTGAGAAAAATATCCAGAAATGTTAAGATTTGAAAAAATAGAAAAATACTTAACTAAAAGTTTCTTTTTAATGGAGTAAATGAAAGTACGTATATTAATCAAATTATAAGTACTGGTATAGTAATTATATAATTTTAAAATAGCAGATTTTATATAACTATTAGAATACTTAGGACTATTACACTTTTTACGTTTACCTCTAGAAGTTCTAATTGTTTTATTATATATAGACAAGTTTAAAGTATTATAGATTGGAGAATATTTATTTATGTTAGTAGTGCTAGTATAATATATTAATTGTTTATTATGTACTAATTGGTTTAGACCATACGGATAACTAGTATTATGAAATTGGATGAAGTAGTTTTCTAAAAATAAACGTTCATTATGGTTCTTCTTTATAGATAGAATAGTAATATTAATATTACAAATCTTACGTTTGTTTGCATATTTTTAGTTAGTTTTTCATAATTATAGGGGGTTTGCTAGGAGATGTTGTTGTGTTGTTTCTTATGCCCTCTGAGAACCACATGCGGTGCCAGATCCCCCCAGATAGAGAGGCGATGGGCGGAGGGGGGAGCGCCTTCCATTTTTACTGGGCCCCAGTGGGAGGAAGTCCGAATTAAGCCCCGTGGTCCCCTCATTTTGAACCCATTTCAGTGGAGGGACCCATCCCCTGAAATCGACACTCCCAGAGGTATCGTTTAACAACCTGGAGGACATTGGAGCCACGACAGATTTTACGTGCACCCGCTCCCATTAGTGTACACTGTCCCGCAGCAGTCGGGCCGAGAGGGAATGGACCCTCCCAAGCACTGGCCAAACCAGATGCTGCTTCACTTGGCGTGTTCTTATGGGAACGGAGTTTAACGCCCAGACCGCTGCGGGACTCTAGGAAATGTCCATTGGTGAAGGAAATTTTCTACTTATAGAATACGCTAATGTATACGGTACCATAATCGACGCTATTTCCACGCTGCGAACGGCAACAGCTAGATGTAATCATTAGCACAATAACAATAACGCATGTGCAAAAATACGAATGAACCGTTCAATGACGTCCAATGGAGCAAGCCCATGTCACGCCTTCGCTAGATTACCAAATAACAATAATGGATAAGCAATAATGCAAAATCTTTCGGACTTTTTCGCAGCTTTAAAATATCAAATGGACAATACTGGGCGCATGCATCGCCCCTCTGAAAAAATGTCACCCTGCATAATGTCGGCCCTGAAATATGTCACCCTTGGGCTAAAGCACATTTTATCCATTGGCTGTTCAACATCAGTTTTTATGACGAAACCCCAAATGTGTAGCAACCCTATCGTAAATAAATTGAATGACGAATACTGTTAAAACACTGTCAACGAGATATAATGGGATATGAAGTCGTTTTTTAAGACAAAGAATCATCACTTTCATTGAAATGAGTCCAGGCATTGAGGCAACACTGCACTGAAAATAAAGAACAGTTAAGTATGATGGAGGCGAAACTGGCCTCCTTGTCGGTTACTAATAGAAATATAATAAACATCGAATTGTAAAAGTAAGTTTTATTGAGCGTATCTTATGGCACACTGCCAGACTTACGACATTTGTAGATTTTTGGAAAGTGCAATCATAGACTTCTCAAAGAATAGGGTGAAATCCCGTCCGAACACGTGAATTTTCACATCAATAGCTTCAGCCTTTTTCACTTCAGAAAGATATCCGTTCCCGCCATAGAAGAAGATCTTTACAGTGACATCTTTGCACGCAAGGGAAGAAGTTGAACCTAGTTTCAAGATTCAAAATCAACAAGGACGACCCATCGCACCCAGCTGAACGATTATAAAACACTTTTCAAACACAACTGAACTGTAAATGATATTTGCCAACTTTAAATAAAGAGTAAGCTATGATATTAAACGTCTGCAGACTTATTATAAATTGCTATAAACGAATGTTTAAACTTCTGTACATCGTGATGTATTGGAATTCTTTTGAGGGATTTTCTTGATTTAAGAGTGCTACAGACGCTGTTTCGATAGAAAATTATAATAACATCTATCCATTAATAGGCATCTTAAGACCATTACATACATCACTTTTGTTTTGTTTGAAATAGACTAATATATCTAAAAAAAATATACGTTTTAAGCAATGACTGCGGTTTGAGAGTAAAGTGCTCCTTTAAAATAAATTCAAACGCTACGTAACAGTTTTCGATAGTATATATGGAACGCTACCTAGAAATAGCATACAGAAATACCCTAGTATCGGGTGTCTATTTGTTGCAAATAAAGCATGGACGGATTAGTCAAACTAAAATCATAAACACTTTGTAACCTTCAGAAAAAAACACTCAAAATACGGGTGTTAAAAGATAAAATAAAATAAATAAAAACTTAGTGTAAAAAACACACATAAAATGATACTTATAACAATATAACGATCGTTTCGACTAAACATTGATCCCGTCTTCATCAGGGGTAACCCCCCCCCCCTACAATGTTTAGTGAGACGAGGAGTGACGACTGATGAAGACTAAATACATTTTCAGTCGAAACGATCGTACCTTGTAGAAAGTATCATTTTATGTGTGTCTTTTATGCAAAGTTTTTATTTATTTTACTTTGCAACCTTGTTGGAATGTGTTAGTTTGAAAAAGTCTGTTCAGGCCATAGATATAAGGCCCCTTTAAGGACATAAAAACAAAAACAAAATTCATTGAAGAAATATTATGAGCGTTAAACCAGCATTCGATACGATCGTTCACACTCTAGACTTGAAAAACAATTTATGACAAACGTACTTTAATAACGATGGATACTGGTCTATTGCGATGAAATCTGGACATCCTTTGAACACATTTTCTTGGGTCGAGGCCCCCCGCATGGACAGTTAAAGTTTTTAAACTTCCACCATCTCTCTTAAAGATTGAACCCAAGATCGTTACTTGCATTATAAATTGGACAAGACGCAACATATGTACTTCTAATTTAGGCTATCCATGAATTATGGAATTTTAATGGCGAGAGAGTTGCGTATACCTGTCATTGGCATTGCGAAAGCATCGTTTAAAATGACGTTATAACCAATGATTACGACGCACGCACATTACGTCTGGGTTGGTCCAAGTTTAGGAAAGAGTGGCGACCGTGATTTCATCAGCTAATGAACAGTATTTCGCTCTAAATAAATGATACCTTTGTACATTTATTTACAGCGCTAGATTAGTTTCCTTAATAATCGAATAAAGTATACTATTCATTCGGTAATGAAAAATATGTTATAAATGATAGCCCCAGATTGACGAATCCTGAACGTTGTGAAGATTTAACATAAAGGGTTAAAAAAAAAACGTTTATTCATTTTTATTTTCCGAACATGTACTATGTAAGGAAAGTATTTTAATCATGAAATAATTCGACTTCAAGATGTTGGTGTATTGACACGTTTTGAGGTCTTCTGTATTAATGGATGCTATTTTTACGAGATGTTTGTATGTATGTGTGTATGTGTATGTCAGTGAACACGATAGCTCCTAAACGGTACATTCGATTGAGCTCAAATTGGGTATACATGTTATAAACCACCATTGTAAGACCGGTATTGATTTTGATGTGTATAGGTCTTATAGTTTTTCTTCAGGGCTACGACAAAAATTTCTTTTACATTATGGCCTAAGGGGGGGATTCTTGAAAGTGCGCTGGCGTTTAAACGGTACATTCGATTGAGCTCAAATTGGGTATACATGTTATAAATCACCATCGTAAGACCGGTATTGATTTTGATGTGTATAGGTCTTACAGTTTTTTTTCAGGGCTACGACAAAAATTTCTTTTACATTATGGCCTATGGGGGATTCTTGAAAGTGCGTTGGCGTTTAAACGGTACATTCGATTGAGATCAAATTGGGTATACATGTTATAAACCACCATCGTAAGACCGAAAATGATTTTGATGTGTATAGGTCTTATAGTTTTTCTACAGGGCTACACAAAGATTTCTTTTTACATTATGGCGTATGGGAAGAAATTCCTGCAAGTGCGCTAGCGTGTAAACGGCGCATTCGATGGAGCTTCCATTTGGTATCTATGTTTGAATTATTCATCGATTAAAATTTATTTAAATGCTTGGTCATGATCTTAATCGTAAGTTTTCGGAAAGTCGAGTGGAGTCACTCCAGATTTTTTAGATCTAGAGTGCTTTCGTCGTATTTTTGTGGGACAATTTGCATCGATTCGAAATTCGTTGCATTCTGTCCTTTTTGCAATGTTGAAAGACGTCAACCTTTGAAATTTTTGATGATTTACCTGCAAGCTCAGCGCCCAAAAATAAGTACCCAAAACTGAACCTAGCTTCGCGATATCATCCCTATTTGTCGAGGAAGTGTCACACGCTGCAGTTTATTACAAAAGAGAAGGATAATATGCCTGGCGAAGATTGTAAAATAGTTTTACTAAGCGATTTTCATATATAGTAGATTTCAATTCCGAATGATTTTCCAATTTTCGAATGTTTTATGGTACAAGGAAGACAATCGTGGCACACTCATGGATTATTCTTCACATTCCAAATGGTATTTATAAAGGTCAGCTACAGTTGGACTATGCTTGGAGAATATTGATTGCAAAACAGTTTTCGTAGACGAATTTGATATAAATTTCGATCCCAAAGAATCGGCTTTTTGGAACAAGGATGAAAAATACGGGGCACTTATAAATGATGATACACTTTCCAACTTACTGGGATAAGGAAGAAAAATAGGGACGACTCATGGATTATGATATTTAATGTATAGTCCAATGCACGTTTAAAAAATATTCTTTTTAAAGCACTAGATTGCAATGAACTTCCATTCTTAAGATTATACAGATAATTGAGAAATCGTATTTTTAAAATTTTCAGAATGGATAAACGTTTTATTTCGGACGGTTCAGTGAGGCTTTGTATCTAGGCAGCCAACAAAAATTCAACTCACGAAAACGAGAAAAAATAATAAAAATTCTTTAAAAAAAAGACAACTAATGAAAAATCTAAAATTCTTCCAGATTTTATTTACGCACTCGGCTGGAAGAATTTCAATTTTCTTTAATATATTCAATCAGTTCTGCTACATAGAGGAAAATGATAACTGTAAGTGCTCATATAGGCCCCTGTTCGCCTAATTTTGTTGCTGAAAATGGCATCCATTGTTGTTTGGAGTGGTGAAATGTTTTGGATGAGTGCGTATTGGAAAATCTAAAGTATCCATTTCAGTTATGAAATCGGATCCCTGATCGGAATTTAATTCTATGTTGAAATCTCCTACTAAAACACTCTTACAATCATCCTCTTTCAGTAACGTTTCGAACAGAGCGTCTCATTTATTTTCATGAGAAATTCGAGGACTAGCGTATGTCACTGCCAATCTCACTTTATCTTGAATATACGCAATGACCCTTTGAACACCCTTGATCTGGCTCGTGTAGGCACGGGTAAAGTGTTTTATATTCCCTTTATAAAGTGATTTTTATAAAGTTTTCCTCTATGAAAATCCTAACTCGAGATGGCTTTCTGTTTTGGAAAACCACTGTCGATCCGTTCGACCCAAGTGAATCCTGGTATTTGAAAATCATCTGAGGGGATTATTGTCCATGTTTTCGTTAGCAACATGATCCGTTAGCAACTCCAGATGGCTTTCTGTTTTGGAAACCACTGTCGACACAAGTGAATCCAGTTCGACCTAAGTATTGCTTTAGCAATATCCAATCACTCTGCAGAAAACATGAATCAAACTGAAAAGTGATCACGGCGCGCCACGGAGACAAAATCTCGTGCTTGAAAGAAATGGTACTCGAGTGCTAATAATAATAACACAGCATTTCTTTCTTTGGTTTAATGAAAATATCGTTTCGCATGTTGAAGAGCGGGAACGATTTGCATTAAATAAAATGAACATCCATTTTGATAAACTTTCCGAAATAAGAAAAACAAATGAGGGCCAACGCATGAATTATGATGTTTCTTTACAACATCATGAACCAAAAAAAAAAAAAAAACCTGAAAAAAAAAAGAAATCTGATGTGGACAACACATGACGTCCTTGCAGATCCATTAAATCAAAAATATGTTCGGCGCACTTCATCTAAACATATTTTGTTTGAAAGAGATAAAATACTGCAGTAATAGTAAGGTTTAGCGATTTCTAGTCAAACATTTTCGATATCGCCAAGCTGGGTCCAATTTGAAAGATTTGCTTCTGACACTTAATTTGGCGATATTTCCTCCAGAGTCGACAAGCTCGAGATAGTTTGCGAGATTTTTGGGATTGCCAAAGTATTCATTGACCTCAGACTTTCAATGAATTCAATGCATCCATACAATTTAATACGTTTAAAGTCATTTGGCTGACCCTGTAAATAAATTTACCCAGTCGTTTGCAATCAAAAAAGAGATGAACAATTAGATGTTACAATAGTTTTAAATAGAAAATTTCAAAATTCTATGGTTAAAAGTTTAAAGGGTTATGCGAAATACGAAATAATTTTTGGAGCCAAATTTGGCGATATTTGGCAAAACTCGCCAAGGTCGACGACAAATGGAGAGATTTTAAGCATGGGCAATGACTGACTACAGGTGTAATATATTGAGGATGTCCATACACATTAATGTATTTAAATGCTTTTGGGTGGTCCTGTAAATAAACTCTCCAGTGGAACCAAAAATCGACATGCACAACTAGATGTTCCAGCAATCTTATATATGAAATTCCAAGATTCTACGACTAATAGTTTTTGAGATTTGAGAGTTAAATACATACGCGAAGAGTCGCCAAGCTTGGCGAATTTTGGCGTAATTCTTGAGGGAGGCATAACCGTGGTCGGGCCCTTACCTAACTATAGGGTAGGACGGTATTGTGCTTGAAATGGATAAATGTCTGTAAAATTGCCATTGAACGGAATGTATTGGAAATTTTTGTTCTTGTAGCAGAACTATAAATGATAAAGATTCTTTTTTCGATGGAGAAATTCATTTTGTAACCCTTAACAGCATATATCACTTCTGAGTCGTTTGAAGTAGCCTAATACTTCTAAAATACGCTTTCATGAATACCTGACCATAGAGCGTAATGTATTTAAAATCGTTTGTGCGGCCCTGTAGATAAAGTATCCACTCGAATTTGGCCGAAAGGGGAGGTGCACAACTCGATGTTACAGCAATCTTAAATATAAAGTTTCAACATTCTACGTCTAATAGTGTTTGAGATATGTGATTTTGATGAATTTCGGCCCATAGAGCGTAATGTATTTCGAATCTTTTGGGCGGTCCTGTAGATAAAGTATCCAGTCGATTGGGGCCAAAAGGCAAGGTGCACAACTACATGTTATAGCAATCGTAAATAAAAATTTCAACATTCTACGACCAATAGTTTTTGAGATGTGCGAGTTACATACAGATGCGACTTAACATCTGTACGTACGTACGTACGTACAGACGGAATGGATTAACTGGTCAAAATATACTCGCTGTTGCTCAACATGGGTTGCAGACGCATTTGCATGAACGTGCATGCTAGCGTACGATGAGATGCATCGAAAAAATTCTTAAAAGTAAATTGAGAGGTAGTCAAAATCGGTTTTTTCGTCGAAACTTGGCTCCTTATACTCAGTAGAAAGAAGTAAAATGGCCAATACATGGATTATGACACTTTTAACCCTTTGAGGCGCAACCCTTTCCCAATTCTGAAAAAGGGGCAGACGTTGCCATCGCTCGAGTTAACTACCAGCAATATGGCGGACGATCGAAACGTTCATCGCGTGCCACAGCCATCTGTCGTCAAAAAAAGGGTCTGTGGCAGAGATCTGTGGCACGCGATGAACGTTTCGATCGTCCGCCATCTTGCTGGTAGTTAAGTCGAGCGATGGCAACGGCTGCTCTTTTTTTAGCATGGGGCAATCTGTCCAGCTGTTCTCGCATTCTTCCATTTTTCAGCAGATGTCAGTGCTGTTAAAAATAATCGTGACCATTTTTTTTACGGGAAAGGACGTGCTAAAAAGTAAAGGATTCTCGTGGAGATAGGTCACCCGCCACTATTTTCATCGAAATCCAATCTATTCTTCGTGACTGGCAACAGCCAAAACGTCAGAGTTGGGTGTTCCCAGAGCGGGAACACTGTGCGTTAAAGGGTTAATACACTGTTAATACTTTTAAAATGTACTAGAAGATAAAGCCGGTTGTGGAGGTAATGACAACGGATGCTTGAAAGAATATTTGACGAAAATAGGTCTATATTCAATATAATTTAATCTTCGTCCACCTAAAAGGAGTAACTTTATCTTCAATTTTTATTACATACTCAAAAATCGAATTTTATGCTCTTCTGGAAACGCGCGGAATCTTTCGCATTCGAAAGATTTCGTTTTGTCTACACAACCTTTCTTATGTCCATGCAGACATATTATTTGAGGAAAAAAAATTAAACAATATAATCTGAAAAAAAAAAACTATTTTAAACAAACTGGAATCACAATTTCCTTTCAAAGCCTGATGACCGTGATAAATAGGACGTCCTATTAATTGCAACAACTCATTTTTTACGCAAATGATTCACTTTTTTTTTTAAAGTCGGAAATGAAATAGAGCGGGAAATTGAATAAAAAGGAGGGAACCGGTGGATTTTCAGATTTTTAAAGTAGCAGATATTGTTTTTTATATTTTTATTCTTAAGTATGAAAATTTTCAAGTGGACCGTATAAACGTAGATGTTATGACGCTTTTTCTGGTTTTTAATCTTTTTTAATCTTCTTGGAGTCATTGCGGTAAACTATTTATATTGAAGTGGTTTCCCGGAATGGTTACAGAGTGGGTCGGGGATCAGCGTAACTACACAGTAGGATTATAGATTGTCTTTTTGGTTTTTGTTTCCTCGCAAGAAAAGAAAAGTTGTCCACATTCCAGTTTTATGCAAAGATACATCACAAAGATTATTTTTGCCGCGTTCTCCACCTCTGCATTATCTGGCAAACACACTTGAAAATATCTTCACCGTGACAGTTCATGACTACAAAACATGTCTACTAATCATCTCGACAAAAATCTGGGACTGAACGAAACTGCATCCTAGTGCTAATAATTGCCGCTACTCTAATTTCTTTAGAATCGTGCATTTTGAGAAAGACTCATTACTAATTCAACGAGCCAAAATGGGAAATTTGACTGATACTCAGACACTTTTTTAAGTAGGGTGCACTCCGTTTGTAAAAAAAAAAATAATAGTTATGGCCATTTAACTTTTTAATTCTTGTACTGCTTGTCCCATCACGCCTACTTTTTGATGGGCAGTTACTTTATTTTTAAAACAAGTTCGGAAGCTGTTAATCCCATGCAAACTTAAATCTAATCGTTAAATTAACCCATTAGCGCCCAGTTTTTTTCAGCACATTCTCAAATTTATGTTGATGCCAGAAGTGATAGAAAAATTTCCGATATTAGTGTGGTATGAAGAACGTAAATCTTTTTTTCTAAAAATGTGAATAAGACTGGAAAATATTCTCATTTCAACTTGTTATCGCCGATTATTTTGTGGAAATTAGATTAATTATTCAAGAAATTAAACTAGGAAAATAAACTAATGATTAAATTTTTGAGTGACTTACAAACTTCGCGGCGATATAAAAATAGATCGCTGCGCGTTAACCCTTTATAAGGCGAGGGTATGTGCAGAGAGTCGAAATCACGTGGAATTTTTCTGGCCCATTTTTTAGAATTAATTCATATATTTTCCCTCTACTGTAATATCCTACGTGAAAATTGGAGAAACAAGTATTAAACAAACATAGAAATTTTGCAGGAGAATACATTAATTATACACAAAATCAAAGTCGGAAAACTACCTGCTGCTTGTACACGGAATGAAACGCAAAAATATATAATTAAAAGCGATGATTCTTATGTTCCATTTTCGAGTCATGATTCGAGCTTTCTTTAAAATTGCGAATGAAAGAAAAGTTCATAAGCCAAATATTATTCAGAATCTAGATGTATGGAAAAAATATGCATTCAATATAACTGAACAAACACCAGAAAATTCACTCATGACAATTGATTTCTGTATTTAATAGACCATAGGTGCTAAGTATTCGGTTGTAACGAAAGTTTTCCGCCACTCTAAGTACTGCCTGCACAAGCAGTTCGCGTTGGTGTCTTTGCCACTATTTTGTAAAACGATTTTTGTTATTTCAAAGAAAAGACTTGTTTTAGAGCACTGTGTTGTGAAATCTGTAATTTATCTCGACGAAAAATCTCTCGTCTTGGTGGACCGCTGGTATAGTAGGTAGTAAGTAACGCTACGTTACTTAATACGTATCCTTGGTTACAATTACACTCATGTCCATAAATTAAGGATAATTCAGAATAACACAGACATTGATCTCTAAAATAAAAATTTCACCTGTGGAATGATCACACACATCTTGAAGAAGAATAGGCAAATTTGAGGAAACCACCAGATGGCGTGGATGGTACGTCACAATGACGAGAGTGTAAGAGAGGGGTATATAAGGAATGGTGGCAAAGAAGTAAAATTGTTCACAAGCGCTGTGAAAGCCTTTCAGTGCAAAAACCGCATAGTTATGGCACAAAGGAGGCATTTGGATGATGTTTTACGTGGCAGAATTATCGGACGACTGGAATGTGGACGTACCCAGTTGGAAGTATCCGAGGAACTTGGAATCGCCCAGAGTGTCTTCTCCAGGCTTTGGCAACGATTCCAAGAGGATGGTAATGTGAGTAGACGTTACAGCACAGGTCGCCCCCGAGTTACAACGCCGAATGAGGACCGCTATTTGGCAGTTACTGCCAAAAGAAACAGATGGAGTACAGCATCAGACCTGTCTCGTCAGCTCTCTTCAGCTACCGGTACGACAGTTTCAAGGCAGACCGTGTACAGACGCTTAGGGCACATTGGTCTATGCTCGTAGGCCTGTCAGATGTGTTCCACTTACCGCAACTAATTGTCGCCTGCGATTAACCTGGAGTAGAGAGCATGCATTGTGGACACCGCAACAGTGGTCTTGTGTGATGTTTTCCAGGTTTAGTTTGGAGTCTGATTCTCGCCGGACATTCATCTGGAGAGCGCCAGGTACCCGTTACCACTAAGAGAACACCATTGAAAGACACCGTTACGGTGGTGCAGGATGGCTCGTTTGGGGAGGAATTATTCTTGGTTCCAGAACTGACCTGCATGTTCAGAGTGTAACGATGACAGGCCACATCTATCGGGATGTCATTCTGGAACATGTACGTTTGTTTCGGGGCGCCATCGGTGCTGAATTTGTGTTTATGGATGACAACGCCCGTCCTCACCGTGCAAACATTGTAGACGAATGCCTTCAATCGGAGGATATCACCCGTATGCATTGGCCAGCCTACTCACAGGACTTTAATCCAATAGAGCATGTGTGGGATATGCTTGGCCGACGAATTGCAGCCCGTCAACCCCCTCCCACCTGTCTACCGGAACTTCGGAGTGCATTGCTTGATGAGTGGTGTAATATTCCCCAAGATCAGATGGATCATTTGATACTCAGCATGCCTAGGCGTTGTCAGGCCTGTATTGCATCGTCCGGGAGACATACTCCGTATTAACCATCCTACTAACCATGTTATACTATTTTTTGTAAATAGGTTCTTTTTTGAAATTTGGTCAAGGGAGTAAAACTTGCAATTTTTATTAATTATGTCAAACATATAGCATCTTTTTTGCTCTTTACATTTGTTTAATAAATAGACTTTACAAATAAGTCAAATTTGTTTTGCTTCTTTCTCTTTCTTTGCCTGAACTTCATTATCCTTAATTTATGGACATGAGTGTATATAAAAGAAACAAGAAATGGCTAAAATGTGCTTTAGCTCACAGCATGGCGACATTTCATTTTTTTTATTTTATTATTAATTTAATTTTTGGATGTGATATAAACGTGCCAAGTATTGTTCATCCGATTAAAGCTGTGAAATTATCAGAGAGATCTCTCATTGTGGCGTATGCATTGTTATTTTGTAATCTTAGCTACAGCGTGACGTAAGTAAAAGAAACCTGTAACGAATAGGCTTGCTTCATTTGACGTCATGGAACTGTCATTTTGGATTTTTGCGCAATTTTTTATTGTTATTACACTAATCTTTACATCTGGTTGTTGCCGTTCGCAGCGTAGAAATATCATCCCTCATCGATTTTGGTACCGCAGACGTTATCGTATTATTATGTAAGTAGAAGATTAGAAAGTGCATTAAGGGTTTGCTGTTATATTTGTCTTTCCTTTTCACAAAAGGCAAAATTTATGATATTCTATCAATGAAGTCATTGACTTTTTATTTATTT
Organism: Cheiracanthium punctorium; assembly: GCA_038373885.1. NCBI lineage: Eukaryota > Metazoa > Arthropoda > Arachnida > Araneae > Cheiracanthiidae > Cheiracanthium > Cheiracanthium punctorium. Next base: position 27,929 of record JAWZYV010013833.1, on the reverse strand, counting down.
ATTAGCTGAAATTTCGGACTGGGGCTCCGACTTAAATAAGATGGGGGGGGGGGAGCTCGAATTAAAAGTCCTCGGGCTTTAAAAAAATGAGCTCGAACTCATCGCTAGTAGGTAGACTAATTTTAGGATTTTTTTTTTTTTTTTTTTTTTTTTTTTTTTTTTTTTTAAATCTTAGAGGCAAAAATTTGTTCAGCTACCCAGGCCGAATTTTTTTCGAAACATCGGTCTTGATTTTTGACCTTTCGAAATATACCCCATATTTGTCCGGAAATTACCAAAACCCTACTATTTTATTATGCGATTAATGTTTCGTTATGGTGAATTAATTTGAATTTGATTTTTATTATACTTGTTATATTATGGAATGTCATATGAAATATGCATTTTAAAAATGAAATAATTCCAGGTGGCGAGTCCTGTGACGTCCAACTGGAGACGAGGCTGTACGGCTGGCTGGCTCTACCTGTATTCCTGATGATGCAACGTCCTGGTGAGTCCACTCCCTCTCGTTACTCCCATGTCACGTGGGAGGTTACGTGGTCTTGAAGACAGGAGGGGGTGTTTACGCTACCTTTGTGCAGGGGCGTGCTTAAGGGATTGAGCGGCCCTGAGCGGAACCTATTTAGCGGCCCCCAGGACAAAAAAATAATTGCGGGTCTTTCAAATTGGCCCGCTTACCCAGTAAAAATCGGTATCTGTTACTAACTCTAAGTATATTGGATTAATTAATTAAGTTTTTAATGCATTGCTGTTCCACAATGCAAAAGCTACATTCTAGCTACTCACCATGCTGTAGTTGTTTGAAAAAGAAAGCTATGTCTGAAATTACAATTTTTTTTTTTTTTTTTTTTTTTTGTCGGTTATGGTCACTGGTTTCCTGTTTTCACTTCTAGGTCAGGAACTTAATTGACTATTTCATGTCCATGAATTGAAGTGTTTTTTAGCGGCCTTGGGCAATTGCTCGTTTCGCATGTTGAAGAACGGGAACGATTTACATTAAATAAAATGAACATCCATTTTGATAAACTTTCCGAAATAAGAAAAACAAATGAGGGCCAACGCATGAATTATGATGTTTCTTTACAACATCATGAACCGAAAAAAAAACGAAAAAAAAAGAAATCTGATGTGGACAACACATGGCGTCCTTGCACATCCAATCAATCAAAAATATTTTCGGCGCACTTCATCTAAACATATTTTGTTTGAAAGAGATAAAATACTGCAGTAATAGTAAGGTTTAACGATTTCTATTCAAACATTTCCGATATCGCCAAGCTGGGTTCAATTTGAAAGATTTGCTTCTCACATTTAATCAGGAGATATTTCCTCCAGAGCCGACAAGCTTGAGATAGTTTGCGAGATTTTTGGGATTGCCAAAGTAGTCATTGACCTCAGACTTTCCATGAATTCAATGCATCCATACAATTTAATACGGTTAAAGTCATTTGGCTGACCCTGTAAATAAATTACCCAGTCGTTTGCAATCAAAAAAGAGATGCACAATTAGTTGTTACAATAGTTTTAAATAGAAAATTTCAAAATTCTATGGTTAAAAGTTTAAAGGGTTATGCGAAATACGAAATAATTTTTGGAGCCAAATTTGGCGATATTTGGCAAAACTCGCCAAGGTCGACGACAAATGGCGAGATTTTAAGCATGGGCAAAGACTGACTACAGATGGAATATATTGAGGATGTCCATACACATTAATGTATTGAAATTCTTTTGGGTGGTCCTGTAAATAAACTCTCCAGTGGAACCAAAAATCGACATGCGCAACTAGATGTTACAGCAATCTTGCATATGAAATTTAAACATTCTACGACTAATAGTTTTTGATATTTGAGAGTTAAATACATACGCGAAAAGTCGCCAAGCTTGGCGAATTTTGGCGTAATTCTTGAGGGAGGCATAACCGTGGTCGGACCCTTACCTAACTATAGGGTAGGACGGTATTGTGCTTGAAATGGATAAATGTCTGTAAAATTGCCATTGAACGGAATGTATTGGAAATTTTTGTAGTCCGTAGAAAGGAGTAAAATGGCCAATACATGGATTATGACACTTTTAACCCTTTGAGGCGCAACCCTTTCCCAATTCTGAAAAAAGGGCAGCCGTTGCCATCGCTCGACTTAACTACCAGCATGATAGCGGACGATCGAAAGGTTCATCGCGTGCCTCAGCCATCTGTCGTCAAAAAAGTGTCTCTAGATATGTGGCACGCGATGAACGTTTCGATCGTCCGCCATCTTGCTGGTAGTTAAGTCGAGCGATGGCAACGGCTGTTCTTTTTTTTAGCATTGGGCAATCTATCCAGCTGTTCTCGCATTCTTCCACTTTTCAGCAGATGTCAGTGCTGTTAAAAATAATCGTGACCAATTTTTTTCACGGGAAATGACGTGCTAAAAAGTAAAGGATTCTCGTGGAGCTAGGTCACCCGCAACTATTTTCATCGAAATCCAATCTATTCTTCGTGACTGGCAACAGTCAAAACGTCAGAGTTGGGTGTTCCCAGAGCGAGAACACTGCGCGTTAAAGGGTTAATACACTTTTAATACTTTTAAAATGTACTAGAAGATAAAGCCGGTTGTGGAGGTAATGACAACGGATGCTTGAAAGAATATTTGGCGAAAATAGGTCTATACTCAATATAATTTAATCTTCGTCCACCTAAAATGAATAACTTTATCTTCAATTTTTATTACATACTCAAAAATCGAATTTTATGCTCTTCTGGAAACGCGCGGAATCTTTCGCATTCGAAAGATTTCGTTTTGTGTACACAACCTTTCTTATGTCTATGCCCTACAAGCAACAATTCCCAGTTTCTGCTCGGCCAACCACCGGCATTCATCGCAACTCATCGCTCACCGAAATTCGGTACTCGGCCCAGACACGGAATTCCATCTAAAAACGATGATTGTTATGTGTGCGGCAGACACTGATCCGTCCGGTACCCATAAAACGATGCTCGGAATGATATCCGGCCTGAGTTATCGGGCCACATGCCTAAATTTGATCAAAATACGCTGAACTGAAAAGAAATTTCGGCCCGCATAACGGCCGAGAGGCATTCAGCTGATGAAAATTGGCGCATGCGCTCTGTTCATGCAACAATCGAGCGATGGCAACATCCGAGTATCTACCGGCAGGCGCCATGTTTGTTTTCATAAGAATGGGAGACGAAAAAAACTGAAGAAATTTTTTGATGGTGATTAGTCAATATTGGTACGTATAACTATCATTTGTAGCAAATTTTTGACATTTTTAATATAGTGTTAGTCTAATGTAAGTAAAGTATAAGTTCAAATATCTGTAATTATTTTTTTCTCTCTTGATACTGTTATATAACACTAATGGAATAACACTGTTCTTATTAGTATCTATTTCCTATCTTTACACGGCGTACAGTGTGTAATTGTAATAGTTCATACAGTTAATTGTTTTTTAGTTTTAAAATACACGGGTAAATTCTTCATTAAAACTAATAAAAAAAATCATACTTCCGACCAAAACAAGCTTATTTGGTACTTATGTATTTTACAGTCAGTCAGCCAAAAAGAGCGATTTCGTGTGCGTGTGGAATACTTCAGAGACATTGCTACAATGTAGTGCATTGCAATCCTTTGGCGAAAAAAGTTGTTGGCGTGAATTATCGACGATAAAATAAGTACCAATTATTTGCATCCGTTGACCATAAAAAAAAGGCCAAACGATGCGATTACTCGCCAAGATAGTTTCCAAAGGCATAAAGCGCAGATTCTTAGGGTTATGGAAATGAGAAGCTGTACAGCATTGATTTGATATTCAACCGACTTTTTTGTTTCGCTTTATAAACTTCGAAACCCGCGTTGATGATTTTAGATTAGCTTAGAAATAGTATACGTAAATACAGTGATTTTTTTTTTAAACAGACCACTGTTTTTTTTTTTTTTTTTTTTTTTAAGCAGAACACTGGTTAATGATGATTTCAGAACCTGTAGATACTATAAACCAGACTGATACAGGGTGTCCCAAAAAGGTGGTAACGGGCTTTAATTCTTTATCTATTATAGATAAGTGGGCAGTATAAATTGAAAAAATGTTCAAAATGAGGTCGGAAGTAAGACTCCGTTAAAAAAATTCCTCTCGTTAATTTTCAAAAAGTTACACTTACATTTTTATATGACCCCCGTACAAAAAAATTCCCATGCACTAATGAGGTGATTTACAAAATTTGAGAATTTTATTTTTAAAAATTACATTTTAAGCGTTGCATCACAACACAAACAAACAAACTCACATGAAATAATACTTCAGAGGGTTCAAAAGTTGAAAAAAGAAGGGATACTTAAAAATCCGTCTTTGGGGTCATTCTCTGCACCCTGCAGTCTGAATCATGGTAAATTCTGCAAACGCAGAGCATGAAAATTGTTATTGTTGCTTCGAAACCCCTCTGGTCAACTGCAGAGCGGGATCAGATCCTTAGTATAAAACGATAATGGCCTTAATTGGGCAGCTTCCTTTTTATTGATCCCCAGTGAGGGGAATACCGACTTATCCCGGGTCTCCCTCCTAAATTTTGAACCAATTTCAGATGAGAGCTGAATGACCTGAGCTGGATTGGTACCCCAAAGAGATATGGATTGAACATGGAAAACATTGAAGTCATAACACATTTTTCGTGCATTAGTTCCCTACAGCGTACACGGTTTACATCAGCCTCAGTCGAAAAAGGAGTTTACCCTTCTAGGCACTGGCGAAGCAGGTGCTGCTTCCCTTTCGGTGTTCCAATGGGAACCGAGTTTAACCAACTGTTCTACTGCCGGACACATGAAAAACTTCTTTCACTTAATGTTCTGCTGTCTTTGCGAGTGCATTTGGAAAATCTTTCGAGATACCGATGTGTTGGGAATAAAAGTAGGGGTCTATTCAGATAAAACGTTTTCTAGGGAGTTGAAGTAATAAAAAAAGTAGGAAATCCCTGATATAGAAATTATGTAAATGAACATATGAAGCAGACTTACTCTGCATTTTCTATTCTTTGTGTAAATTAAGTTCTAAAAATTTTCTTTTTTTCTCCTAGAAGCTGCTGATAAAATAAGATGTTTGAAGATGATGCTGCAAAACTCAAAGAAAATACTTCTTTTGTAAATAATGTGTATGATATATTTTGTGTAGAATAATTTCAATAAAAATGTTTGGAATTTATTTTAAAAGTTATTATAGCAATCTTATGTCTTATGGTCTATGCTTTTTAAAAAAAACCTATTTTTCAAAACTGTAAGCTAGTTCCATAGGTTCCAGTGGTCAAAAATCTTTTTTAAATTGTAAGCTAATTCAAGAAAGTTCGGAAAGTCGATTTCCTATCACAAAAAAATAGTCCTGATGTGAACTACACAATTTTCTTGTATGGCTGTTAAACTTTACGCATTCTTGATGCACTCTATTTAAATGTATTGGAAACTGAAAAGCGATACTTCAATATCTCGTTAAGCTTAAGAGATATGACCAAGATGAGATTTCAGCATTGAAAACTTATTCCTGGCTGAAAAATTGGCATTTTTTTTTCTTCGTCAACTTGGCGACAAACGGCGAGATTTTAAGTATGACCCAAATAGTGACCCTAGCCTGTGGATTGTAATCAAAAATGAAAGTGCAAAAACAAATGTTACGGCAGTCTTAAATACAAAATTTCAATATTTTATGGCTAATAGTTTTTATTTTTATTCGAGATACGTACTTTAGTGCCAAAATTTGTAATATTACCCCTAAATTTACCAAGCTTGGGGACAGTTGGCAATATTTTGGGCATGAGCTAAACAGAGATAGTTCAGGGATTTTTAATGTGAAAGGCATGTCCATAACTTTAATGCACCGAAAGTCTTTTATATAACTCTGTATATAAACTACTCAGACAATTGGAATCAAAAAGGGAAATTCACAACTATGTTTTAAAGCAGTCCTAAATTTGAAATTTCTTCGGCTATTCCTCTTTGAGTCAATCGAATTACACAAGAACATAGTACATAAATACATGCATACGAGCAGATGTCCCTCAAATTTAATCAAACTAGATCGAAAATGCAGCATGCGTACGCACAGACATTACCAAAATACCAGTTAAAGCGAGTTCCGGGATTAAAGCCAATTACCTACACGAGGGATCTAGGCCTGTGGATGGGGTGCCCTCTGTGGGGGTCTTTCTAAGGTGTCCTAACCCGTATTTACGCTAAATTTCGGTGGAAACCACGGAAAACTCCGAACAGTTAGGTCGGCGGACGCGACCTGGTTCTGAACCACACACCTTCTGTCTTCCAGTTCAGAGCGCTATGCGCTCGGACTAGTTAAAACAAATCGAACATGTAATATACGTATATAATTTCATACGTAGATGGAATATACGACTATAGTGCGTTATAGTAGAGTTACGTATATAGTACCACTATATACGTAAATAGATGGAGTATACGACGTACTTACATGCATGCATATGCGTCGCGTAGTAAAAGTGTATTTCTTCTATACTGTATTGCTTCTGCACTGCATTATCATATAAGAAAAATGCGATTACAAATACATTTCAAAAATAAAAGAAATCTGTAAAACACTTGTGAATGTTATCATTCGAATTGCATCGTAGGGACGGAAAGGGTTAAATTCATGTCAACATCACATAAGAACTTAACGAAAAGTGATACTCACCCTGGTGTTTGGCCAACCTCACGCATAAAGTGAACGGGCCGTTCCCTAAATCCGTGTCCAACCCGATGAAAACTCATCGGTTAGACTACTTCGGACGTTTCCACGTCCGAGGGGACATGAACTGCGTGTATCCGAGCAGTTTCAGAGTGAACGGCCCGATTCCTTCTCATCGGCTCAAGGCTACGTGGCCGGTGAAGGCCCGAGCAAAAATGCTAGTAGGGTGCAGACATATTATTTGTGAAAAAAAATTAAACAATATAATCTGAAAAAAAAACTATTTTAAACAAACTGGAATCACAATTTCCTTTCAAAGCCTGATGACCGTGATAAATAGGACGTCCTATTAATTGCAACAACTCATTTTTTACGCAAATGATTCACACTTTTTTTTTTAAAGTCGGAAATGAAATAGAGCGGGAAATTGAATATAAAGAGGGAACCGGTGGATTTTCAGATTTTTAAAGTAGCAGATATTGTTTTTTATATTTTTATTCGTAAGTATGAAAATTTTCAAGTGGACCGTATAAACGTAGATGTTATGACGCTTTTTCTGGTTTTTAATCTTTTTTAATCTTCTTGGAGTCATTGCGGTAAACTATTTATATTGAAGTGGTTTCCCGGAATGGTTACAGAGTGGGTCGGGGATCAGCGTAACTACACAGTAGGATTATAGATTGTCTTTTTGTTTTTTTCCTCGCAAGAAAAGAAAAGTTGTCCACATTCCAGTTTTATGCAAAGATACATCACAAAGATTATTTTTGCCGCGTTCTCCACCTCTGCATTATCTGGCAAACACACTTGAAAATATCTTCACCGTGACAGTTCATGACTACAAAACATGTCTACTAATCATCTCGACAAAAATCTGGGACTGAACGAAACTGCATCCTAGTGCTAATAATTGCCGCTACTCTAATTTCTTTAGAATCGTGCATTTGAGAAAGACTCATTACTAATTCAACGAGCTAAAATGGGAAATTTGACTGATACTCAGACACTTTTTTTAAGTAGGGTGCACTCCCTTTGTAAAAAAATAATAGTTATGGCCATTTAACTTTTTCATTCTTGTACTTCTTGTCCCATCACGCCTACTTTTTGATGGGCTGTTACTTTATTTTTAAAACAAGCTCGGAAGCTGTTAATCACATGCAAACTTAAATCTAATCATTAAATTAACCCATTAGCGCCCAGTTTTTTTCAGCACATTCTCAAATTTATGTTGATGCCAGAAGTGATAGAAAAATTTCCGATATTAGTGTGGTATGAAGAACGTAAATCTTTTTCTAAAAATGTGAATAAGACTGGAAAATATTCTCATTTCAACTTGTTATCGCCGATTATTTTGTGGAAATTAGATTAATTATTCAAGAAATTAAACTAGGAAAATAAACTAATGATTAAATTTTTGAGTGACTTACAAACTTCGCGGCGATATAAAAATAGATCGCTGCGCGTTAACCCTTTATAAGGCGAGGGTATGTGCAGAGAGTCGAAATCACGTGGAATTTTTCTGGCCCATTTTTTAGAATTAATTCATATATTTTCCCTCTACTGTAATATCCTACGTGAAAATTGGAGAAACAAGTATTAAACAAACATAGAAATTTTGCAGGAGAATACATTAATTATACACAAAATCAAAGTCGGAAAACTACCTGCTGCTTGTACACGGAATGAAACGCAAATATATATAATTAAAAGCGATGATTCTTATGTTCCATTTTCGAGTCATGATTCGAGCTTTCTTTAAAATTGCGAATGAAAGAAAAGTTCATAAGCCAAATATTATTCAGAATCTAGATGTATGGAAAAAATATGCATTCAATATAACTGAACAAACACCAGAAAATTCACTCATGACAATTGATTTCTGTATTTAATAGACCGTAGGTGCTAAGTATTAGGTTGTAACGAAAGTTTTCCGCCACTCTAAGTACTGCCTGCACAAGCAGTTCGTGTTCGTGTCTTTGCCACTATTTTGTAAAACGATTTTTGTTATTTCAAAGAAAAGACTTGTTTTAGAGCACTGTGTTGTGAAATCTGTAAAACAATATCGTTATGATTAAGTATAAGGTGCCTGAAATAGAACTACCACGCTACCAGATTGATCCATCATTTACTCTCAGTTCTGTCGCAAAAAGTCCTAGCTACAGAATGACACTGAATTATGTGCACAGCTTAAGGTACTTCTGTTGTATCCTATGACACTGTGAAGATTTGGTACCGAAAGTTCAAAAACGAGGACTAGGATATTCAAGAAGCAGAGCGCTCTGGTCATCCTACTAATGCTGATGAGGCCCGCCTACCAGAATTTGTGGAAGAAGATAAAATATCCATCCCCTCGAGAGCTATCTAAAAGAGTCAGACTTTAGTGCCATGTCCATCAGTCGCGCTAAGCATTGCATAAACTTGGCATATAAGGTCAATAGCTGGGTACCGCGTGAGCTGACTCAAGCAAATCTGGCGGAAAACTTTAGTTACAACCTGATATTTTACCACTGCCTTATAAAGGGTTAATGGGTTAACTTTTTGAGCTCAGTATTAGGGGGACCGGCGGCTTGGAGGTTAAGGGCATGTGTGATTTTTATCTTCGGACTTTTTGTGCTTGGTTTGAAGATACGCTTAAAAATACACGTCTAGTAAAGTGGACACCACAACGAAAGTTTTACTACCGCAGAGAAAGTTAATTAAAATATCGAGGGTTTGAGTAGGAATCAAACCCAAGCATAAGCGAATGGATCCGAGAAAGACAGGCCATGAACCTCCATGTCGCCGGTCCCCAAGTACTCGGAGCAAGTCTGAAAATAAAAGTTACAAGTACAACAGCAACAAGTGGCAACGGGCTCTAATGTTTTTTTTTTTTTTCAAGCGAGCTGAAAGGAAAGGAAATTTACGCCGGAGAATGAAGTTCAATATGGAAGCTGGGGTATATTCGTAAGTTTTTAAACATTTTCTGTTCACTTCTTACACGATAAAATTGGCGTATTTTAAAGATTCTCTTTTGCTTTGTTTGTACAAGTAGTTTCAAAGGTATCTGGTAAGGGATGTCCATAAGTCATGTTAGGCTTAGAAGGGGAATTGCCAGAGTTTTTAAACTTACGGGAAGACGGGAAGATGGCGTGTTCGATGACCAGGGACGTGCTGAGGGTTTTAGTGACCCCGCACAAAAAAATAATTTGTCTACTGACTACAACTCAATTTGTCTACTACTTTTAAATTTGTCTGCTCACACTAAATTGTTGAACTGCCCCCCCCCCCCGAAAGAACTCGCTACTTCTACTGAAGCGAATTTAATAAATTTTATTAAAACCTTTTACATGATGTTCCTATTTTGGAATATCTTGTTTAATATTTTTTAACTAATCTGTTGTCTATCAGTTTGAAAACATACTGCTTATTACTGAAAGTGTGATTTATTTTTTGATATATTATTTATTTTTCAAACGTAAAAATTTCAGCCCAGAAAAACTTCTAAAAATCGCCTTTTTTTTTTTTTTTTTTTTTTTTTTTTTACAATTTTCACAGTACAGAAGAAAAAATATTCTATAAAATTCCCCAAAAATTCCTCTATTTTATTATCAACGGATATTCAAAGAGATAATAATAGAAATTCAAATAATATCGAGATATATTTTCTCAATGATGCATAAAAATGCAATGTACCAAAAAAAGAGTATTGGCATGTAACGACAGACGAATCGACATAACGATATATCCATGGGCGCCGGCAGCATAGGGCAAGGGGGGCACTTCCCCCCTGGATTTTTGTATGTAGTGTTTTTCCTTGCTTTTTTGTTCCTTTCAACACCGTAACCATACGCTGAAGTAGTCTTTGCCCCCCCCCTCTGGAAATATTCTGGCGACGCCTATGGGGGTATCACATGTATGTGTTGCTCTATTAGAATTTAATACATTGAGTGCTTATATTTGCTAAACATAAGTCTGTCAAAGTCATTAGCGGTATGTTACTTATTTTTTAAAGAGTGAAGGACTGGAGGGGGAAAGGAAAGTTGTCTTATCTCTCACCCCTGTAACTGGTTAGGTAGTGCTGCATTCCTCTGATTTCAGCTCAGATATTTGCGTGTTTCTTCTGTTAACAATGAATATGTGTGCTTCTCAGATGGGTTTATTTATGTATTTTAAGTCCTTTTTACGTAGAGATAACACGAGGGGTGCAGTGACATCAAATTACATGCTTAAATTTCTTCCTACGGTCTGCAATTTTTAAAGACCATTTCAGCAAAAATTTGTATATGTATGTGTAGTAACAATGTAGATGGTACAGTCTAAGAAATTTCTAACTATAGACAATGTTGATTTAAAAAAAAAAAATTTTTTGACGATTGAAATTAGTCAATCACAGATATTTGTCAATTGCCCGTGAAGAAAACTGGGGTGGTCACTGATGGAGAAATAAATGATGGCATTTCTGAGCTGATTACACCTGGAGACATGTGTGGGTAATAGAATTTTAGAAGAGAAATTAATTTAAATTTTTTTTAGACGAAGCCTAAAATCAAAATTACTGATGGGCACGGGGTGCAGGTGTAAAAGTCTGCAAAAAATCATATGCACATTATGCAGTTAAATGGCAACGGCATTTTGTAGTACGAAAAAAAAAAAGCAAATACTATAAACATGTTTTGAATACAGCAAAAGGTTCCAAATGCACTTCCGACCATATCATCTACATCGAGAAATACTGTTATAAAATGATAAAAAAAATTATTTCAGTACATTGAAAAATAATTTATTACTGGTTGAAATCCTAAGCACACTTTAAAGAATAAAATATTTTATTCTTTCTTGATAAGGTATTTTACATTTTTATAATTGGATTTATTTATATTTCTTGTATTATTATTCAAGAGTATGCAAGCGTAAAATTGTTTTTATTTTATACTTTTTTGCACTGCATTTCTTATAAAATATTGTACTAATATTAAAATTACCAAATTTTTTTATGGAGCTTTACTTTTAAATTTTAGTCATTTCACACCAAATTATCAAGTAAACCTTAATAATACTGCAAAAATTTTAGATTTCTCATGCAGCGTTTTGTTGTTTACCTTAACCCTTTAACGCTCAGTGTTCCCGCTCAGGGAACACCCAACTCTTACGTTTTGACTGTTGCCAGTCACGAAGAATAGATTTGTTTTCTATAAAAATAGTTGCGGATGACATAGCTGTGCCGGCACAGCCAGCTGTCGTCAAAAAAGCGTCTCTAGATCTGTGGCACGCGATGAACGTTTCGATCGTCCGCCATCTTGCTGGTAGTCAAATCGAGCTATGGCAACGGCTGCCCTTTTTTAGCATTGGGAAAGGGTTGCGCCTCAAAGGGTTAAGCAAATAAAGAAGAGGAAAGATAGCGTTACATGCTAATGTTCCAAAAATGGAACATCCAAGAAATCAGGGAATGACTTCTTTTATGCTATTTTTTTTTTGTTTTATAGTCATTATGGGTGTATTGTAATGTAATTTTGATGAATTAGTTATATTTTTTAGTTCTGGATCATAGTGCGGCATATAAAGGGTTAATGAATTAATATTTTAATGCAATGTTTCCATAATGTAAAATCTGCATTCTAGCTACTTACGATGCTGTCAATTTGAAAAAGAAAGTTAAACGCTAAATTCCTAATTTTTCTTTTTTTTTTCGGTTGTGCTTACTGATGCGCAGTTTTCAATTCTAGTCAGGACATTTGAATACATGATATCCGTGAGTTCAGCAGTTTTTTGGCGACCCTGGGCAGGAGTCCAGTTTGCCAGCCCCTAAGTACGACTCTGTCGTTGTCAGGGAGTCATTTGATTTAAAATGGAGTGGCAGAAGGTGGCTTATCCAAAAATGGGGAGGGGGGGGTCAGGAAAATTAGGCTGTTCTCATGTTGGGGAAAAAAAGTGTGCTTAACAAACAGAATTTTTTCGCTACGAATCAGTTTAAAATTACTACTACCTTTTTTTTATTACTCTGTCAGTATAAAAACTCTTGAAAACAACCTTGCCCTTAGGAGACTAATTTATCGTAGAAAGTTTCTTTTTTTTTAGGGGGGGGGTTAACATATTCTTGGAATATTGACATTGAGTCCTGTGACTCTTTTATCTGTCAACAGGGCTGGACATGGGAAAGATATTTTTGTGAAAGAAAAAAAAACCAATGAAAAAAAAGGAAGAAAATCTGAAATACTTTCAGATTTTAAATACGCACTATAGTGCTGTATATTAAAAGCGTATCATAATTTATGCGTCGTCCCTATTTTTCTTATTTATTCCACTAAGTTGGAAAGTGTATCGTTATTCATGAGTGTGCCGTAGTTTTCTTCCTTGTTTCATAATAACTATTTTACAATCTTCACCAAGTATATTACAACTATACTTCACCGTTTTAAATAATTGTTTCGAATGTGCATCCTAATCCATGAATGTGCCGTGTTTGTCTTTCTTGGGTTGATTCCTACTTTAATGCCCCGACTCTCTCCAAGATGGCGATCATTAAACACATGCAGTTACCATGACGATATTTTGTATTTATGTGGCAATCGCAATTTAGAATTAAAATGGCGATTTGGAGCAACCTGTAAGTACAGCATTTCTCTACATTTTTATTTATTTTTGGTTGCCAATAAATGTAGATTTAATGATTGTCTTGAAATTCCTTAACGGGTGCGTTTATCGCCAGTTTGTACTCTTTAGTTTTCATCTAGTTCTTTTGGGAGCGTTGAAACTTGTCCATATGTCCTTGAGACCCACGGCTGCAAAGCTCGCCAAAGTGCGGGTAATTTTTAGGTTTGCGAGAGTAGGGGCGTTAAAATAGGAATCCACTCTTTCTTGTACCATAAAACACATCTTTGGAATCGAAATCTATCTAAAAATAACTTACTCACACTGGTTTACAATCTTCCCTAGGCATATCGAACTATAGGCATATTCCAACTGTATCGCGTAGACATATTTTAAATACTGTTCGGAATGACCCTCATAATCCATGAGTGTGCCGTGTTTTTGTTCCATGAAATACTTTAGAAGTCTATATTAAAATCGCCTACCGAAACTGTTTGACTATCCCAGGCGAAAATTGTTAAACTATACTTAACCTTTACAAATACTATTTGGAAAGTGTATCATAATCTATGATTGTACCGTATTGTCTTCTCTGTTCTAGAAAATGCCTCTTCGGAATTTAAACCTATATTAAAATCGCCTACTAACACTATATTACGAAAAGACAAACTCGGCTGTTCGACCCTCGTCAGGGGGAGATCCCCCTGACCCCCCCCCTAATTTTTTAATTTCATGATTGCCATATTAAAACGATATAAATTGACTTTCTTATTTTATCACCCATCTTTTAGAGTATTTCGCCTTTTAACCCTATGGTGAAATTTTTATGAGTGTAACCTATTGATAGAAAAATACATAGGGTGCCTATTCTACAGCTTACGAAATAGTGTAACAATAGATGAAAACTGTTGTGAACTAAAAGTATTTAAATACATGTAAAAATTATGTCGCTTTTATATGTCTTTTTTTATGTCGTATTTTTGGGACACATTTTTCAATAAAGGGTGTTTAGATAAAATGACATAGTCATTAATATTCGCCAGGCGTTTTCTAACTGTACTCAAAATATATTGGGTTGACAACAAAGTAACTGCGTTTTCTTGTATAAAATTCAAGCAAATAAGTTTTCAACAAGTTTTTAATTACAGGTAAGCTGTGCCTGAACATACGATTCATATTCGTTACATTTTAAAGTAAGAATTTCACTGGCAGTATTTTTTTTTTTTTCGTCCATAAAAGATGGCCACCCTCCCCCTTTTTCCGCTTCCATCCTCCTTAGAGGACACTATTAAAAATGTCCTGAAATTAATTTTTAGGTATTCCTGACTGCTGTCTTTTACAGAAAGAATTTCACGGATATCTCTATTTTTATTTGAGATCACGCGGGATATGTGAAAAGAACTTTTTGGCCCCTTACCCCCCCCCCCTAAGATTACGAATTTTGGAAAATGCTCTCTGATCTAGCACCTATGTTGAAGAACTCACGTACGTGCCAAATTTCGCTTAATTAACTTCAGTAGTTTTGGCCAGGCGAAATATTGACATACGGAAAAACGCAATTACTTTGTTGCCAACCCAATATTAATATAAATTGTCGCATTTTGGCACCCAATTTATCGATCCATTATCAATAATTGCAAACCTTTCGCAACTTTTAACATTTAATTAACGCCCACCCACCCACCCCTTGTCCACGTTATCTAGCAAACACATTTGAAAATATTTTATCGTGACAGTTCGCATTTGCAAACTTGCCGACAAATTCACGTAGACAAAATTCTCGTACCCAGCGAAATAGCACCCTAGTGCTAAAAAGAAACAAGGGTGTGTGTGTGTGGGAGGGGGGGGGGGCGAGATGAGCTGAAAACGACTGCAAAGATGTTTTTAGAAGAGTGGATAGTTTTAATAAGAGTAAATGTTCGAGTGTTATTTGCTATGCATTAACTTTCCTGAATTTCTTTCGATATAATTTTGAATACTCCAGAAAATCTTAAGCGTTAGTACTGAACTTTCGATATTTTACATTTTACAAGTTCTCTTTTCATCAGTGTTTTGCATTATCAGGTTATAGCAGAATTAAATTTTGATCTAAAAGAAATCTCGTCTCTAGCGAGTAAATAAATTTTACTTCTTTCCTATGAAGCCGCGTGAGGAAGACTATCATTTTTAGATACAGTACACCACATACTATAACACGGTAGGTACGTTCCGTGCAATGGCGTAGCCAGAAATTTTTCATGAGGGGGGAGGGGGGGAGTTACGACTACTGCAACTCACAAATATGCATACATGTGTGTGATAAGGGAGTGACGAATGTACATTTTGTATGACATAAAATTCCTCATTGGGGGGGGGGGGGGTTATGACCCTCCTATCCCCTCCCCCTGGGCTACGCCACTGGTTCCGTGTTATAGGGATCCGTGTTGTACGGGTCCTGAGCTATGCTCCAGCAGGTGTGTAAACCACGCTGTTCGACCGCTGCACTCCTTATTTGAGCCATTTATTTCACATGTCACCTAAGTACTGCTTACGTGATAATTACGGATGCACCAGCGATAATGGATAGGCACTTCCTCTCAAATAAATCGGATTTAAATTCGCAAAGATTAATTTTGATAAAACGTTTTATTTCTCAAGTTGAAATAGAATAAAACAAATCATACAAAAGTTCTTTCAGATACGTAGTATAGTAATGTACACCGCAGTTCGGAAAAGCAGACGATACACGGGTCTCTTTGAACGTGTTACAGGAAACCCGATGTGCAATTTTTTCTCTGTGTTCTAGGGATCCGCGTGGGTGTTCAAGTGTAATTCAAATGCTGAAAAGGAAATGTATCTGTTAGTGCGCTTTTTTTTATCAAAGGAGGAGTATGTGCAGTGGCCCCTCAGGATTTTAGTTTAGGGGAAGGGGAGGGCTAACGCTAGAAATGCTGATGAAATGTTATGACCACGATTGTAGTAATAATTCTGTTATAACGTCAAAATATGCTGTACCACATGCACAAGAAATACAATCCAAATATCAACGTAATTCGTTACAGATAAATAAGTATCTGGTTTTTCAATGAGGATGGAATAGTATTTAACTGTATTTTATACACTAACTGTAAGTATTAATTAAAATACCTACTGTTTTTTAAAAAAATATTTTAGAAATAAATTGAAGATACATTTTAAAAATAAAATATTTTAATTGATTAATGACAATT
Source organism: Cheiracanthium punctorium (assembly GCA_038373885.1). Taxonomy (NCBI): domain Eukaryota; kingdom Metazoa; phylum Arthropoda; class Arachnida; order Araneae; family Cheiracanthiidae; genus Cheiracanthium; species Cheiracanthium punctorium. The sequence goes on along the minus strand of JAWZYV010013833.1, from coordinate 11,475 downwards.
TTCGATTTATGAGGCTTTTCAGATCTTACTCTCCAGCTTTTGGTGGTGGTGGTCGGGGGGGGGGTTGAGCTCCCATAGTCCACCTACGCGCCTATGAGTGTGTATATATTATTATGGGTGTGTGTGTGTATGTTTACGAATAAATAATCAGAAAAACGAACCGCCCCCCTTGAAAAAATCCTGGTTACGCCACTGCAAAGAGACATATTCTACATTAATGCTTTAATTAAAGATAAGTACCATAATTAATACGAAAATCATGAAAGAAAGACGAATAGTTTGATAAAGGCTAATTTTTGAAAAAGCTTATTTCACTTAAAAGTACAGTACAGCAAGATGTTCCTCTTAAGCAGTGTGAACTGGGGCTAATTAAAAAAATGCTCATTTCACCTAAAGAAAAAATGAAATATTACCTTTGTTCCTTTTTTTTTTTTTTTGGTGGGAGAGCAGGTGTCTAAAGTTGCCCCTCCCCCACCGCTTCTTAATGAAAGTAACAACTAAGAATTCTTGTTATCTGCCAATGGGGAAAATACCTCGGAGTTAAAACTGTCAATGGTCTAAGGTTCCTAATGATATAGCTCTCAAAATTCAAAACGTAATAGAATGCTGAAATTTTGCACTGAGGTAATCTTGCCCTGTTACTGGAGGTCAAACAGGGCCGTTGCCCTGGCCCCACGGATTTTAAGGATCCAAAAATATTATACAGTAAAATAAAAAAAAAAACAGTAAAGAATTCTCGAAAGTTATTATTTTTATATGAACAATGCAATGACAGCAAAGCGTAGTTTATACGTTTCTTATTTACACGTCGTTTATATGAAGTTCCTATTCATTTTAATACAAAATTGCTTTGCTTATAAGACGTCCGTTTTGGTTGCACGTCCTTTTTAACCTTCTTAAACTTAAAAATTCTATGTCTCAGTCATTATTTTCCTCTTTAGGGATAAACTTTTCCTAAAGAGAGCATCTGATATAGGATGTGATGAGGGATGTAACCTTTAACCACCTTCCTTTTTTAAACTCTCAATCGACTATAGTAATAAACTTGTATTGTTTATCAGAACATGAGTGAAAAAGCATTTCATGAACTTAATTCGTACGTAATACTGTAATTAATAAACTGATGAAAGATTTTCTTTAATTCAATGTCTGTATGGAACATAAATCACATCATAATTGGTATGCAATGTGCATTATATTAATGTTAAATACAATCAACTTTAAACCCTTTAACGCGCAGTGTTCCCGCTCTGGGAACACCCAACTCTGACGTTTTGACTGTTGCCAGTCACGGAGAATAGATTGGATTTCTATAAAATTAGTTGCGGGTGACCTAGCTCCATGTTACTTTTTAGCACGTCCTTTCCCGTAAAAAAATGGTCACGATTCTTTTTAACAGCACTGACATCTGCTGAAAAATGAAAGAATGCGAGAACAGCTGAATAGATTGCCCAATGCTGAAAAAGGGCAGCCGTTGCCATCGCTCGACTTAACTACCAGGAAGAGGGCGGACGATCGAAACGTTCATCGCATGCCACATAGCTAAAGACCCGTTTTTGACGCAGCTGGCTGTGCGGCACAGCCAGTCTGGTAGTTAAGTCGAGCTATGGCTACGGCTACACTTTTTTCAGCATTGGGAAAGGGTTGCGCCTCAAAGGGTTAAGGTCTTTTTAACACTTTCCAACAAAACTCAAATCTGTTAATGATTTCAGTTTCTCTGTCTGTCTGTCCGTCCGTACTTTGATGTAAATAGGTATTGGATCGCTACGGAATTTATATATATTACAAGCTGCGTATCCGTTCTCAGCACGGTAGGAAAAGAACATTTTCCTAACGCATATAATTCGAATTAAACCCAGTGATGCGGAATCTAGAAAAGTGAAAAACTATTTAAATCATGACGAAACGTTTACTTCATGAGTGCAAATCTGGGAAGGTTGCAACTTGACGACACAAAAACCACGTCAATGTCACTGGCCATCAAAAAAGAAGCAACTTCTCTTGGATGACCTAGCCCAGGCTTTTTCTCAGTCTATCCGGTATCGTAGAACTGCTTCTATTAAGTATCGCACGGCGCTAGGCGTTATATTGAACTCTCTACAAACCTGGGGACTATCCTGCTTCTAGTCTCCACACATGGAATGTAGGTCAAGGGGAGGGGGTGACCTCCGTGGGGGTCTTTCTAAAGGGTCCTAACCCGTATTTACGCTACATTTTGGAGGAAACCAGCCATATGTGTTCCCTAACATATGCAGTACAGTTTTATTTTCCGAACGGAATACAGGAAAACTCCGAACGGTTAGGTCGGCGGACGCGACCTATTTTGAACAGAAACCTTCAGTCTCTCAGTTCAGAGCGCTATGCGCTCGACCACTGGACGGACTAAGTCATTGCTAGGGGAATATTATAAGCACATGGGACCTTTCTTGTACACATGATTGCAATGTCATTCTCGAACGCGATAAATCCTCAGTTGATTTACTTTTGATTTCACATTCCTGACTTTTCATACTGTCCTGATTTTGGGGTCTTTTTGCATACGCATAATCAGTTATCATTTCTCACTAACGTTACTTAAATAGTTCTCCCTATCGCCACTTTTAAACCAAAGACATCCGTCTGCATTTTCAATAAAAACGCTTACAAAGATTCATTGCTTCAGTTTATACTGATTAATCAATTTTCTTGCAAAACTTACCCGAATGAAGATATGGAGCTTTGATAATAGTATACAGGATTTCTTAAATACCTTGAAATGAATTTAGTTAAAAATAACCAAAATGACAGGTTCGCGTTATTGACGTGGTGATTGTGGTAATGTTCTAATTGTTTCATATCCAATGCGTTTTCATTTCTCCGGACATAAGAGCTTTAGAAAGGAGTGTTTTCACTTAATTGTTAAATTTAACAGCTTGAGTGGCAACAACGGATTCCGTTACTACGGAAACTGTAGCAATATTAAAAATAGAACATGAAATGAAATTTATTTATGCTTACTAGAACTGCCATATTGGCGTAATTAACGCCAACAGTCGATGGCAAATAGCCAAATGAATCCTAAATTTAACTTCACAGTAAATGCAATAATTTATAGGCAGTACCAGCTATATTTACTAGGCTTTATATTTATACAGAATTCCTTTTTTAGTATACCCTGTTTGGCGAGATAAAAAAATTATCTATCCATTCGCTCATAAGATTGGCTCATCTCAATCGTGCCATAAAATTAGCAGTACAGACGAACTCGGACCTGAGATAATAATTCTGTAGCCACCATACACATAACTCACTAAGGACAAGAGGGGGCAATTGTCTCCCCCTCACCAAAAAAAAAAAGTCAAGAAAATTCAGATATTATCTATTTTAAAATGGTATTTTCTACACTAGGAACCCCCCCCCCAATGTTACATGCTAATTTACGTCAATGTCAGCCACAACATCGCCCAGTGGCAAAGCGTTAACGCTTTGAACTGGGAGACGGAAGGTGTGTGGTTCGAAACCAGGTCGCGTCCGCCGACCTTAATTTTCGGAGTTTTCCGTGGTTTTCTCCTAAACTTCGCGTAAATACGGGTTAGGATCCTTTAGAATCCCCCCCCTCCCCGGAGGGTATTCCCTTTTAGGCCCTGATCCCTTGAGCAGATAACTGGCCTTAACACCACACGCGCACAGCCACTACACCACTCTGGCCGCGATTCCTTTGACTGACTTTCCAAACTGAATTTGACTGAAATTACAAAAAGTGTACTGTACTCGCCTGAAAGTAAATTCCAAACCAATTGCTTTATTCTATTTACAGTCATGTCAGGTAGAAAATAAGATATATTTTATAATGAGTACAAAAATACTTATTTGGTTCCATGTTTAATGTTCACGAAAAAAATATAATTCATGAATTTAATATTCATGAAATAATCAAATATCAACTTGAATAATAAATGAACTAAACATGTGATAATGATTGTGGCTATCTACAACCGTCCTGTTCTCTCAATATAACGTCGAGTAAAGCTTGGAGCAGTATGCTTTTTCAAGTAACATTGGACAAAAGTTAATACACTCAAAAAGGATAAATTGCCTTCAAAAACAGATAAAATATTTATAGTTTTTTCCATATTATTATTTTATACGATAAGAGTTACTCTGAATTTTTTGAGACAGTTTCAGACGATAGGCGAAAGAAAAGGCAAAAAAAGAAATGTTAAAAATTTTAACTCTTTTTATGGTCGCTGACGATAATTTGTGGCAACAATTGCAATTTATTTGACGTAGAATAAATTTCGAAAGAAAGAAAAACTGAGCTGACGCAAGAGCATTATCGCGTTCAGATATTCTGTGGTTTTAAAGTGTGGTTAAATTAGTAAGAATGCCTTCAACGTCTACAATAAGCATTTGGAAACATTAACACCACCTCTTGCTACTGTATTCGGATGGCCACAGAATTTCGTAAAGGTCGAAGTTCTCTCCTGGATGAAGTACACACAGGAGTAGAATCTCTAGAGCTGTACTCCCAGAAAATGCGTCCGCTATACGAAAAATGCTACAGAATCACTGCACTTTCAAAATGATACAGTAGCAGCTTAAGGTTGGATATACATAAAATTATTCAAGCTATACATAAAATTATTCATGAAGAACTGCGCACGGAAAAATTTGTTTGTCGTTGGGTCCCCCCATGATTAAACCGAACAACACCAGGGCCGTACCCAGAAAACAATTTCGGAGAGGGAGTAAACGGTGAAAAAGGCTGAATTTTTACAAAAAGAGACTTCATCATTATTATTTTGTTAACAAAATTTTAAATTTCGGGCTGGGACGGGGGGGGGTGTGGACCCCCTGATCGAACCCCCTGCGGACTTTTCTCGGTAAGGCCTTGTCTGCCACCATACCCATGATAATTTCTGACGATATAATTGAACGTCACTCTGCAATTGCGCTGTGATGCATTTCTGAATGTGAATATACAGAGTAGAATCGACTTGTATAGATTTCGGACATTTTAGTTTTTCACAAGCGACAATTTATCTTATTTGTGTGAACCAAATGTCGTTTCGTACTAATTAGTGGATACTTTAAAATTTTCTAACTGGACGTTTTGCTCTATCTCTTTCCATTATCGATTTGCAATTCCTAACTTCCAAATTACGTCACTAGAGGGTGCTGCTATCGTTTGCATTAGATCGGACATGGTCACTTACGTAAAGATGAGTTCGGGCTCATTTTTTGAAGCCCGAGCTCGAGAACTTTTAATCAGAGCCCGCCCAAGCCCGAAATTTCAGCTAAAGATAAAAAAATTCAATAACTTAATTGATAGAATACAATAAATTTTGCTGTTCATGCAAATTAACGACAAATATAGTTGCAAACTCTCAATGCACTTTCTATATATCCATGTTTATCAAGTAATGTCCGATCTGATGACTAACTAAGCAAAATAAGTCGCCTTTCTGAAATACCCAAAGAGCTTCACGCACCTTCTAGGCGCCCGTGCTGCTAATTCTTATTTTATAAGTACTTTTATTTTCCTCACGAATCACTTTTTAAAATCTGTTTCAAGGAGTATCTATATAAATAAAATTAGACTTTTGTCTGTACATTTCTTGGATAGAAATCGCAAAATTTTTGAATTCCGTTTCAAGCACCCGGGAATCCGATGCGACCCTCAAAAAAAAGTTTGTCTGTCTTAGTCTTTTTACTTTCCGAACATGTACCATGTAAGGAAAGTATTGTAATCATGAAAAAATTCGACTTCGAGATTTTGGTGTTTTTACACGGTTTGAGGGCTTCTGAATCCATTTATGCTATTTTTACGAGATGTATGTGTGTATGTTTGTGTGTGTGTATGTGTGTTTGTGTGTATGTGAGTGAACACGATAGCTCCTGAACGGAGCATTAGATTGAGCTCAAATAGGATATATATGTCATAAACCACCGTCGCAAGAGCGGTATTGATTTGGGTGTGTATAGGACTTATAGTTTTTCTACAGGGCTACGACAAAGATTTCTTTTACATGATGGCCTATGGGGGGAAATTCTTGAAAATGCGCTAGCGTTTAAACGGTATATTCGATTGAGCTCAAATTGGGTATATATGTTATAAACGGCTATCTTAAGACCGATATTAATTCCGATGTGTATAGGACTTATACTTTTTCCACAGGGTTACGACAAAGATTTCTTTTACATTATGGCCTATCGGGGAAAATTCTTGAAAGTGCGTTAGCGTTTAAACGGTACCTTCGATTGAGCTGAAATTGAGTATATAGGTTATAAATCACCATCTTAAGACCGGTATTGATTTTGGTGTGTATAGGACTTATAGTTCTCCTACAGGACTACTTACAAAAATTTCTTTTACATTATGGCCAATCGGGGAAAATTCTTGAAAGTGCGCTAGCGTTTAAATGGTACCTTCGATTGAGCTCAAATTGGGTATATATGTTATAAATCACCATCTTAAGACCGGTATTGATTTTAGTGTGTATAAGACTTACAGTTTTTCTACTGGGCTACGACAAAAATGTCTTTTATATTATGGCATAATGGCATATGGGGACAAATTCTTGAAATTGCGCAAGCGTTTAAACGGTGCATTCGATCGAGTTTCAATTTGGTATATATGTTTGAATGATTCATCGATTAAAATTTATTTAAATGCTTGGTAATGATCTTAATCATAAGTGTTCGGAAAGTCGAGTGGAGTCACTCCAGATTTTTTCTCTTTATTCTGGCAGGCGAATTCCAAACAGATGATCAGCTCAAAGTTGTGTACAGTAGTGTGACGTAATCAAGGAAAGAATGCCAAGCAGCTGTAAAATAACATCTGATAAAAGCTGCCGTGCAACTCCACAAACAGCAGCTGGCGCCGTTTTGCATAATGTGAACCAGGTATGGGCAACCTTTGAAAAATTGCGAGCCAAACTTTAGGATGCTAGTAAAGTGAGGGCCGTGTAATTGGAATTTATATCGCGCATTTTGATCTATTCCACAGGCCGTATCAAATATCGTGGCGGGCCCGTAGGTTGCCCATATGTGATGTAAACGGTTGCGATCCGAAATATTATTTGCTGTTTTCTGCCTCGTGTGTAAGGGAGCTCTTGATTAGTCTAAATAACCCTATAAGGTTCAATTTTTTTTTTCTGTGTCTGAAAAAACGATGTGTGATAATGTTAGTGATTATTGTTTGGGGGGGAAAATAGATTAAAAAATAATAATCTAATATTTTACAAGAAACGGAAAAATCACTCAAATTACTGGCGTTAAACGATAAAGTAAATAAAAAACTTTATAAAAAACACACATAAGATGTTATAAGTAAGAAGATACGTACGTTTCGGCTAAAAATTGTTTTGGCCTTCCTCAGTCCAAGCCCTTCGTCACAAGGAACACAGGGAACTGAAAAGAGTTCCCTGTGTCTCTTTTCAGTTCCCTGTGTTCCTTGTGACGAAGGGTTTGGACTGAGGAAGGCCAAAACAATTTTTGGCCGAAACGTACGTATCTTCTTACCTATAACATCTTATGTCTGTTTTTTACAAAGTTTATTTACTTTATTTTACAAGAAAATCACTTTATTTCCCTTTTGTATGCGGTGCACTGGGTCTTAGCTATACCTTTTGGTTATTTATTTTGAAATGTTAGTATTCGAATCATTTCTTTGAAAGGACGCCAACACGCAGTCCTTTTTCCCCAGGTCGAAACTCTTTGCTAACTATTTTTTGTTCATTTTCTAAACTAAACACAACCCCATTCGTAACAGGACTGCTGTAATTTCAATCCTTTTTGACAATACTATGAGCAGTCAGCATGGGCGCCGGCAGCATAGGGCAAGAGGGGGGCTGGATTTTTCAATGGAGTGTTTTCTCTTGCTTTCTTTGCTCTTTCCAACATGGTAACCATACGTTTAAGTAGTCTTTGCCCCCCCCCCGGGAAATATTCTGCCGGCGCCCATGGCAGCCAGTACGTCTACATGCAACAGCCTGAATGGTATCCTTGCTCTCTGTGTATAAATACTCTTAAAAACCGACTGATGTCTATAGTAGAATTTTATAGACGTAGAGGAATCATTAAAGCTGTTGCTCCACGTAGGGTACCAGGTGCCTTGTAGGGTTAACCCTTTGAGGCGCAACCCTTTCCCAATGCTGAAAAAAGGGCAGACGTTGCCATCGCCCGACTTAACGACCAGCAAGAGGGCGGACGATCGAAAAGTTCATCGCGTGCCACAGATCTAGAGACAATTTTTTGACGACAGCTTGGTTGTGCCCACACAGCCAGCTGTCATCAAAAAAGGGTCTCCAGATCTGTGACACTCGATGAACGTTTCGATCGTCCGCCCTCTTGCTGGTCGTTAAGTCGAGCGATGGCAACGTCTGCCCTTTTTCCAGCATGGGGCAATCTATCCAGCTGTTCTCGCATTCTTCCATTTTTCAGCAGACGTCAGTGCTGTTAAAAAGAATCGTGACCCTTTTTTGACGGGAAAGGACGTGCTAAAGGTAATGGATTCTCGTGGAGCTCTGTCACCCGCAACTATTTTTTATAGAAATCCAATCTATTCTTCGTGACTGGCAACAGTCAAAACGTCCGAGTTTGCGTGTTCCCAGAGCGGGAACACTGTGCGTTGAAGGGTTAAGAAGGATTCTGGAATAATGGGTAAGTTAGTAGAACTCGGACGATCCCCAGCCCGAACTGGGCTCGGGAGAAATTTATAGTTCATTGAACCTACGCCTTGCAAACAAATTTTAAAAAGTGATTCATGGGAGAAATAAACTTATTACTTAAATGTAAAGAACCCCGTACCTTAGTGTTCTTTATACTCAGTGCAGCGTTGGCCAAATGATTGGACTCATTTCAACGAAAATCGTGTTTCTTTGTTTTTACGGTATTTGCCACTGAATTTATTACGTTGTAACGAAAGTTTCCCGCCACCGCAAACATCGTCAGCACACAGTTCTCGTTGGCGTATTGGCTCCTATTTTGTCAAACGATTTTTGGCATTTGAAAGAAAGAGGTTTACTTTATAACATTGTGTTGTGAAATCTGAATGAATGATGCAAAATAGAGTTATCATTAAGTATAAGGTGTCTCAAATGGAACTATCCCTCTAGAGGATTAGAACCATCCTTTACTTGCAGTTGTGTTGCAAAAAGTCAGCTCCAGAATATCAACGAATTATGAGTACAGCTTTAAGTACTGTTGTTGTATCCTGTGACACTGTGCAGGTTTGGTACCGAAAGTTCAAAAACAGTTATCTAAGGAGTTAGAAGCTAGTTTTTCAGGCAGATAGGGCGGAAAACTTTCGTTACAACCTGATATTTAGGTTAGGGTTGCTGCAATCTTTGGGTGTCATCCTAAAAGCCGATGTTGGCCATGGTAGAGATGCCAAGTACTAAGATTGCAAAAAGCATGGAAAGGCATAATTATATAGAGCGGCTTTTCCATTTACAAAATGATCATAAAAATACTGTATTGAATGATAACGGATTGTACAAATTCCTACAGAAACACTTCTTAATTGCAGAAGCTGAGTACTGACGTATGATACCGGAGGTCATTCCCGACAAACTAGTTTTTCGTCCAATGAGCTGGCAAACTGTTGCCAATGGTATTCCAAACCATCAATAATTTCTTGTGTCGAGGGGGCACGTGCCCCCGTGCACCCCCCTTCCTGGATGCACCGATGACCAGTGTTAATGGGCCAAAGTCAGCAACCCGGTGTTTTTAGAGTATTGTTGCATTTGTACACGCGTATTATGACGGCGGCCATTCCCGCCAAACTATTTTTTCGTCCAATGAGCTGGCAAAATGTTGCCAATCGTATTCCAAACTATCAATAATTTCATATGTCCGACATTTATCTCTACGAAAAATCTCTCGTCTTGGTGGACCACTGGGATAGTAGGTAGTTAAGTAACGCTACGTTAGTTAATACGTATCCTTGGTTACAATTATATAAAAGAAACAGGAAATGGCTAAAATGTGCTTTAGCTCACAGCATGGCGACATTTCAATTTTTTTATTATTATTAATTTAATTTTTGGATGTGATATAAACGTGCCAAGTATTGATCATTCGATTAAAGCTGTGAAATTATCAGAGAGATCTCTCATTGTGGCGTATGCATTATTGTTATTTTGTAATCTTAGCTACAGCGTGACGTAAGAAACCTGTAACGAATAGGCTTGCTTCCTTTGACGTCATGGAACTGTCTATTTGGATTTTTGCGCAATTTTTTGTTATTACACTAATGTTTACATCTGGTTGTTGCCGTTCGCAGCGTAGAAATATCATCCCTCATCGATTTTGGTACCGCAGACGTTATCGTATTGGGTTGGCAACAAACTAATTGCGTTTTTCCGTATGTCAATATTTCGCCTGGCCAAAACTACTGAAGTTAATTATGCGAAATTTGGCACGTACGTGAGTTCTTCAACATAGGTGCTAGATCAGAGAGCATTTTTCAAAATGCATAATCTCAAAATACATAATCGTAAGGGGCCAAAAAGTTCTTTTCACATATCCCGCGTGATCTCAAATAAAAATAGAGATATCCGTGAAATTCTTTCTGTAAAATACAGCTGTCACGAATACCTAAAAATTAATTTCAGGACATTTTTAATAGTGTCCTCTAAGGAGGATAGAAGCAAAAAAAGGGGGAGGGTGGCCATCTTTTATGGACGAAAAAAAAATACTGCCAGTGAAATTCTTACTTTAAAATGTAACAAATATGAATCGTATGTTCAGGCACAGCTTACCTGTAATTAAAAACTTGTTGAAAACTTATTTGCTTGGATTTTATACAAGAAAACGCAGTTACTTTTTGCCAATGCAATATTATATAAGTAGAAGATTAGAAAGTGCATTAAAGGTTTGCTGTTATATTTGTCTTGCCTTTTCACAAAAGGCAAAATTTATGATATTCTATCAACGAAGTCATTGACTTTTTATTTATTTATTAGCCGAAATTTCGGGCTGAGGCTCCGACTTAATAAGATGGGGGGGGGGGGGAGCTCGAATTAAAAGTCCTCGGGCTTTAAAAAAATGAGCTCAAACTCATCGCTAGTAGGTAGACTAATTTTAGCATTTTTTTTTTTAAATCTTAGAGACAAAAATTTGTTAAGGAACCCAGGCCGAATTTTTTTCGAAACATCGGTCTTGATTTTTAAACTTGCGAAATATTCTCTATATGTGTCCGTAAATTACCCAAACCCTACTATTTTATTATGTGATTAATGTTTAGTTATGGTGAATTAATTTGAATTTGTTTCTTTTTATTTTACTTGTTATATTAAGGAATGTCCTATGAAATAATTCCAGGTGGCGAGTGCTGTGACGTACGACTGGAGACGAGCCTGTACGGCTGGCTGGCTCTACCTGTATTCCTGATGATGCAACGTCCTGGTGAGTCCACTCCCTCTCGTTACTCCCATGTCACGTGGGAGGTTACGTGGTCTTGAAGACAGGAGGGGGTGTTTACGCTACCTT
>JAWZYV010013832.1:0-159758 GCA_038373885.1 Cheiracanthium punctorium | reverse complement strand
GAAACTTTGTAAAATAACACACATAAATACACATACGCACAGAAGATCCAAAATTTTTTCTATCGAAACCGTGTTTAGCTTGATAAGTGAATATTATGTGTGTTATGTTACAAAGTTTTAATTATTTTATCTTTTAAACACCAGTTCATCTGAGTGTTTTTTGTTGCGAGCTTTATAGTTTTTATGAAAATAAAATGCACGGTTCACAAAAAGTAGGTGATTTTATGGCGTGATGGTTGACAACTCTGAATTATTACAGGTAATTACAGACTAATTTAGTTACTTTGAATGAACCTACTCTTTTAACCCGTTGAGGCGCAACCCTTTCCCAATGCTGAAAAAAGGGCAGTCGTTGCCATCGCTCGACTTAACTACCAGCAAGATGGCGGATGATCGAAACGTTTATCGCGTGCCACAGATCTAGGAACCCTTTTTTTGACGACAAAAGAGGCCGTCAAAAAAGGGTCTCTAGATCTGTGGCACGCGATAAACGTTTCGATCGTCCGCCATCTTGCTGGTAGTTAAGTCAAGCGATGGCAACGGCTGCCCTTTTTTCAGCATTGGGCGATCTATCCAGCTGTTGTCGCATTCTTCCATTTTTCAGCAGATGTCAGTGCTGTTAAAAATAATCGTGACCATTTTTTTACGGGAAATGACGTGCTAAAAAGTAAAGGATTCTCGTGGAGCTATGTCACCCGCAACTATTTTTATAGAAATCAAATCTATTTTTCGTGACTGGTAACAGTCCAAACGTCAGAGTTTGGTGTTCCCAGAGCGGGAACACTGTGCGTTAAAGGGTTAAATTCTTCTTTGCTGAGTTCGCGTTTTAACGAATCAAATTTCTTCGGATGTAACACATGTAGAATTTGGGCATTGATCGGCATCTTCTAAGAATTCTTACATTATTTCTCCTGATTTCACTTTCCTTTGCTTATTTTTATTTTCCACGTCTTTCCCTTTTTTTATGTGGCGGTGTGCAGTATTGGAAAGAAAGAAAAAAACAGTCAATAAGTGCCATTTCCCGACACACACATTGGCGTCTTTTAAGTGGTTGACTCACTGAAAATCGATCTGTTATTTGCCTGGTTTTACGGGGCCTTACTCATTCGTTAGGTTTTAATTTTACAGTGCCGTAGATCTCCGTTCGACTGCAGCTTGTATCGACCCGGAAACACGGTGAACAATTAAGGTAGAGCTTTGATATGTTTATTTTGAATACTTTCCCGGTTGCTTTGAAGCTGTACAACACTGTATTTTTGCAGCCGTTGTATTTATGCAAAATTACTTGGTCATCAAAATTCAGTTATGAGTCTGAAATGGAGAGTTTTCCTGTTGGAATATTTCTGGATGTTTTTTTTTTTTATATTCATGTGAAGTGTATTCTTAATAATAATGATGTAAAAAAAAAAATCCTTCAGTGATGTCTGGAGCCGAAATACGCTATCACAAAATTTGTAAACCACGTAATAAAGGCCTTTTTTTTTTTTTTTTGAGAGAGAGAGAGAGAAAATGAATAGTTTCAAATATGCCATTAAACCTGGAAATATGCTTGCTCTCAGCGATCTTATTTTTATTGCCTGATTTATATTTATAAACCTTTATGGTGGCGTAAGAAGTCTTACCATTAATTTAGACAGTTTTTTAAATGTCCAAAATAAGCTATTTTACCACATATCGTTTGTAAAAATAAAAAAGTAAAAGTAAAATAAATAAATAATTAGCACCTTGACCAGATAATGAGACTTTAAATAGGAAAACATCAAAAAGGAAAAAAAAATTCAAATGTTTTCTAATCTCCAATTTTCATTGGTAAAAACCGCGAAAAAAAAAAAAAGTGTCAAAAATTTACGCTAATTTTATCTTTTCGTGCTCCTGAACTCATACTGATTTTCGAGCTAAGTTGATATGGATGACAAAATTACTTCTAAAAGACTCTGCGAGTTTTCAGATGGCAAAAGTTAATAATCTGTTTCTCAGTTTTTTATATAAAAAGTAGCTTTACTCATCTGGTATAACTCTGTGAAATTGTGATGCGGTTTTATTTTCTTTGTAGTAAAAATGCTTTAAAATAATTTAACTGCACTGTTAAATCTTTAACCCTTTGAGGCGCAACCCTTTCCCAATGCTGAAAAAGGGGCAGCCGTTTGCCATAGCTCGACTTAACTACCAGCAAGATGGCGGACGATCGAAACGTTCATCGCGTGCCGCAGATCTAGAGACCCTTTTTTGACGACATCTGGCTGTGCCGCTGACGACGGCTGGCTGTGCTGCACAGCTGTGCGGCACAGCCAGTCGTTTGACCGTCATCGCCACGCGATGAACGTTTCGATCGTCCGCCATCTTGCTGGTAGTTAAGTCGAGCTCTGGGAAACGGCTGCCCTTTTTTCAGATTGGGCAATCTACCCAGCTGTTCTCGCATTCTTGCATTTTTAAGCAGGTGTCAGTGCTGTTAAAAATAATCGTGACAATATTTTTACGGGAAATGACATGCTTAAAAGTAAAGGATTCTCGTGGAGCTATGTTACCCGCAACTATTTTTATAGAAATCAAATTTATTCTTCGTGACTGGCAACAGTCAAAACGTCAGAGTTTGGTGTTCCCAGAGCGGGAACACTACGCGTTAAAGGGTTAAATGCCTCACCTTTAAACTGCGTTTTCTCACAAAGCCAGCAAAAGAAGAAGTATCATTATTTCAAAGGGAAAGCAGCCGCAAGTTCCGGAATTTATCTCTCAGTAGCCGTAATCGAATGGGGACACTGTTAGAAAAATCCTTCGACACTGTAATTTCGATTCCTGTTGTATTCTCACATTTTTTTTTTTTTTTCAGGCAATTTTGTTTATATTTCTGGCACTATTTATTTTACAGTTGCCTATTTACACTTAAATTTCTTTATCTAATATATAAAATTCTCCTGTTCCAGTGTTAGTCACCTAACTCCTCCGAAACCACTCGACCCATTTTAATGAAATTTTCTATGTATATTCGTTAGGTCATAGAATAGGTTTTTAACTATGTCTCATACCCCTAAATCATAAGGGCGGTCCACCCCAAAATGTTTAGCCCCCGAGTGCTATTCATTTCAATCAGGATTTCTGTGTAGACATTAGCGTGTCAAATCACTTTTCAAATGTGTTTGCCAGATAATGTGGAGAGGGGGGGGGGAGTTAATAAAATGTTCAAAGTCGCACAAGGTTTGCAATTTTTGATAATGGATCGCTAAATGTGGTGCCAAAACGCGACAATTTATTATAAATATATTTCGCGTATAGTTAGAAAACGCCTGGCGTATATTGTAAAAGAGTTTTATTAGGCGATTTTAATATAGATTTCTATTCCGAAGAAGTTCTCTGTGGAACAAGAAAGGAAAACACTGTACACTCATGGATTATGATTCCCATTTCATGTCTTTGCGGCATAGTATGAATATGCCTATAGGACGAATATGCCTGGCGAAGATTGTAAAACAGTTTCAGTAGGCGATTTTAAGATAGATTTCGATTCCGAAGATGCGTTTTATGGTACAAGAAAGAGTTGATTCCTATTTTAACATCCCCACTCTCGTACTATTTGTAAGATTAACATGTATATGTTTTGAGTGATGACGCTTACTTTGCTCTTTACAAAAAGTGCTTAATTTTTTTTGTTGTGTGTTCAATACGATTGCTTAATACTGGGATTAGGGATAATTTTGCTATATCTTGTGAATGTAAAACATTAAAATTGAAATGATTGCATAAAACAATTTTTTCCCGACGTCTTTTCAAAAATATGAAAGTTTTTCTTTTCTTTTTTCCCCTCACAAATAAATTCATTAATAGTAAAGCTTACCTCTAAACTTATAAAGCATGCTTAATGAAAGATTTCGATTTCAAAAATTTGATAAATAAAAAAGGAGAAGGAGTTTTAAGATGTTTAAAATTTTTATGAAAAACTCTGATTTTTTATTTTTTTAAAACTAATTAACGTATTTTAAAAACTAATTAATGCACTATTTCATGTAGAAATTATTTGGTTTTATAATAATATTTCATGATATACGCATGAAATTGGTAGAAACTCTTATTTAAATAAATTTTTAAAAAATTATCAAAAGGTGCCGAGTCCCCTTGCTGTAACATATTAGAAGCACATGGGTCTTCAGTACGTTGCCATGAATAAAAGTTTAATTTTTTAATATTAATATACGCTTTTCCCGTGCCTATATCAGGAGCTAGATTCTTTACCACCCTTAAAACAGACTATACATCCCTGAAACGGAAAATGCTACAAAGACATCTTAAACGTTCTGATTTTACTTATTTTCGCCTGAAATCCCTCTTAAACGGCCATCTTTAATCTAACCTTTTAAAAAAGGAGATTGATTAATTCATGACCCTCTCTCTGCCTGTCAAATTCTAGACTCTAGACGGTCTTCCTGTCTGGTGCACGAGAAAATTTGATGACGTCTGAAAACTTTACATTTTTCTCAGCAGTTTTTTTATCTTTATGCGCTCTATTTTGTATGTGTTAGGCTGAATTTAAAAGGAAATGCACCATAAATAACCGTAAAAAGTAGGGAGTTGTAAATTTTGTCTCTGGATTTGGAATATTAGATGCGTATGTGGGATGGTTGTTATTTCCAGGCCCTAGGGTACGTGGTGCCCCCTGCAAAAGTTTAAAAAAAGGCGTTCCTTTTTGTGCTTCAGAAAGCTTTTCTCAGTTCTTGAGTTCGAAATGGTGCTCCCATGCGATGCTTACCTTGCTTAATGTGTCGGGCCGGCCCTGGTTATTACGGAAAGTATTTGCTAATAAAAGCATCGCTAGTGCTGATGTGTCAGGTACCGAAGAATTTCATTCTGAGCATCCTTGCTTCATTAATATCATTATCGTCTATATATCAAATTAAAAATATATACCTAAGATGGTTGAAGTCCACCCTCATCCTGCGATTGTCAATGTAGACCAAATGTTAAAATTTGATGATAAACACAAACAACTCTGTGTAAAAAGTATGGTTATGATCATAAAACCTATATCTACTGCAATAAATGGGCAGTGCATTTATATTTACCAGGTGAGGTTTTTTTCCCATTTCCATGCAAATTACCTATTTAGGTATATAAGAACAAGAATATGTGGAAATGCTTTGTTGAACTGCTTATTATTGCCATGTACCTAATTATATGTAATAAAATTAAGTAAAATATTAACTTTTAAAAACTTATTTAGCGATTAGCTTCTTAATCTAGCTTTCTTAGGTAAGGAAATTGTTATTTAGAACAATCTTGAAGAAAGTTCAAGGGCTGATTGTTTGATTTTTGTAACCTCATATAGATCGGTTATCCATTCCAATGGACAGTTGCCTATTTTCTCAAATAATAATCTTTTCCTCAAGTGTTTACATTAATATACTTATTAGATATTTTAGCATTAGAATTTTTTTTTTACTCATAAACTTAAAGTAGGGTCTAAAATTGTTAGACCATTTTTTGTGGCCAAATGGCCTGCAGTGGCCTATTTTGGCTCCAGAACCAAAAAACGTCATATTTCACTAAAAGAAGTGAGAATTGAATAATTAGAGATATATATGATAATTTATTGAAATTACTTAGCAAAAATGCAATAACAGTTACAGTATTAAAAAGAGTTTAAGATTGCAAAGACAGATACAAAAATATAAAACCGGAAAAAATTTACAAATTTGCATCCTTCCTGAAGAATTTTGAACGAAATCTCTATTTGAGTAGATAGGTAATTCCGGTTCGCGGTCTTTCATTAAAAATTCGGCAGCAGTCGTTAGTGGACCATAGTGTGCCGTTCCTATACCGTTTAATTCCACGAACATCCTGGAATTACTCGCCTCATCAGATGCGGATGCTCTTTGAGAGG
Source organism: Cheiracanthium punctorium (assembly GCA_038373885.1). NCBI lineage: Eukaryota > Metazoa > Arthropoda > Arachnida > Araneae > Cheiracanthiidae > Cheiracanthium > Cheiracanthium punctorium. Next base: position 153,889 of record JAWZYV010013832.1, on the reverse strand, counting down.
ACTTTAGGTGGTTGTAATGAGAAATTGCTTTCTCACCTGTCATCGAGTGAGGTGATAGAAACATGAGTGAACACACCAGCTTTTGCAAAATCCCAATCGTTACAGGAATCAGTTTTCACAATCTGTGTGGCATTTTTACTCCAATATCTGGAATATCGAGGTCTTCCTGAATAAGTGGTCAACAATCGCAAACATTCGTTGTTGAAAATTCCGATATTTTAACATCACCAAAAATGGTTTCAACTGATTCTCGACCATTTACTATCTTTTCTTTTGGTGTATTTAAAAATACAGAAAAAAATGTTTTATTGTATTGCTATATTCAATGTTCAGTCTTTCATCCAGAAAGTTTATGAATGACATTGCAACTTCTTTCCTGACTGCCGACCATTCGCGAACACCTATTGTAACGTATAAATTAGCAGCGTTTCGTCTGTAACTTGACAATGGATTTGGTTCACCGACCATCTCATCATTTTCCTGCACTTAATTACTTGTACTGGCATTGGATTTCAGTAGCTGTTCTTCGTGACCACCTGGATAGGTATTGCAAGCCTCAATTTTCGTACCGCATTAGTTTTCAAAGTTATTACATCTGGCAGGCCCAGGTTACTCTTTTGCAGATTCTTCTGCTAAAAGCAGCACTGAAGTTTTGTCAGCCATCAAACACGTTTGCTTCATCTGGAGAGAACTCTCTTCATCCCAAGTCGGAGCATTCCTGTTGTTATATTTCGTTCACGTCGCATAGAAGGGTTTAGGTCGGATACCAGTGCTTGCCAAAAACGAATACACCCAGGAAGGTTATGGAAGCACTACATTAATGAGATTGTGAACATGTTCAGGAAATCGTACTTCAAAATGAGCTAGGCATGAACGATAGTCCAGAAGAAAAAAATGTTGTCAAGGTCTAGTGCTTCACGTGTGTGACATGATCAGACATGATGTGAGCAAGTGAGGATGAGTCATCTTTTTCTTTCCTACCTTCTCGCCCTTACTCTCTGCCGATTTAACGTCAACGATTCGTCGAACCAAAGAAATTTTTATTTTCGTTGATTTTATTTTGCAAAAGAGTGTATAAAAGCGTCTAACTTTTAAAAAGTTTCTTTTGCCAGTTTTTTCCGTGATATTTTTACAGTATGTCGTTCCAATTTCGCCTCATAAGGTCTCAAAACACACCATTTTGTATCTAGTTTTCAAAACTTTTCCCGGTGGAGAAAACACCGGACCCCCCTTTAACTGGGGTCTCTGCGTCACTCCGAATTCAATTTAAAATGTGGCGGTATCATCCACGAAGATTTTATGGGCTTACCAGTGGTCTCGCAGTGAAAAATTCCTTAAAAAAAGACCTGGAAAGGGCTAAATATATCATACTTTATAACATTTTAAATATAGTACAAATAATGTGAGAAAACTTACGTAGAGATTACTCAAATGGGGGCATGAAACAGCAGGTTTTCAAAAATTAATCCCAGCAATGCATGGAAAAATCCAGCAATACTGGATAAAAAGGCGGTTTTCAAATTGCACGAATAACTGTATTGTGACGTCATGAGAAGAGAAGGCTCGATTTATTCGCTACCGAAAGCTTTCCGATACTATCATGGTAGAGCCCCTGAGCAACAACACAGTCGACACAGTCTTGTTGCTCAGTCGATGTTGTGCTTCCCTTGCTCTCTCTGAGGACAGCGAACTCCATCCAAGGGAAGATTTGTCGGCCGGCTCCCAGAGGACACGTGACTCAAACAGAATCGATTTCTAACCTGCTGGGGAAACATCCCCGAGCCATCATCCATCAACAAGGATGCTCACTTCGCTGATTGTGAGCGAAATCGCGCCAGCTCGTTAGGGAGGCGCCTGTATTTAATTTCCTCCCTTTTCATGCCAGTTCCATTTCAGAGCACATTCTTTCTCCTTCATAACATCGTTTAAGGAAAAAGGGACCTCCCTGTGATGTAGATCACATATTAATTTTAATTATCATTTTCTCTGTCTTTCTTAAATTTAATCTATCCAAAATCATGTATTCTAAATTATTTTTCTGTTCTCATTTTTCTGTCACTTCGTTTTTTAAATATTTATATTCACTTTTTTCTCGTATGCAGTATTCTTAATTATTTATTTCTTCTCAAGAGAATCATGTCGCCATCTGGGCTAAAAATAGATTACATTACGTCCGTTTGCAATAGCAAGCAACGACTTTTCCCTTTCCTCTCTTTGGCATCCTGCTGGCGTAAGTTATTTTTTGTTGTCCTGCGACATATTTAAAATTATTGGCTTACGATTCCGTTATTTTAATTCTATTGGATTAAGTTTTGGGGTTGCTCTGGGATTGGCGTTATTTATCTCCGCCAAGTTTTTGTTCTCGCCAATGTGGGATTCTGTGTTGGCATAGTTTTTGAATCATTCCATCTTACTTTCACTGTTCTTGCAGAACGTACTTTCATTTCGCTGAGATACCACCAGCCATTGTAATAAGTTTATGTGTGCTTCAACAGTTTCTCTCTATTCTAAAATAAAGTAAAGGCCGCTGTCTCCGCCACTGTCAAAAGCTTGTCAGCGTATCTCCTCCTAAACCGTGGGGATTTGAGTTTCGACTAAGGTGCCCACAGATTCGAAAAATTCCGAGGAACCTGCTAAGCTGATTTAAATTTCGAAAATCGAATTATTTTAGAAGATATTAATAAAAAACTGAAAAAATAAACCGAATGGTTGCCAGATTTGGCATAAAATCATTCATTCCTTTGCAACAAAGCGTTTCCAAGTATCTAGAATCGCGTGAAATTTACAAACATGAGTTAGAATTACGCCCATTTTACGCCAAAATAAAAACTATATGAAATAAGTAACTCAAAATGTGTTACACAAAGTTGACAATTTTCAAATAGTAAGTTCGCTTAGACAACAGGAGTATAGAATTAGCGATTATTCGTTTTTCCAAAACAGAATAACTAATATCTTGAAAATGAAATATTATTAAAATGCAGATTATTTTAAAGCCGGTTCTCGTCCAGCTGAATTATTTGCTACCAGTAGAAATATTGGGTGGCGTTAACTATGCCATTATAGCAGTTACAGTACACTTTGGATATTTGCTAGCGCGACGACATGGTATAATTTTTGGTGCTAAGTACGCCAATCTGCAAACGATTATGTAAATGAAAATATGGATAACGGTTTTCCGGTAACCTTACATGAACAGTAATTATAGGTTGTGAGCATGTGTAAATCGTCAAATAATGAAAAGTCGCCATTGGTGGCAAGCTATCCTATCTGTTCCGTAGCTTTTATTAACTTTACATGTACGCAAGTCGCCAAATAATGCAAAAACCCCAAAAAAGGGGTGGCAAATTCGAAGGGTGTCCAATAGGTTTTACATTATTAAAAATACAGCTGAAACAGATGTTCTGATTTTATTATGCTTTAGCTCCTAATTAATATAACTTTTGAATGGCAACATTGAAAATCATTGTGTTTCTGAAGAGTGCAAATAATTTTTCCAGCGATTATAAGCGGAGTCCGCACTCCAGGTGTAGTATAGCTCAGGACCCGTACAACACGGATTCCCATAACAAAATATCTTCCGTATTATGAGGGGGAGGGTGTCTACTGTAGTGTGAAGTTTAAATTTTTATGTACCAATGAACATGCAAGAACCAAGCAATGCGTAGCTCAGTAACATTCTATCTGATCCAATCTTCGGGTTTTGTCTGTTGAAATTATGTCTTTTTTACGAATAAGCCTGATTAGGGGCCGAATGCCTCATACGAAAAGCGAGCGTAGCGAGTCTGGGGGCCTTGGCCCCTAGTCTATATAAATAAAACAAAGTGGAAAATGTCCGTTTGTCTGTGTCTCGCATAGCTCCCAGACGGATGATCGTAAACCTACCAAATTTTGTATGAAAATTCTTCCGGACGGGTCCCGACATACCTCGAAGCGATTTTTTTCGAAATTCGAATTATTTTAGGAGATATCGAGAAAAACGTGTCGCAAAAGGCTGAATTTTGCTCTCCACCATTTCGCAAACATAACCCCGTAGTGGAAAAAGTGAGGATTAAGCATATATAGGTTGCCATATTTAGTAAGTTTATTAAATGATTCAGACTCGAAGTAAAAATAAAAGAAAAACAATTTTTTTCAATTATTTGTAAGGTTAATTTTCAATTAAAATATCGTGTGTATGTGAAATCAGAGCAGGAATGAAATGTTTTATACTCAAAAGAAAATAGGATTTGGAAATTTTCTGAGACTAAAATGTGCAACTTTTTATTTTGGCGAAAAAAAAAAAAAATGGTTGATATGCGATTTTGAGAAGATGATTCTAGCGCTTTGCGCAATTTGAAAAGAACGTATTTTTAATTTAATATAAATTTGCCAGAAACTCACTGTATCACCTGACTCATGCTCTATCATCGTTAAATGATGCTAAAATAATTTTTATAGTCATTTTATACTGCTACTTGGATTATGAATACACCTGCTACTTGGATTATGAATACACCGGAATAAGTTTTTGAAACTTTCATTCAGTTCGAATAGTGCATTTTTCTGCGCAGCTTTCTCCCATCTATTTCTAATGTATTACATCCAGAAAAAGTATGTTAGAAACATCAGTTTTAATTTTGTTATTCAAACTCATGAATAATGATATACTTTCCAACTTTATGCAATGAGGAAAGAAATAGGGAAGAACCATGGGTTATAATAAGCTTTTTAACGTTAGCAGGGGGCGCCACTTACCCTAGGGCCGCTCCTGTTTTTAACCATCTTAATTTTAAATTCCATTTAGAATCTGAGAGATTTCAGTGCCAAGGAAGACAGTGAGAAACATTCTCTCCGAACAAGATTAATTAAAATGGCGAACCAAATGGTCGGCGGAGGCGGCTAGTAAATAAAAATGTTTGTTAAATTTGAGGGGTGCGACTGAGTCTCTTCGCACCCCCTTTTTGCCACTCTTGCATGTTCTTACATATTAATGATATGCAATGCAACATTGTTCACATACCGTTTATACGAAATTTTTTGTTTCGTTTGAAAGCTACATTTAAAGTATATTGCGTGATCGTTGTTACGGAGAAACGCAGCCGAAATACTTGTCTTATAATTCATTCATGGAACGACAGAAACTGTCGGTAACTTCAGCAACAGGTCTCGCATATTGACTTTGAAAAAATGAATTGCTCATTGGCGTGACAGATATCTCTTATATAACTTGTGGTGACGTTATGCGCTATGTTAATAATTTTTATGAAGCCAGACGACGAGACGTTTATTAGCAATACAGACTCAACAAAACATAGTCTTATTCATGAAATGATGACGAAAGACGTTACAGCTCATAGGTGCCACAGCAAATTTTGTTGAGCAGGGATTATAGTTAGAGGAAATCCAAGTAAGTGAAATAAATTAGCAAATAGCTGCTAAATACCGTATGCTTAAGGCTGTTCATTTGAAAATAATTCAGAAGAGTTCAAAATAATAAATTAATTATTGCGATTTATATTCCATAAGCGTGAGCCAAAATACTGATTGCTGGAGAGAGAGAGAACACAAAACTTGTCTTTGTAAGGGGAGGCAGGCACTGTTCTATTATTATTATTATTATTGGTTTATTTTTTTCCTAAAATTGTCTTATAATTGTCTGCACTCTTTAAAATTGAGTTACTTATTATATTTAGTCAAATATATAATTAAAATGGTTGTATTTGAGAAAGTACGAAGTCTTTTTATTTATTAATTATTCTTTTGGAAAAATAAAATGGATAATATTTGTTTTTTTGCCAGGAGAATACAGATGACGTCACTGAATGTGTCGAAAATTTCTAGCAGAGCGTGGTTTCGATCCACGGACCACTAGGCATAATGTTGGTTTGAATTACTGTAAAAGCACTTTTTTTAGCGGGCCGTAATTTTTGCGAAAATGAAGATATCGGTGATTTTGCGAGCTGAAAATTTCGCAAATTTTATATGAACAGAACCGAAATTTGAAAAATCCCGTAAGTACCTAAATGTAGAACCCCTTTCATAAACGTAAAGTTTTCAAAATTATTGGGGGGGGGGGGCGGGCCCCACAACCACATATATTCACGTCAGTGGCGTATATACATATATGCGAGTTGCAAAAGTCGTTAACACCCCCCCCTCCCCTATGAAAAATATCTGGCTAGGCCACTGATTCACGTACATATAACTTAGTTGCCAGCTATTACGGAATATAATTAACCACTTTTTCTACATGATTTTTTGGCTTAAAATATAGCAAAATTTTTGTGCTGCGCCCCCGAGGTGGTTGCTATTTTGAAAAAAGTAATTAAAAAATATACTGTTTACAAAAAGTGGTTAGTTATATTCCGTAGTAGTTGGCAACTATCACTTACTATAGATAAGTGTAAATTATTAGATACTCGAACTCTATGGGTCCATAGAATTCTACACCAATGTAAGGTAAGCATCCATGTTAGTATCTTCCTACCGTGTTATAAGTTAAAAATGGAAGCAAAGTAAAAAATCCAAAGGAGGAAAAAAAAAAAAACATTTTCGATGAGATAGTGCATTTTAGACACATCTGAACTTTTCTTCATTTCATACTTTACATTGCATAATCTGATTTTAATTAACCAGAGTCTGGCGAGGGCAGCTTATGGTAACATTGTGTGTTACGTGGCGTCACAATGAATACTAAATCATGATTGAAATCAAAAGAAGAAAATTTTTAAAAGTACAAGTAAAGGTTTTTTATAAACGTTTGTAAATAGCGTGAAATACTTTTTTTTGTGTTAGTATAAATTAGTTTTCTGTATTGAGTGGTAAATTATTGGGTGGGCTCAGCCCCTATTCACAATTTATTGGGGGGCTCGAGCCCCACGGGCCCATATAACTCTACGCCTATGACCCCTTTTGCACAAAGGCCTATTTCCACCTTTCTCAAAGTTCCCTCCCCCTCCAAACTTTTTGTTTTAGAGATTTAGATTCTCATACTTCACGATTCCACGCGTTCAATTTGCATTTTGAACAGTTTATTGACTATCCAAAAAGTTCGAAAATTAAACCTGGAGCCGCTCTCGGTCCTATGGGGAGATTAATGAGATAACAAGGACCTTCCTTTATTTTATATTTATACAGGGTGATTCAAAGTTAGGGGGAGAAACTTCTAGGAGGAGTAGGTTACAACATACTTCGCGATTTCACATGTTCAGTTTGCATTTTGAACAATTTATAGACCTATTTAAAAAGCTCAATGGTCCACACCGATAATTCAGTCTGGAGCCACACCCTTCATTTTGATACATTAGATCTAATAAAAGTATTATTCACAATTGTTTCTCTTTAGTTATAAATTTTTGTTTTTAATTTTTAAAATAATCATGCAGCAATGTCTTTGATTATTTAAATTTACAGGGCCACACGAGCAAATGTATCTCATGAAAAGTGTACGTTGACAGCCAACCCGCAGTTAGATTCGGTTCAAATAAAAATAATCAGTAGTGTTTTGCGAAATCACTGTTTATGTGTCAGTTATTGTTTTGTATTATTTAAGTAAACACAACTGGAACATAAAAATCTCTGAAATTCGGAACAATTTGGACGTTAAATATTGTAAGTAAATAGTCGATTAGTTTCATGGCTGCAGCGGATATATATGCTCAGACATAAGCGTAAAGTTTTAAAAATTATTGGGGGGCCGTCCCCACAACCACATATATTCACGTCAGTGGAGTAGCCAACGGGGGGGTTATACCCCCCATGAGGAATATTTTGCCATACAAAATATATATGCCTCACTCCCTTATCACACACCCGTACCGTATATATATATGTGAGTCGCAGAAGTCGTACCCCCCCCCCATTCCCCTTAAAAAATTTCTGGCTACGCCACTGATTTATGTACATATAACTTACTCTTAACTGCCAACTAGTACGGAATAGAATTAACCACTTTTTCTACATCATTTTTCGGCTTAAAATATAGCAAAATTTTTGTGCTGCGCGCTCGAGCTGGTTACTATTTTGAAAAAAAATAATTTTAAAATATACTGTTTACAAAAAGTGGTTAATTATATTCCGTAGTAGTTGGCAGCTATGACTTACTATGTGTAAGTGTAAATTATTGGAGGCGCTCGAGCTCTATGGGTCCATAGAATTCTACACCTATGTAAGGTAAGTATCCATGTTAGTATATTTCTACCATGTTATAAGTTAAAAATAGAAGCAAAGAAAACGTTTTTTAAACGTTTGTAAATGGCGTGAAATACTTTTTTTTTATGTTAGTATAAATTAGTTTTCTGTATTTAGTGGTAAATTATTGGGTGGGCTCAGCCCCTATTCACAATTTATTGGGGGGGCTCGAGCCCCATGGGCGCATATAACTCTACGCCTATGTGCTCAGAGTAGGCAGAGCTAATTTCATCTGTTACCGAGTGCTTAGTAAAAGTTTGGAATTTTATCAATATTAATTTTATTGAAGTCCGATCAACTTTTGTGAAATCTCGTCTTGTCCGTTATTAATAAGTGTGCTCATTTAGCTAAACACTATTCGAACTTTTAAACAATAAATTTGAACTTTAAATATTGTATGTAAATGTTTGTTTTTCCACTATGTTCAGAGCAGGTGGGGCTAACGTCATTTGCAGACCAGATAGTAATTGTTTAAAAGTTTGCCTCTAACTTTCATCACTAGTCATTTTATTGAAGGTATAGGCTATTAATTTTTAAGCTACTCTTCAACTCATATGATGGAGTTTTCTAGTTAATTATGCATTTAAAATATTGATTATATAATAAACAAATAATATGAAATTTAAACAAATTTTGAGAAAATCACAGTTTTCCGAATTTCGAAATTAATCTAAGCAAAATAAATACGCAAAGCTAACTTCTATCTAATCAATACTCAGTTGGAAAACGACAATCAATAAATAAATATATTAACGTATAGCAAATTTCCATAGCACTCGATCATCATATTTTTGAGAAAAATTATGTATACTCATTATTTTGATACGGCCATTAATAAATCTGACGAACAAGCTATTTTTAAAATACAATAAAATGTCTGGTTGCTATTCATACAGAAGTAATTTCGCTATAGAGAAATTCATTTTAAATATGTGCTTGTAAAATAATTTATTATTCTTTCTTAAACACTTTAATACAACCCAAAAAGTAAGCGAAATTTCTTCCCCCCCCCCAACCAAAAATACCCCTTGTGTTCGTAGAAAAGATACTAAAATTAACTTACACTATACTAAGCTTTAACTATGTTCAGTCGATGAAAAAGTATGAAAATCTAGATAATGTCGTCATGCTTCCCAGCAGTTTTAACACCATTTACTGGATGTGTTAAAATGTACACATTTCTCTTTCTAAAAGAACCTGTTTTTTTGCCTCACTTTTAATTAATAATAAAAAGAATAAAAATTAAGATATTTCTGAGATATTTCTTTATTTAACAAATCTTTCTCAACCACCCACCCACGTAAGATTGTAAACATATTGCTATAATGTAAACATATTGCTATAGTAATAAACAGTATGATCATGGCTTTATCTCCTGTCGTCCTTTCTGTGCTTGCAGACGCAACAGTGAAATGTTGTATTTTTGTATTTTGTAATCATTTAGGCTGTTTTTCTTTCGTATTTTTAAACACACCATTGTAATTTATGAAAATATTAGTATTCTCTGGTAATTGGAAATTTGCACCTTTTGCCACTGTACTTTTTGGACAGCTGGAGAGGGGGGGGTCACCATACTAATCAATCTTTTGAGAAGACACAAAAAAGAAAAAGAGGGAAGCTGAGAATTTTCCGGTTACTTGAGCTTTCCGGTTACTTGGATGCCGGATAATCGAGCTTTTACTGTATTAAATATTAAGGAGATATTGGAAAATTCTCAACTGCCTCCAAGTTCATTATTTTTTATTTTTTTTATTATTTATTTATTTTTTTAGAATCTCTCAATTACCGTAAATTGCAAGTATTGAAACTGTTATATAAATTTACAAGAACTTTATATGTCCTATATATAAACCATCGTTAAAAGTTAATTGCATTTTTACGCATGATAGTGCATAGTTTAACATAACTGTGAAGTCCTTTTCAAATAAAATCAATTTGAATTTCTTGCTTAAATTATTGAACTATGATGAAGATATCTAACAATAAAAATATTTTGAATAATTAAACATGTTCTTTTAATCGAATTAATATACTGTACTCCGGCAACTTCATGCAAAGAGTATGCCGTACTGAGACTACATCTCCGCCTACCAAAGAAGCTCTGCCTTTGCTCCTAAAACCCATGCATAAACTTTGTACCCTTTGAATGTATTGCTTGAGTTTTCATTTCTTCTACATTTCGTACTTTTTATGTTACTAAGCTACTCTCACTTCATTTAATTTGAATGTTTACTGCTGGTAATGTGTCACAAATTATTTCATTGGATGCATTAATTTTCAATATGCGGACGGAACTTTTCCCGGCCAGCGCTCTATAATTAGTTTCAGGTATTCCGGTTACATCCAGTCTGAGAAAACGGACCCAAATTCCAGACTGTTAGATTGACAGCCACACGTTAGGCCCGAACAAGTGACCTCCACACTTCAACTCTTCGGCCATCTACCATGTTCAGCGTCTTATCCACTCGGCCATGGTGGGTCTGATTAGTTTCTGGAAAACATACTTATACTAGATTGACGAGCAAGGTGTTGATATAAAAAAAACTTTTTCATTAATCTAAAAAATTATTCCGCGAACAATATGGTAATATAAAAAAAAGAAACTTTTTTCATAAATGTGTAAAAAATTTTTACGCGAACAATGTCTTTATATATATATATATAAATTGGGTAGTATACAATTCCACAAAAATGGACCTGTCAGCCTGAAATTTTACACAGATATGTAAAATAATATAGAATAAATGATAGTCCACTTTAAAACTTTGAAACTCCACTTAAAAACGTTTACCTCCTGAAGGGTTCCCTTAATTTCCGTTCCCGGAATTTAAGAGATTTTTTATGTTCTCCACGCAGAAAGCTTTACGTAATATTAACCCCTGTAGTGAAAAAAGTGTGTGAAATAAGCATCTTGGTTGCCATGTGTGGCGATTTTGCCGAATAAAATGTTTTAAATTCTTAAAGTAAAAATAAAAGAATAATAATGATTTTTTTAGTTTATTTTTTTCGTTATTTTTTTAATTATAATATCGTGTGCGCATAAAAAATGAGAGCAGGAATGAAATGTTTTATACGCAAAACAATGAGGATCGAAGATATCCGAGACTAATATGTAATTTTTTTTAGTTTGGCGAAAAATAAAATGGCTGATAGGCCGATTTTTAGAGTGTGAGTTCTAGCGGTTTGCACAGTTTTAGGCTTTTTGGCTCAATTTACTGAGAGCTTAAGGGAATAGCAGTTATTAGGACATTTCAAGCGATGTAGCTTCAGAATTCTCGCCAATTGAGTACATTGATTTAACTTGGGGGAAATCCGCCAAATTTCAGAAAATTGAAAACTCCGCATTTAGTACATCGAGGTAACGATGAATAAAACATGTTATAGTTGATAATTTAAAAAATGCGGCTGTATTAAGGGATTCCACTTTTCAAATAAATGCCTGGCGGTCGAACCATTTCCCATTTTGATTGCTGCTAAGTCAATGCTTCGAATGATTCCCTGAAAAAACTCTTGCAAAATGGCGTATGCTGGCACATTGGCGAGGCTTAGATTTGAAACTGGATTTTACTTGAGATTGGTATATACGTATAATAAGACTGGTTATAGATAAAAATGAATGTTGGTATGTGTGTAGGAGGTTGAAAAACTCCAGCACCGTTTCACCGATCACCATGAAATTTGGTTCACCTAAGTCTTTTATCATGGAGAAGGTTTTTATGCTATCCGTTTTCCTCTAACTTTTCACTAGGTGGCGCAGCAGAACGTCGAATTCTATTCCGTTTAGCCGTTTGCTATGCGAATATGGTCCAACAAATTTCGATGAAATTTAGTACACGCAAATATTAGAACACGGAGAATATTTTTCACTATCCGTTTGCTGTAACTTACCGCTAAATAGCGCTGCAACGCATCAACTTCTATACCGTTCGACTGATCGGCATAAAATTTTTTATACTTACACATTTGAGAACGAAGAATATATTCTAACTGCGTTACTTTTGATGTTACTCACCACTAGATGGCACTGCAATGCATTATTATTTTAACTCGCCACTAAATGACGCTGCAGCAGGCCAAATTTTTGACCATTCAAACGGTGGCTATGAAAATCAGTATACATAGCTATTTGAAAAATGAGAATATTTTGGCGTTATACATTTTGCTATAACTCGCCACATGACGGCGCTGTAGCAAATCATTACTTTAATTAACCACTAGATGGCCCTGCAGTGTATCACTTCTTGACTGTGCGAATAATCGCTATGAAAATAGGTATACATAGATATTTGAACACGGGGAAGAGTTTGGCACGATCCATTTTCCTATAACTTGACACTAGATGTCGCGTCAACACATGAACTTCAAGACTATTCAGCCGATCGTCATGAAAATTCGTATACATCGATATCTGAATGCGAAGAAATTTTTGCCGTATCCGTTTTGCTAAAACTCGCCACTAGATTGTGCTACGCCGCATGGCCTTCTGCACCGTAAAAACGATTGCCTTGAAATTCAGTATGCATGATTATTGAACACAATATAACGCGATATCCATTTTGCTATATCTCTTTATTACAATAAATAGTAATCACAACAAATATTAATATCAAAAAGTCCATTCATTCCCGTGCGAAGAACGGGTACTTCATCTAGTATATATATATAAAGAAACTTTTTCAGGAAAAACATTTCACCACGAACCAATGTCTTAATATATATCTTATAGCTATCAAGCTATCAATATATATAAAAGAGGAAAGTTTGTTTGTCTGTTCGCTATAGGCGTCCAGACCGTTCGACGGATCTGGACCAAATTTAGCACACTGACTAAATAGGACAAGAGAAAGCTAATGTCGTAAAAATGAAATTAATCAGAATAATAGTTTTTGAGTTATTTTATATTTTGTGCAATTTTCAGCCACTTTTTCCTTCTCGGAGGCGTCCCGTGAATGAAGGGGGGAAATGCTCATTTCTCTCGGGTTTTTATTCTCTAGGTCATTCCGGCGCGCTTCAACTATGATTGCGACTAGCTATGATATGAAGCGAGTTGCCATAGCAACTTTAGGTGTAAGCGATTGGCACGAAACGAAATGAACAGCGCGCGGAATACCTCCCACGAGCAAGAATAACGATTAGTACGCATGCGCAAGTTGAGCGGAGACTAGATCTTTTGAGTCCATCCCTGTCCCTGTACGGTTTGCTTTTCTGCTAGGAGGCTTTCCGCCATAGACAGGCGGCAATAGTTACGCTTCGGTCTAGTTCGAACCAAGCGGGTGTAGGGGTGGGGGAAACTGGCGGAATTTCTGATATCAGCCAGGATGTAACTTTTATAATGGATTGTGAACCTGAGGGTACATATTTGTGTATTTAAAATGCAGCTGTTTTCTTTAGTTCTCTTTGCAAAACACAAAATAAAACAAATCTTTGAGTTAAATTTCATGTAATGATTGACTTTAGTGAGCTATAAAGTTATAAATTCATTAGAATCAGACGTTATGAAGGTTATAATAAAATTCATCGTAGCTTAATGTCTGTGTTAATTGCAGTTACGGATGTTTGATACTCTCCTCATTATTAGATAATTAACAACAGAAATTAAAAAAACACTAAAGTGTAACCTTTGTACGCTGGCAAGTCCCCTGTTCCTTTCTTTTTTTATCATTGCAGCGGGGAGGATTCACATCCCTTCCCTTTACAATCTTATACTGGACTCTATTTGTTTTTAGTAGTTGCGTAGGTATTAGCGATACATGACTGAATACAGACACCTAGAAGGAGAGAAGCCTAGCCATGCCCAATTCCCGGTAACCTCTGTACGCTATCAGGTGCCGTGTTCATTTTTTTGTTGTTGTTGCAGTGGGAAGCTCCATGTCCTTTTTTTATCATTGCAGCTGGAGGATTCACATTCCGGCCTAGCCACGTCCCATTCCCGGTAACCTCTGTACGCTATCAGGTGCCGTGTTCAATTTTTTTTCGTTGCAGCGGGAAGTCCAATGTTCTTTTTTATCATTGCAGCGGGACGATTCGCATTCCTTCCCTTTAGAATCTATATTTAAGGTCAATGCACATTTCTCTTCCACTGCACGGGCAACGCCGGGCCACACTGCTAGTGTGTTTATATAAAGAACCTTTTTCAAGAAAAAAAATTTTCACGCGAAAAATGTGTTAATAAAAAAAAGAACTATTTCATGAATCTGTAAAAATTTTTAATTCGAAATATAGCTTAAATTTTTGAAGATTTCTAGAATTACATAACGCTCATTTTATTCTATAATGTTATTTTAGAGACTCATATTTAAAACACGTTGAAATTTGGAAAGGAAAAAAAGAATTGGTCAGAGTTAAAAGAAAAGCCATGATCAGCCTTCTTTTTGCCTCTCACTTAAAAGCACTTTTTAAACGTTAATGAAAATGTAACAGAGAATGCTTTTATGACAACGTAAATTACACATTTATGAAATAGGTTGTATTTACAGTGACAGAGTGATAAATAACAAGAAAAGCGTTAACGACTTTCATTAACGACAACTCAAAAGTGACAAAGCCTTCGAAACACTGATATTCTTCCTACAGAGATTTCATTTAGTCTCTCATAATAACCGCGATAATTTGATTTGGATCCCCCCCTCCACATATCTTTTATTTTTATGTTTTAAGGAAGTAGATAGCTTTAGACAAGTAGTTTACTTGCTCTCTTTTGTGTTCTCTTTCATGAACTAAGAGTAAGTTAAATGCTAGATTTGTATAGATCCTTTGAATCGAATTTGTTCAGTTATGTTTGTGTGATTACGACAACGCTGCGCTTGGACGATCTGCCGAGATGGGGGGTGCCTTGGTAAGAGGGCTTTCTAAGGGGTTATAACGCGTAATTACGTTACATCTGGAGAAAACCTACCAAAACTCCAGACTGTTAGATCGACAGTCGCGCGATGGGATCCGAATCCGGGGCCTTCACATTTCGGCCGTCTACCACTTTCAGTGACATAACCACTGTGCTATGGTGAGGCTTGTTCAATATGAGCGTGGCTGACAAGATATACAGGCTACGGCGCAGACATTTCGGTCACACCCCTTTGCACTCGTAGAGTCATGTGATCAAGGAGGTGTGACCAGCTTAGTCCGAGATTGCCCTATCCTCACCAAAATGGTCACATCCCCTAGATCGCATGACTCTTCGAGTGCAAAGGGGTGTGACTAAAATGTCTGCGCCGTACCCTGTATATCTCGTCAGCCACGCGACAGCCCGTATTAGAACACGCGAGAGAACACATGATCAGTTATTTCTTCAAATAATGATGGCCAAAGAATGAATGTTGCGATGAATCCACACCACACTGTCAGCTTTGGAAATGGTAGAGAAATTTTACTGTGCATCCGCGGATTTTCCTCAACCCACATACGAAAATTCTGCGTGTTGACTGTGACCATTCCAGCAAAAATGAGCTTCGTTTTCCCACACAATATTCCACGGCCATGACAGATCATGAGTCGTTCTATTCAGAAAACGAACTGCGAATGCGAGCCGTTGTGACTGGTCCCTGTCTAGCATCTAATGGATGTAGTATGCTGATATTTAATAGGAATAAATAACGATGGAGGGAGAATGTGTGGCGATTGCTGATTTTGATCTCGAGAACTGCGCTGAAGGCGTTATCCAACCGGACAAACTGTACCCGCTTCTCAGCTTTCAAGTGCCGAGGTGTAGAGTCCTCGGTGTTGCTCATGTCGCCACGCATGCTGGATTGTTCTGTAATCATAGCTTGTCAATCGAGATAATGCATGTGCGTTACCTCCGTCAAAGTCAGATATCTTTGATTGTCCCTCAATAGCTGTTCTTGACGACATTAGCAACCACCGGTGTGGCAGGTCTGCGGCCTCTTCAAGCTCTATCTCCTCATAAACCGGTCTCTTTAAATCGTTTCCCCGATACCTTTTGTAGAAACCAGTCCGCGCCGTAATTTCTTTATGCGACGAAATCTCCAACTGCATCCTCAGCATTCAACTTGTTTTCATAAAACAGCTTTACCAAAAACGAACGTTCAAGATACCGTCATCACAACAGCCCCATATGTCCAAATGAAAGAAGTCAAGTTTTGCAAATGTTTTATACGCAGACCTGTCTTGTGTGACGCTGCTTCTCTGCACACATGCATATTCTAAGATCTTTCTTTCTTTTTTTTTTCATTCCATTTCTTTTCTTTTCTTTTTTCTTTCTTTCTTTTTTTTTGCTAGTCATATATAAATATATATATTAAAAGCTGGGATTTTATTTCAAGCAATTTCATTCTTTTCTTTTCAGGTGAGTACAAGAAGTTTCATCAATCAGCTGACGACACAAGTGCTTTGTTTTTAATAAAATTGCTTTTTTTTTTTCAAAGACTGAAAAATCCAGTGCCCGTAAGTTACGCATCTTCATTAAATGTATATTTTTTTAATGCATGCTATATATTGAAATACTTACTGGTAAAACACCATTCAAATTCTATTTTTTCACTCCATCTTTTGATTTCGATGGTCTTCTTTCTGCCTTGACCCCGTAGAATATACAGGCTAACGCAGGGACGTCATCTTCGTGCCTCCCCGTTTTTTTTAGATTTAGTGCGTTCATTATTCTTTTTCCAAGGCACAAAAGAACGTGAAAGTAAAATCTCATTTATTTTTCTCAAGTAACTTTTTGAAGTTCCTGTGCATATCGTTAAGGGTGTATGTCGAAAAAAAAAAGAACTATGTTTTTAGTGTTGGTACACAAGTTGAAATAAACTAATAGCACTATGGTCTCCAAAAAATTCCAGATGGTTCTTCATAAGCTGCTTCACATACTGCAATAAGCGAAAATGCTGTGGCGTTTGCGAAATTTTCAGAAAAAATTCTCAAACATGCATCTGAGTTGCAAGATTTTTCGAAGAGTGACACGCTTTGCGAAAATTTCCGATTTTTAAGAATTTTTTCTAAATGTTTTGAAACTGATACAGATTGATCGTTTATTGCAGTGTGTACTACAGCTTGTAAAGAGACAGTTTCAAAATTTTGAAGTGCCTGGCATAATTAGTTTATTTGTAATTATGTACCAAAATTACATGATTTTTTAGAACAACACCGTTAATATGCTTACCAGGGCAAAGCGCAAACTATTGGGGGGGGGGGGTTCTTCCTAATGGCCGGGTCAGCGGCCAACTGTAGACTTGGCCGCTACGAGGGCCGCAGATGATGTTCATTTTATTTTGGGAGCGCGCCTATAAGGAGACCAATGTTGCCCCCTATGAGTGGTCTCCTAATTTTGTACCCATTCCAGATGAGGGACCAACCACCCCCCTGAAATTGGCACCCCCCAGCAGAGGTATCGTTTGAACGTGGAGTACATTGGAGCAGCGACGGATTTTACGTGCATCAGCTCCCTTTAGCGTACACGGTCTCACAGCAGTCCAGGCGAGAGAGGTTTTTTACTCTCCAAAGCACAGCTGGCCAAGCCGGTGTGGCCTCACTTTCTGTGTTCTTATGAGAACGGAGCTTCGTGACAAAGCCACTGCGGAACGGGGACCCTAAAGAAATAATATCGGTTTTTTGTATGTCAGTATTTCGCTTAGTCAAACCCAGACAGCACAGCAAACTTGCAGCAAGCTTGATTTATCAAGTCAATAAGCTTGAATTAAGCTTGAAAATTCCAGGCGTGTAAGCTTGATGCAAGCTTGAATCAAGTGTTCTAGTTTACACTTGCCCAGCTTGCATTAAGCTTGACATTTCAAGCTTGAATCAAGCTTGACATTTCAAGCTTAAAAAATTTTCCCCCAAAAAAATTTTCTAAATACACGGGGCGCCCCACATACTTTATTTTTCCGCGCATTTTCCCCCTCTATGCTGTAATTTTAAGTTATTTTAATCTGTTTCCATCGAGTGTCCGTGGCTAGAATAGAACCCGGGACCTTTCGATTCGTAGCCGAGCGCGTTATCCATTCAGCCACCGGAGCCTTGTGCAGCTGTGACTAAAGTTTGAAGTGAATTATTAAGCGGTTTTCTAGCTAGATTGATAAGTGGGCGATATGTTATTTGTTTTTTTATTTTTCCATGGGATGCATTAAAACTAAAATAATTTTATGTGTGATTTAGAGACTCTACTAATAGGGAAATAAACATAATATAAACTTAAGAGCAACACATGTTTTAAAACTTTCGCAACACTCATGAGCAATACTGCCGCTGGCCAAAATCGAGACAAACGACTGATTTTGAAATCAATTTCGTAGTATAATTGTATTTTATTTTGAAGAATTTCCATATTTGGAAATATAGAATGGGTTTACTTACTTAACACAAATTTTGTGTTAAGTAATCTGAAATCAAAGAAACAGTTAAACGTTACTTCGAAATGCTATATCATAGTTGCTAACATAACATGTATGGAATACAAACACTTTAGTCATTTTTGTAAATATTTCTTATAATAACAAATAATTGAAAAATTTTGCTATTTTTTAACGCTAAAAATTCTCTTTACAAATGTGGTTAGTTATTTTCCTACATATTGGTATGCTATATCGATATAGAGCATTTCGAAGAATTAAAAATAAGTTTAAATTAATTTATACAAATGTAAATTTGAATTATTTTCATTGTTCATACTTTATAATTAAAAAAAATTATTTAACTTCTGAATTTTTTTTTATCCTTTGTAATTTTATTTTAAAATTACAAAAGTGTAAGATGTAAGATTTTTGGGCCCTAAAATCTGTAGGCCCTGGGCAGTTGCCCCGTTTACCCTGCCGGTAATATGGCACTGGTAATAAAAAACCCATCCCCGTTAAAACACATCTTTTACGAACTTTCAGCAAATTTGAGGACGCTAGACAATTAATGTCCATTCTCTTTCACAGATGGCGCGATCAACGCTCCTTTAAAAAGGAAAAATCAAGCGAGTAGCAATTGCTAAGCTTAAATCAAGCTGTATTTAAGCTTGACAATTCAACTTGACTCCTGCAAGTTTGCTGCCAGCTTAGAATGAGTTGAACTGTCAAGCTTGCATTAATGCGTGAAATTCAAAGAAATGTCAAGCTTGATTTAAGCTTATGTGCTGTCTGGGAAGCTTTTGTTCTTTCTTTCTAGTGGCCGGAACAGCTTGGCCGGTACAGCCTTGACCGCTACGACGAACGGAGATGTTGGCCACTTCATTATGTTAGCGTCTTTTAGGCAGGCCGAAGTTGCCTTATGAGATTTAGTTAAATAATAAAGTTAATACTGAGATTTAGCATGCATATGAGGTCTGCAATGAAGTTGCTCTGAGGATTTTTCGAGAATTTGCAGTGCGGGAGGGGTTGAAGGGCCAAAGTGTTCTTTTCACATATCCTTTCTGTCTCAATGGAAAATTGATATACAGTGAATTCGCGATAACTCGAAGGCTCATATGTCGAAATTCTGCCTAGCTCGAAGTTTTCATGAAGTCGCAATACAATTTATTGTTTTCCACACAAAATTTTCTCGAGACCTCGAAGTATTCCCCTATTTGTAGAAGTTTTTGTAAAAGTTTTATTTTCATTTTATGCTTAAAAACCCATAGAATAAAAGTAATAATAATAATAAAACTAAGATTAAAATATTATTATTTCTAACTACGTATTTCTTACCACAGCTTATTTGGCAGGGGATAAAAAAAATAACGTCAAAAAAAAAAAAAAAAAAAAAAAAACTGATTTGAGTTCGAGAACGGAGGAGGAGAAATTCTTCGTGTCCAAGTTTATCATGTAGTGTACTAAAAATTCATTTTTTTCTTAAACTAAGTAGTACAATATCGACTCACTCCTTTAACACACAAAAATTTAAACCTATACATAAAAAGGTGGCATGATGGCAAATACCAAAAATTTAGAACTTCTGATTGACGGGTCCATTAAATTTCCAGTTATCGCGAGCTGACTTGTATTCATAAAATTGTTGCTATAAACTGTATCACTTCGGATGCTTAAAAGTCAATTTGAAATATGTTTAAATCCTCTGCTCAAGGAGGGTGGGCGGACATCTTTTCCCCCCTTTTTTTTCACATATTTTTCCAGAAAAAAAAGTTATCTATGAAATTCTTATTTTAAAAATGTAACGAACGTAAATTTACTATAGGGTGCAACTTGTCTGCAATGAAAAACTTGTTAAAATATTATTTGCTTGAATTTATTTTTTTAAAAACATGGGGCCAAGGCCCCTAGACTCGCTACGCTCGCTTTTCGTAGGAGGCATTCGACTTCTAATGAAGCTTATTCGTAAAAAAAGGCATGATTTCAGCAAGCAAAACCCAAAGGTTGGATCAGATAGAATCTAACCAAGCTACACATTGCTTGGTTCTTGCATGTTCCATGGAACATAAAAATTTAAACTTCCCACAATTTTTAATTATGTGAAACCCATGGAACATCTTGCGTATTAGCCAATTATTGGCGAATTTTCATAATTTGGCGATTTGCTTATACGTATACTTAATAATTAGACTCCATACGTTTTCTTTGATAAAAACTACGAAACAGCTAGGATAGTTTGCCACCCATGGCGACTTTTCATTATTTGGCGATTGGCACATGCTCACAACCTATAATTACTGCTCATGTAAGGTTCCCGGAAAACCGTTATCCATATTTACTTCCTTGTACGTAGTATAAGGAAGTAATAGGATCCCGAAAAATTTTGGGGGTCAAATTTCGAAAAAAAAAACTGATTTTGACTACCTCTAAATTTAATTTTAAGAATTTTTTCGATGCATCTCATCGTAGGCTAGCATGCACGATCATATTAACGCGTCTGCAACTCATTCTGACCAGCAGCGAGTCTATTGTGGCCAGTTTTTCCATGCCGTCTGTACGTACGTACAGACGGCATGGTATCATGTATATAATCATGGTATGGTATCACGTATATAACTCGCATATCTCAAAAACTATTGGTCGTAGCATGTTGAGATTTGATATTTAGGATTGTTCTATGATCTAGTTGTGCACCTCCCCTTTTGGTAGCAATCGAATGGATAGTTTATGTACAGGACCGCCCAAAAGATTCGAAATACATTACTCTTTATGGCCGAAAGTCATTAAACTCAAAAACTATTAGGCGTAGAATGTCGAAACTTCATATTTTGGATAGTTGTAACATCTAGTTGTGCACCTCCCCTTTCGGTTCCATTCGACTGGATAGTTTATCTACAGGACCGCCCAAAAGATTCGAAATACATTACGCTCTATGGGCAGAAATTCATCAAAGCGTTTTTTAGAGGTATTGGGCTATTTCAAACGACTCAGAAGTGATGTATGATGTTAAGAGTTACAAAATGAATTTCTCCATTAAAAGAAGTGTCTTTATCATTTATAGTTCTGCTACAGGAACACTCAAAAGATTTCCAATACATTACGGTCAATGGCAATTTTAGGGGCATTCATCCATTTCAAGCACAATACCGTCCTATCACATAAGTTAGGTAATGGTCCGACCACGGTCACGTGCCTCCCTCAAGAACTATGCCAAAAGTCGCCAAGCTTGGCGACTTTTGGTGTACGTGTGTGCATATTTAACTCTCAAATCTCAAAAACTATTATGAAATTTCATATATAAGATTGTTGTAACATCTAGTTGTGCATCTCGATTTTTGGTTCCAATCTACTGGAGAGTTTATTTACAGGACCACCGAAAATAATTTCAGTACTTTAATGTCTATGGACATCTTCAATATAATACAACACTAGACAGTCATTGTTTGGTCCATGCCCAAAATCTCGTCCTCTGTCGTCGACCTTGGCGAGTTTTGCCGAAATATCGCCAAATTTGGCGATAGTCAGTCATTTGGTTCATTCCCAAAGTATCGCTATTTGTCATCGTTCTTGGCGAGTTTTGGCGAAATATCGCCAAATTTGGCGATAATCTGTCATTATTTGGTCCATCTTAAAATCTCGCCGACATTGACAAGTTTCACCAACATATCGCCAAATTTGGCGCCAAAAATTATTTCGTATTTTGTATAACTCTTAAAACTTTAACCCGTAGAATTTTGAACTTTTGTATTTAGAACTATTGTAATATCTAACTGTTTTCAATATCTTTTTCGACAACAATCGACTGGGAATTTATTTACAGGGTGAGCCAAATGACTTTAAATACATTGAGGTGTAAGGATGCATTCAATTCATTGAAAGTCTGTGGTGAATGACTACTTTGGCTATACCCAAAATCTCGCAAACTATCTCAAGTTTGTCGGCTTTTGGTGAAATATCGCCAAATAAAGTGTCAGAAGGAAATCTTTCAAATTGAACTCAGCTTGGCGATATCGAAATATTTGGCTAGAAATCGCTAAACCTTACTATTATTGATATTTTATCTGTTTCAAACAAATAAGTTTGGAGGAAGTGCGTCGAAAATACTTTTGATTTAATAGACGTGCAAGGAAGTCATGTGTTGGACACATCAGATTTTTTCATATACATAATCCTTTGCAGATGGGCGTATTTAGCACCACGAATTATACTATCTCGCCGCGGTGGCAAATATCCAAAGTGTACTATAACTGCTATAATGGCATAGTCAACACCACCAAATATTTCTACTGGTAGAAAATACTCCAGCTGGACCAAACCGGCTTTAAAATAATCTGCATTTTAATTATTTTTCATTTTCAAGATACTGGGTTCTAACATTTCGGAACTCGCGGTTTAGATCCACCCTGCTTGGAAAGATACCATTTTGCCAGATCGTACCTAATGCCAAGATGGCGCTTTTAAAATCAGTTACAATTACTTATTCTGTTTTGGAAAAACGAATAATCGCTCATTCTAAACTACTGTTGTCTAAGCGAACTTACTATTTGAAATTGTCAACTTTGTGTAACACACTTTGAGTTATTTATTTCATATACTTTTTAATTTGGCGTAAAATGGGTGCCATTCTACTTCATGTTTGTGAATTTCACGCGATTCTACGTACTTGGAATTGCTTTGTTGCAAAGGAATGAATGATTTTATGCCGAATCTGGCAATTATTATGTTTATTTTTTCAGTTTTTTATTAATATCTTCTAAAATAATTCGATTTTCGAAATTTAAGTCAGCTTATCAGGTTCCTCGGAATTTTTCGAATCTGTGGACACCTTAGTCGAAACTTAAATCCCCACGGTTTAGGAGGAGATAGCCCAACAAGCTTTGACAGCTAGGGATGGACGCGAGACGCGAGAATTCTCGCATTGTCTTGCGAGACGAGACAGGCATTTTCTTTGCGAGACGAGACGCGAGACGAGAAAGAAAATATTTTGCGGGACAGTCTTGTCTCGCGCGAGATTTCTCGCGAGAATTCTCGCATTTTTTTCCGTCTCGCATAAATACGTTCTGAAAAGCGACAATTTGCCTGAAGCCTCTACCGTTTAACTTGCGTCTCCTTCGTTTTCGGTCCTGGTATACTATCAGCACTCTACAATACGCACAAACACGTAACATTTAAAATTAGAACAGACGAGAGATATACAAAACACACAAAGGAGAGGATAAAGAAAGAGGCGGGAAAAAAAAGAAAACAGAGAAGAGTTGAAAGAAAAATAATAAGTAAATAGGAAAGGCGGTACGGTATGTTCAAATCTGACCACTTTTAGACGGGGCCGGGGCATTAAGTTTGGGGCCCCCCTTACTATCCCCTTTTTTACGCATTAAGCCCCTTTACTGAGCCCCCCTTTTTTAAGCATTTTACCCAGTTTTGACCGCTGTTGTACTCGAAAATTGCATTTCAGTTAACTGTAGTTTTTGTACTTTAATCAAATCGTATTTATCACCCCCAAAAAAATTTCTCTAACTTGATCTAGTGATAGACAATTAGGTAATACCTATATTATAGAGGAAATTCAGTTTTTTCCCCACAATTACTATTTCAGTACATATGAATTTATAATTTAGATAATCGGGATATATATGGGCCCCCTTTTCTTCAGGCGCACCGGACTACCGCCCCCCCCTTGCCCCTGTGATAATCGGGTTTCGGGTATATCAGAGAGAGATTAGAAGTAGCGCAACTTGCATTCGCATTGATGCTTAGTCTGAGTAGGTTGAAATATGGTTGAAATATCCTTATCGATATTATCCTCAAACTTTCCCGCACGTTGCGGCGTGCGTAGGGGGGGGGGCGCCCACCCTGGTAACAACTTTCTATAGGGGCGGTTAAATCCCTATTGTTGGCCTATTTTAAAGAGATTAAAATGACATTTTTTATTCTTATATATTAATATCGGACGGAAAGAAATGCAAGCAATTTTTTTTAAAAACTATTTCTCTTTTCGTTTATATTATCATGTTTTCCCTTCCTTCGGCTTGCAAAACTTTTATAAATTTTTTTCCTCCCCATCATTTTATCTTGCAGTTGGATTCCTATTCTAAAATTATCTTCGCCTGTTAGATGTCTTTTCATTTTTAAAAAAAATCCACACTGGATATACATTAGGGGGATTATGGTTTAATTTTTCTGTAAACAGGGCGACCATAACGACTGTAGTACTATCGCTAAAAATTATTGTGGAAAAGTACAAACGGATAGTCGTCAACAAATTAACTGTTCAGTAATTTAAAATATAAACAAAAAAATAAGACTTAACCAATTGAGATACTATAATGAAATCTAAAAATGCACACACGGTAATGCTATTGGAAATATTAGGTAAATAATTATAATTATCGTTAATATAATATTGTTTTCATTAATATAAAAATTACACATATTTTAGAGACTTGAAATTGACGTTAAAGTAAATAGTAGAGATTTAATAAAAACTAAAAGTGTTCTGTTTATAATTTTTCAAGGGTTATCTTACAACCAATCGAACGATAAGTAATTCTAATTTGTGTTAATATATCCCGCAGTAATTTCAACAGAGGAGATTACGTGAACTTAAAAAAAAAAATCTGTTTTGTCTCATGCAGATATGATTTTAGTAAAATATTCGCTACTTCTCGTATGAAGAGCGGGTGCGCAGATATTTTAAAACAAACGGTTGCCCATTTCATGTAGTGTCTGAGGTATTTAATGCTACAACTTGAACAGTATGATGTAGAACTACAGTATGATGCAGAAATAACACATTTTGAAAGTCGGAAGTTCTCTGCAAACCGCTAAGCTTTTCACTTTTCTGATCGCGAATGACACTGACGTAGTTTTTTGAGTCATTATATTGCAATGATGCCAGGTTAATACTCATGACGCAAACTTTACATCAAGAGTCAAATAATTTTGCTTTTATTTTAGATTCCACATCACTGGAATTAATTGAAATTACTCATGTTACGAAAATTTTCGTTTACTACAGTGCGAAGAACGGGCACGCAGCTAGTAAATAAAAATAAATACTATATTTTCGGTGTGACATTATATATACGGATTAAATCTCAATTTCTTTTACTTCAAATGCCGATATATGCTGATATAGTTATTAATATATCTACTAATGTGGCTATATGTAAGTAATTGTTATTATTAATATTAATTTTCAATAAAATCCCAATAATAAGCTAGTATAAAATGGTAACGAAATGGCAGTCCTTAATTCTGCGAGACTCGCGCGAGACGAGACAGCAATTTCTTTGCGAGACGCGAGACGAGACACAGTGTTTGCGAGACGAGACGAGACGCAAGACGAGACAGAGGTTTACCACTGCGAGACGAGACGAGACAGCCCCGATTCTCGTCTCGCACGTGTCGCGTACATCCCTATTGACAGCGGCCGTTACTTTTTTGTTAGAATAGAGAGAATACTTTTCGGTACATTTAATAACACCTTGCATTTCAATCGAGGAACTGCTTCTCGATTAAATTGATCTTTTCCTATTAACCCTCTGACGCGAGGTTGTTGCGCCGATAAAACCACCTCATTTCAGCGGTTTCAATACCAGCCGCAAAAGTGTATGGTTAAATCGTCCCAATGCTGAAAAAGTGCAGCCGTTACCACCGATCTATTTAACTACCAAGAACACAGACTTGTAGATTAAATAAGCTTGTTTCTTCTTTTAACTGGGCCCTTGTCAAACAAGTTACCTCTTCCGCCACTATTGCGCACTTGAGGAAATATACGCATTATGTGACTTAACATATCACATTTGTGATGCGAAGAAATGTGACGTTGCATCAACGTCACTGCCAATATGATTGATACATAGGCACTTATATGTATTCCAAACCGAATATCTTATTAAGTTCAGAATTCCCATTTATATTAACCTTTGACGCGAGATGGTTGTGCCGTGAAACCACCTTATTGCAGCGGTTTCACTGCTAGCCGCAAAAAAAAGAAAAAAAAAAAAGCGGTTAAATGGTCCCAACGCTGGAAAGGTGCACCCGTTGTCATCGATCCATTTTACTACCAACATCATGGAAGCCGATCGAATCGCCCATTTTGCGCCACAGAGGTAAAGAAGTTTTCTGACACAGCTAGCTGCTATACGATCGACAGCCATGTTGTTGGTAATTAAACGGATCGATGGCAACGACTGCACTTTTTCAGCGTTGAGCAGTGTATGCAGTTGCTCTTCTATATTGAAGTGAAAATGGTTGCGTTTCAAAGGGTTAATCTTGTGAACGAACAAACAACAAAAGAGGGTTTTTTTTTTCCACTGACTCCTACGTTATCAGCTTAGATTAGCCCTTTTCTTTCAAAATGATCATAGAGTCAGTTCTTTCATGCAGAGTTGCAGATAAATATAGATACCGATTGTTAAACACGAGCGTCGAAAGAGAAATGCATGCCGGGAAAAAATACATGTCATAAAGAACAACTGAAAAATCTTGGCAGAATGTCGCTCTGGGATCACCGCGTGGCGATTGGCCAAAAGTTTTTGCAATCCTGTTTTCTGAGTCGAACTAAAATTTCGTTTCGTATTGTGCTTTGCATGCCATTCTTATGTGATCTGTAAAAAGCGCGCAAAGTGTAACAGCTGATGAATCCGCATGCATTTGTTTTTACAAACTTTAGGAAAGGGGGAAGTAATATGTTCACGGGTAAATTTTTTTATCACGGGAATCGATTTCCAAAATTCTTTGTTTATTGGAAAGGTAATAGCTCAGGGGTGGTCCCATATTAATTTCGTCACGTTTTGATGATGTAATTATAGCGAAAATTGGGAAAAAGCATTGTTTTTAAATCACTGATTAAAGGGTTGCCACTTCCATGTCATAAAGTATCCAAAACTATCAAGGTTGGCCACTTTTAACGATTTATCGTCAAGTTCGACGTCAAAAAATTCGTTCCCAAAACTGAACTCCTATATTTGTTGGGAAATTGTCAAACCTTACTATTTTATAATGAGAATAATGAAGCAGGGCGAGATAAAACATTTCGCTGCGCCAAATAACGCCAATCTGCCAAGGATTTTGCGTTAGAATGTATATGGAGAACTGTTTCAATGGCAATCTTAATGAGAAATGGTTATCGGTTATGTGTGTGCGCAAATTGCAAAATAATTAAAGACGCCATGGATGGCAATTATCCAATGTTGATCCGAAATAACTTTTCGTGATAGTAAAGTAATTTCAAGTTGGTAACCCCCCTCCCTTTTTTTTTTCAAGTTGTACTTGTTAACATTTTTCAACAGTTGTAAAGACGTATATGGTTTCGGTCTATCTGCCAGTTTGTCAGTCCTCTGTCTCTCCGTACTGTGGTAAATATCTATCGATTTCTACAAAATTCATACATGCCATTGTATATTTATTATTTGTAAACATATGAAATACAGTCCGTCTGCAAAAGTTGGCACAAATTGTTGTGTTCATTTCTAACTATTCAATTCCTTTAAAATTTATAAACCATTTGTCTTGTATTCCATAAAACCAGTTTTTTAAAATAATTTTTATCCTAAACCGCGTTTGTAAAATCTGTCCTTAGATTTTAATTTATAGATATTCAGTAGTGTTTTCAGAAGAGGGGCTAGGGGGCTTCAGCCTCTTCTACAAACACGTTGCTTTGGAAAAGCGTTTTGCTCAAATAAACTTTTAAAAAATCCCCCTCTCGTCGAAGATAAATAAATAAAAATGTCACTATATATGCAAATAAACATATGCTCAGAGAATTTTTGTATAAGTTATTTGATGGTCGTTTTAATAGTGCGCCAAAAAGAATATATTTAATATATTTTTGTACATAGTTCCCATATGAATACCTTATTTCTCGGCTTATAAAGAGCATTGTGATTTACCCGGTTAAAATTTAAGAATGGGATCAGACGCAAAAAAGAACTGAATAGAATGAACACTTCATATAATGGAAATTGAACTGCTAAAAGAAATGCCAAATATGTCAGAATCCATTAATTGTTGAGCCCCAAGGAGGCTTTTAGAACTAAGTAAGTTTGTTCTGACGGAAAAAAATGAAAGAAAGAAATCTGCAATTCCTTCTGATTAATTACGCACTTGTGTGCTCTTCATTAATCTTCCATTATATTCGAATTCATAATCGTTGTATCAGCCTTATTTTTCTTCTTTGATTATTTAGGAAAGTGTATTATGACGTGTCATCCCTATCTCTTTTTCTTGTTTCATAACGTTTGAAAGTGCATCAAAATCCATACGTCGGCTCCATTTGCCCCCCCTTTTTTTGTTTGTTCCATTATATTGGAAATTGTGTCATAATTCATGTAACGACTGTTTTTTTCTTTTTTAATCTGTTATATTTAAAAATTAATGCAAAGGCGTAAGATTAATATCACCAAATTGTAAAAAAAAGAAAATATTTGATGTACAGTCACTTTAACTCCACAATGAAAAGAATTTTTCTTTTAGAATTCAACTATTATCTTTCTTTCTCGGGGGGGAAAAAACGAAAAACTTAGAAGAAAAACACGAAATTCCTTTAGCAGAAAAAGTAATTTCTCTTCATAAAATAGTGAAAAATAACTTCTCGACATTTAGTCTAAAATTCTCGTCCACTCATTGTACACACGAGTAGAATAGAAGACTTGGCATTTAAGGCATGAAATCAATGAGCTTATGAATTTCATTCAAAGACTTGCACGCAATTCTCTTGATTGCTGTGAATAATATCAAGGCAGCGATGTCAAAGATAGTGGGCACGATAAAATGTAGCCCATTTAATTATCGTTGGATGTCTTTGGAGGATTTTCATTGCAAGTAGTGTCAAGAACGGCATAACAGAACAAAATTTTAGCTATTATAACCGAACGACCGTTAAAAACGTGTATATTTCAGACAATATACAGTTTGTAAGGAAAAATACCATCAGCCTGAAAATACTTGCTTACAGAAAGAGCTACAGTTATGCAAGGGAAGTAACGGAATAATAATTCGACTACGTCCGACCCACAGGGTTTGTATGAGTCCTCGATTTGCTAACATTCCGAACTTTTGAAATATTGTCTTAAAATGATCTGATGTTTTAAAAGTGATCCTGTTTTTTTTATAAAATATGAAAAGACGTTCTCTGGAGTATCTTAAATACTTGGGCATTTTAGGACAATTTTTTTCAAAAGTTCAGAATTTTAGCAAATTAAGGATTTGTACGAATCCTGCAATGCAAACGACAGCAGTTTCCCCTAGTGGCGAAATTTGGTAGACAAGCATTGCAAATCGGAAACGAAAAGAAAAGAAAAATTTTTCCGTTAGAAATTTTAGAGCACCAATTAATTAGAAGGAAATGGCACAAAGGATAAGATAAATTATCGCCTGTATTACCAAGACCAAAACTTATGCGAAATGGATGCGCGAGAATTCTGTTTTGCATATTCACATTTCGGAAATGTATAGGTATAGTTACAGATTGAAAACTGTAATCTAAAAGGTGGTGTTCGCTGGATACAAGCAGCATAATCTCAATAATCTGGATGGCAGACGATAATTTTATTCGGATTGCGCGAGAGCTTTTATTTGAAAAATTTGATTCTTTGTGTCGTGGCAATTGCAACTGCAATCCTTGCCTAGCGACGAGTTAAAAATGTGTGTTGTTTTTAGAGTAAAAAAATAAAAGGAATTCTGCATGATTCGAAATGAGCGAGATCCCACAAAAGGTACATTTCTTAAAGTAGTGCATTGAAATTATTATTAATTATTATATTATTATTATTATTATTTTCTTTTTTATTGGAGTTTTGAGCTGTGTGAGAATGGCGAGCTTCACTGGGTTCCAGTATTGCTAGATGGTGCTTATTTACGACGAATACCAAACAAAAGATTTAAAATAAAAAATAAAAAAAATCTGAAATTCTTCCAGATCTTATTTACGCACTTGGCTGGAAGAATTTCAGTTCTTTTTTAATCTATTCAATCAATTCTGCCATATAGAGGAAAATGATAACTGTAAGTGCTCCTATAGACTCCTGTTCGCATAATTTTGTTGCTGAAAATGGCATCCATTGTTGTTTGGCCCCTAGTGGTGAAATGTTTTGGATGAGTGCGTATTGGAAAATCTAAAGTATCCATTTCAGTTATGAAATCGGATCCTTGATCGGAATTTAATTCTATGTTAAAATCTCCTACTAAAACAGTCTTACAATCATCCTCCTTCAGTAACGTTTCGAATAGAGCGTCTAATTTATCTTCATAAGAAATTCGAGGACTAGCGTATGTAACTGCAAATCTCACTTTATCTTGAATATACGCAATGACCATTTGAACACCATTGATCTGGCTCGTGTAGGCACGGGTAAAGTGTTTCATATTCTTTTTATAAAGTGATTTTTATAAGTTTTCCTCTATAAAAATCATAACTCCAGATGGCTTTCTGTTTTGGAAACCACTGTCTATCCGTTCGACCCAAGTGAATCCTGGTATTTGAAAATCATCTGAAGGGATAGTCCATGTTTCCGTTAGCAATATCAAATCACTCTGCAGAAAACATGAATCAAACGGAAAAGTGACCACGGCGCGCCGCGTAGACAAAAATCCCGTGCTTGAAAGAAATAGCACCCGAGTGCTAAAAAATTACTTTAATTTAAATTTAGTTGTGTTGGCGCTACTAATATAGGTTAGGGTGCACTGGTCAGTCCTGCTCTTATGCATTCGTTGATAATATGCGATGCGGGGAAGCACTCATTTAGTAGAGTTGAGCGACGCCATATTTAGGTCTTGATTGAAGGAGTGTATTTGCTGAAGCTGGAGGAATGCATTTACATCGTTACTCACATCTTAACGATACAAAATTATTATTATGGTTATATAACTGAATCGAGTATCTCAAAATTCTTGTAAGACATGATTATTCCAACTACAAAGTTTCATACATTTCTTATATCAGATAATAAATAAAAGTATTATATACTTCAAACCTAATCACTAAGAAAAGTCTTAAAATTCTTTGCTTGTTGTACAGTTTTTAAAGTCTCTTGAACACTTGTGACTTGGGTGGTTCTTGAAAAGAATGATTCATTTTTAGCAATAAATATTCAGTAGCCTGATTTAAAAAAAAAAAAAAAAAAAAAAAAACACTCAGAAAAAACGAAGTCTTGAAAATTTTTATTCACTTACTGAACAAAAATTAACACCATATTTTTAAATCATTCGCTTAAAAGTTAAGTCTAGGTCATTTTTTTCTGGTGGTGAAAATGATAGATGCTCTTTGTTAACGTCTAACTCACGAAAGGAAGAACAGTATTTTTGCGTCTGTTTATGCCACAATATTTAAGTAGTTGAAGGCAAACATACGCCAAGCGGTAGACACTCAGTCACTTGTTGAGGAGAAACATTTCTCTTCTGACGCTAACGGTCTCTCTCTTCTTTCAGCTCCTTAGCTTGAAATAATAAATTTCTGTACTCCTCAAGCATAAGTGATTCACATCTCCTCGACAAGATAAACAACGGAAAGGCAGTTGTTAAGGCTTTCCCCAGGCTGTGATTTCATTGATCACATATATTGTACCTGAGTGAGAAGGAGCGGGGATAGAGTTGCCAACGCAATTTACTTACGATTAAAGCATATTGTGTATTTCTTTGCTCATAAAAAATATCTATGTTCAACACAAAGAAAATGAAAAAAGAAAAAGTGAAATGAATTTATCTCTTCAGGCGGGTTAACCCTTTGAGGCGCAACCCTTTCCGAATGCTGAAAAAAGGGCAGCCGTTGCACAGCCAGCTGCCGTCAAAAAAGGGTCTCTAGATCTGTGGCACGGGATGAACGTTTCAATCGTCCGCCATCTTGCTGGTAGTTAAGTCGAGCGATGGCAACGGATGCCCTTTTTTCAGCATTGGGCAATCTATCCAGTTGTTCTCGCATTCTTCATTTTTCAGTAGATGTCAGTGCTGTTAAAAATAATCGTGACCATTTTTTTACGGGAAACGACGTGCTGAAAAGTAAAGGATTCTCGTGGAGCTATGTCACCCGCAACTATTTTTATAGCAATCAAATCTATTCGTTACTGGCAACAGTCAAAACGTCAGAGTTTGGTGTTCCCAGAGCGGGAACACTGGGCGTTAAAGGGTTAAAAGACAGTGGCGACCATAAAAACTCAACCCCCCACCCCGCCCAAGCAGAAATTTGTCTGTGTTTCCCCTCTGTCTATTTTTTTATGTGTATATAATATCCCATTGTATTACAAAATACACAGATGCGCAAGGAATATTTTTATTCTTGACTAAGAAATTATTTACATTATATGCAAATTGCCGTGCAATCTTTACTACAGCAATTAACATAGGTTATCCCAAAAAGTTGGTAACAAACTTTAATTCTTTATCTGTTAAGAGATAAATGGGCAATGTAAATTGATAAAATAAATGTTTAAAATAAGGTAGGAAAAAGTATTACATAAAAAAAATATTCCTCTAGTTAATTTTCAAAAAGTTACTTTTTAAGTTTGTGTACGACACTCGTCCAAAAACTGTAATAATAATTACGACAATTATTATTTTTAATAACAATTATGATAATTATTACTTGTAATAATTCTTGACTATAGGCACAACTCGGGATTGGGACATAACACTGATGTAAGCAGCGTGAAATTTCCAAGGGTAAATTACTATTTGACTGTGCCCTGCTGTCGAAAGTCTGCGCTTTTTTTCCAAAATGGCAGTCGTCTATTATCTTTCATGATGATTTTAACAAACATATACAAGCTGTACATAAAATACCTAAGAATTTACAACTTTTTTCAGCCCCTGGTAATAAATGCCATACAGTCAACGAGCAGATTGGCAACTTGTTTAAAATATTGTTTGAAGAAATTTGAAAGGATATATAAAAATCTGCTATTAAAAATATAATATTGAGAAAAATTGAATCGGGATTTTGATTTCTGGGGTCCCCAACATTCAGTGGCGTAGCGAGCAAAACTCGTGCCCGGGGCATGATCCCTCTTTGGCGCCCGTTCCTCCTATTTTTTGTCAAATTTTCTTTATCTTAGGGACGATTTGGCGCCCATCTGCAAGCGGCGCCAAGGGCATGGCAGACCCCCTTGCACACCCCTCATTACGCCATGTGCCAACAGTAGGAGGTCCTCGGCCCGATTCGGCCTTCATGTTCCTAATGGAAAATCAGGGCCTAGCCCTACTTACTCAGTGGGCGAAATTTGGTCCAGATCCAACGAACAGTGTGCCTACAGCGAACATGCAAACAAACAGATAAGAAATCTATTTTATATAGATAGATGATCCCCTTTTTGTAAGGAACAACATTTTATATATGAAGCCAACATAGGTAATTTGTACTAGAATACAAAAGTACGCACATGAGTATGTACGCATGTTGGGACGTCACACAGAAAGCTGAAAACTAGACAGCCCCCCCCACACACACATACACCAAAAAAAAAAAAGAAAAGAAAAGAAAGAAAGACATCTGAAGAATGGTCTAAATTGATTTTTTCGTCAACATTGTTAAAAAAAAGAGTAATATTTATCTTATAATAACCGCATCTTCAATTAAAAATGAATCTCTGTTCAAAGCAATACCTTAAAGTATATCATTAAAAAAATCAAATGATCAAGTATCTTAGAAATAAAACAGAGAAAGCACTTCCTCATTTAAATCAGCCCCCAACGAAAACGCTGCGCAGTTCTGCTTCGCGTGCTTTTGTAACATTTTCATCCAGACTTTGCAGTGTGGAATGAAGGTTCGAGACGGAGATGAATGCAGGGGGACACACCTAACTGCATTTTGCAGGTAGAAACGTCTCACTGGACGAATATTAATCTCTAGATAAGGATCGATACATGCCTTTTTATTTTATGAAAGAAAAAAATACGGATCAGCGATTATGATGGGTGTGTTGAAGTTCATTATGGCGGGATTAACAATATTATGAAAGGCATTGATTATTTTTTCTTGGCTTGCTGGGTTCAAAAATTTTTAATCTCTGAGCTTTATTGCATACAGTTTTACATAACATGCGATTTATTCTCTTGCTCTTTTCAACTATATAGAAAATTTTGTCGTATTTCTATTGCATTAAACCCAGAAAAAACAAAACGTTATAAAATCAGTTGAAATTATCTTTTTCAACAAAACGTAGCATGCCTCAAGAAAATCAAGTTCAAAGTTTCCTCAGCCAATACAGTCCAATGTAATCACCTAAAAGTTTTAACATGATACATTTTTTTTAATGGTTAAAATCGGTTTTCTGCCACTGCAACACACTCCCAGAAATTTGCTTACGTTACTCAACCGTAGTTGCTGCACTCGTTGCTATATTCTTCCAAATGTTTTAGTTCATAAAGCAAAGCCCTGGTTATCGCACGTCCATTTGGAGACAGTGTCCTGAGCATTACATGTAGATATATGCCGAAAAATTGAGTTTAGACTAATACTTTCGCATGAACATCGTGATTAAGCTATCACAAGATGCACAAAACTTGAAAAGCGCCCTCTGCAACAATAAAATAGTACAGCCTAGCCCTGCATAAAACTGAAAAACGTTCAAGGTTTCTGGCTTCCGCCTGCTTGCCCAGCTCTGGGAGCTGTAAAATGCAGTCGATTGCCTAGAAGTTTTTTGAGTTAATACCAGAGCAGGACATTCAATCCCCTAAGACCAGAAAGCAACGATGGTCACAGAAAGGGAATCGCTGCCGTCTTGGCGAGAATGGGACAGGACTGGTGAACTGTACATTAACGCTGTACTAATACAAGAGCGAATAAGATTCGGGAAAGTGTTTTATGATTGATGCGTTTGACATGATTAATTTCCTCTTGTTTTTTTTTTTTTATAATCGTCAAATAATTTTTAGGATGTGAGTTATGCATTAACAAGAGCGAAAATAAACCGTATTGCAGTCTTCTTCTCTACATGTTGTAAATATACTTGAATTACGAATGCTTAATTTGCTATAATATATCGCGTTTGATCTCTCGGTTATGTAACATACCAGAACACATAATTATTGGTTACGTTGAGTACTTACACTTTCTCCAAACGCTTTGTTTATAGGGAATTATATTTTATCTTACTTTTATACCGTGTACACTAATAAGGATTAGATGAGGAATCGCAATTGATGAGTTTTAAGATGAAAGGTGGTTAGTGACTGGGAAACGATGGAGAATAGCCAACAGGTCCGTATTTCTCATTAGGTAAGTAGTAGTAACAAAATACAAAAAAAGTAACAGAAAAGTTGGATAGGCCGAAGTTCTTTAAATATCTACTCACTTCCTGCCCTTCACATAATATTAAAAACGTATGTTACATACAGGGGCGGCCTTAGGGTACGTGGCGCTCCCCTGCAAACGTAAAAAAGGCTCCCCCTTTTATGTTCTAGATCAGTGGCGTAGCGTAGGTTTCTGCCATCCGGAACAGATGCCAAATATCCCCACCCCCGTGCTAATTATAAACTTTTATATACAGCAAGGAAAATACTTAGCTAAAGGCACATTTTTTTTTCCCTTCAAAATTTTAATATTCTTACTTACTAAAAGCGGAATTTACTTGCGAAAAAACATTTTGAATTCTAATAAATTATTTTATAAAAACAGTAGCATTGTTTATCTAATAAACTTTATATATTATAAATATTATTCAAAACTGAAGTGTATTGCAATGACTTTTTTTTTTTTTTTTTTTTTGGTGTAGACCCGATTTGTCTACGCGCTGTATCACTTTTCAAGTGTGGTTTTTTTTTAAGGACTAGTGTAGGGCTTTTTTTAAGTTTCCAATCTATATTCTTGCATTTTATGCCGTCTGGGTCCCCTTCATCACCCTTTACATTTTTGACTTAGGGCAACTCTGTATGCGTACCTCTTAACACATACCACTTAATGCGTATTTCACATACGAAATTGTATCAGATTTTCTATTTCTTTTTCTTTTTTATAACTTTTAAATTCTCCCTCATTTCTCAACCTTTTGGGTGAACAAACTTTTCGCTCTTTCCGATGAACGACATCATGAACACGGTGGAAGATGAGTAGGGGTATCAGATTAAAATGTCCATTGTTGCTTAATTTTTGCACACCCGTGTACCAACAATGCTGAAGAAAACAACGCAACAATCGAACTGCGTGTCTCAAATTCCCGTATTGTTTAAGCTTTGTTCCTCTACATTGTTGTGAACAAGTGACTTCAGTCTACATAAGGCATTCTTAGCGAAAGCATAAAAAATGGCTTTAGACTTTTTCGGCTATATTTGTATAGTAGCGATTTCTTACTTAGTTTTGCGGATGTTTTTTAAATCTTACTGGTTTTATTTTAATACTTACAGTCTTTTTTGCCGTTTTGATAATTGGCGCAGGTACTTGCGCAGGCGCTGGCGCAGGCTCAGGCGCTCCCGTGGCGTTACGGTGGCGAAGGGGGAGGAGTCGAGAGTAGTAAGTCCAACACCATCCACCGTAACACATCCTCCGTCAGGTAACACATCCTCCGTCAGGTAACACATCCTCCGTCAGTAACACATCCTCCGTCTGTTCCTTCAGAACAGCCACGCCCTTTACAGTTCACACAATTACCACATACCCCTCCTCACCAGCCACTCCTCCACCACCACCACAATCCTCCTCGCCTCCGTCCATACAGACACCTCCTTCAACACCTGTTTTACCGTCTTTACCTCCATCTCCACTAGTAGCATCCATAGACTCCGATCCCTGGTACCCGCTCCCCTCGTCCCCCGACTTTCCCATAGACACCCCAAAACATCCCTACTCCCCCTGCCTGTCCCCGCTTCCCTCATCCCCCGTCTTTCCCGATATCAAAATTCGAAAAAAGAAATTCCGAGGTATACGTAAATTTTTCTCCCACCTCTCCTGCTTCCAACCTCCACGAAAATACACAAGACAACTACCCAGACCCCTCCGAGTCAAACACCCACACAGATACAGATACATTTTGTAATTAACACCTTTTAAATGCTCAATAGTCCGACTTCACCATTTAGCAATATCCAACAGAAACCACGGACTGAATCTCTGCGGACTTCCTCCTCAATAGCCACAATAGTTCACCACCAAACTGCAATATAGCAGTTGTATTCAACCAAAAACCAAACTGCTACATTTTCATCTCAAATACAGCAGTCTGATTGAGAAAGATCTAAATCGGAGGGAACGCCTATTTCTGGAATACTCAAACTGAAAAAACTTGAGAAATCACGTAGAACCGAAAGTTAAAGAGCATCAGACTTGAAGAACCATCGAAATGGAACTGAGTTTCCAAAGTTCCCGAGATCTGATTTTCGAATTTCACTGTTTTCATCCAGAAGTCACCAAAGAACGATGTGTGCCTTACAAGCTCGAGCTTTATTTGTGAGCATTTTTTAACCTCGTTTCGACGCTGAGATGTTTTTATAAATATTCATCGCTACAGTGACAGCTTTTAAAATCTTGGAGAATCGTCGTTTTTCTATCAACTGAAAGCGAGTTGCTGAAAGTTTCTCGAGAACAATCGTCGAGTGTCTGACGGAAGAGTTATCACCTTCCATCACAACGTCTTACATAGTCCAAGGTGAAGACAATCTTCCAATTCCAACTTTCCTAGTAGACAGTTTCAAAGAACGATATTTCTGCTTTGTCAACTGCAAGTCATTCAACTTGTATTCTATCTACAAACAGTTCTCTGACCATCTGCTTTGGATGCACGAACATTCTTACAAATGCCTACCGCTACATAGCTGGCTAGTCATTAAAAGCTTGTCGATCATCGGAATGAGGCAACTGCAACGAGCCAAGAGAAGGTTTCTTCTTGAGCAATACGTAAGCACCTGACCATCTCGCTTGGATACAAGAGCATTCTTACAAGTGCCTGTCGCTACGTCGCTGGCTAGCCATTAAAATGTGTCCATGGTCGTTTTTCGAAAGAGTGAGACAACTGCAACGAGCCAAGAGAAAGTTTCTACTTGAGCAATCCTTAAACGCCTGACCACCTTCTCCCATCTCTACGTTCCTGTTCGACTGGTGGATAACGAATTCTTTTACGTCATGAACTGTTTGAAGACTGTAAAAATTCGCCATTATGTCACCTGCTTCCAATTCTGGTGCTAGTGCTTTTGAATAATCTGCTGTAACTGATGTTCCTATCTGTATTCGATTTTTCATTGCCACACAAATCACATGTATTATTTCTGAACATTGTATAATACCTCTTCATTAAAATTAGAACGCAATAAAAATTATTTATACCAATGTTCGAGTTTGTTTCTTTTTATACTGAATTTTCTTACTTCTTTTTTCATGACGAAGCTGATTTGAATTTATTTAGATTGTAAATTTGTACAGCTCTTTGAGTGCCTTGTAAAACTGCGAAACTTCGAAATTTGTTTACACTCCATGTCATAGGTGCATCTACAATGGGGGCTATTGGGGCTAAACCCCCCCAAAGCTGGAGATTTAGATCTGAAAAGCTTTGAAAATTATCGCAAACGAATTAAAATATTTTATGTTTTAAAAATTGTCTTCAAATACTTGAAAAAAAGACGTTGGTTTTTAAATGAATATTTACAGTTAGTATGACACATTTATTTCAAAAGTAAGTAAGTCTTTTAGTGCGGTCGAAACTCTCCCAGCATGACCACCTTATAACGGTTTTTAATTAATAGTTAAAAAAGTGATTAAAATTTTAAAATTCTGATCCTAAGGTGCTAATTAGCGAAGTCATGGCTTATGTGCTCAAATTTTCAAAGCTCTGCATGCTGTAGTTTTGCATGAGAAACATTCACTTTTATTATTGTACATAGATAGATTTGGTGTAAAACTGAAATAATTTCCAAGATATTTCATGTTTTTCAAATGCACGCGATTTTTCATTGAAGTAATAGCATTTCTTATAGCTCAAAACATGAATCATTTTATTCTAGCGGAACTCGCCAAGCATGGCAACGTAAAAACGGTTTTTAATTAATAATTAAAAAAGTAATTAAACATCTAAAGGTTAAAAACACCCGAAGGTTTAATATAACCAAAACTGTGCGTTTAATATAACCAAAACTGTACGAAACATTTTTCCATTAAAATGAATAGGAATGCAGCGGGACTTTATAAAAACGACGTATAAATAAGAGCTCATAAATGGTGCTTTACTGTATATTTATTAAGTAATTTTCCTAAGAAAGTATTTTAAAAACATAACAAAAATTTAAATGAAAACATGAGGTCATAAAAATGTATATTCGTGACGTCTTCAAATTTTACTGGAGTGAGCAACGGGTTTTTTTAAAAATCTGTTATCATAAACTATTCTGATAGTTTATTTTTGTGTTAGATATTGTAAAAATTCAAACGATTGAGCTAAAATATACACTCAAATATATAAGTAAAAACAGTTCTCACCAGATTTCATAAACAAATTTCAAATTGAACAAATACTGGAGTGTTACATAAAATGTTATTTACAGACAGGGGCCTACAGTACTTAGCGCCACCCCTGCAAACGTAAAAAGACGCCTCCTTTTAAGAAAACACTTTCAAAATGTCGCTCCTTCGAAGACTGCGCCCTGATGCGATGCTTAAGTTGCATATCGTATCAGGGTGCCCAGGTTTACAAATGAAACCAAAACCATAATCCCCTCCCCCCCAATGTAATTTAGCTTGGACTTAAAACGAAAATGACAAGAAATCTAACAGGCGAAGATAATTTTAAACAGGGGCGGCCCGAAATGGTAACAAAGGTAAGCATTGCATCGGGGTGCCCCTTCGAACTCCAAAAGCAAGAACTTATCTGAGCATAAAAAGGGGCGCACATTTTAAATTTGCAGGGGGTGCCATGTACATTTGAGTCGTCCTTGATTTTAGAATAGAAACACAGTTTCAAGGTGAAACGACGAAAAGAAAAAAATATATAAGTTTGAAAGCCGAACGTAGGGAAAAGATGATAATATGAACGGAAAGTAAAGTAGTTCCTTAAAAAATTGCTTACATTTCCGTCAGTTCGATCTACAATTATATAAAGACAAAAAATGTCATTTTAATCTCTTTAAAATATGTCAACGATAAGGATTTTGCCACCCAGGGCGGGTGCCCCTCTGCCCTCCTTCCCCCTCGCTAGGCCACTACTCTTGATCAAGTTTTTGAGTTCGAAATGGTGCCTTGATGCGATGCTTACCTTGCTTACCGTGTCGGGCCACCCCTGGTTATAAACATCTTACGATAAATAAGCGCGTAACTATCGCTATCAATAGCGGAGACCCGAAAATGTATATTATTTTTAACAGACAGACGTGCACAAATTTTGACAGAGTAAATTTTATTTATACATATACAGAGAGTATACTCAGATTTTGCATTCATAAAATATATTTCATGACGAAAATTCTCATTTTGATAGCTACATGTATAAAGCTTGACTACACTATATGTAGCTCACGGCCGCTTCCGACATTCCCTGTTTTTCATCTAGGCTGGCTGGCAGGCACAGCAGGTCCAGTAGCCGGCAGTTAACTGTATACAAAATATAAAGTTAAACCTCTTGTAGCAGTTGTCGACAGTCTGAAAATGAAACTAGAAATTCAACAGCATCACAATCAAGCTATCCTGCAAAGCAATCTATCTATAGCTATTTCATTCAATCTATTCGAGTGATACTCGTTATTAATAAATGTTATTAGTTTTGTTGCTTAAAGGAGCCAGGTGAATAAATTTGCCTTATCAAAATGATTGACTCCTTGGTAAATAATTTCATACATAGTTTAAATAACTAATGTGAAAATTATGCTAAATAATTCAATTTAATATAATGGTAAAGGGTACTAACAAGATAAGAGATATTTTGAACATTTTTTTTTTACTGAAGTTGTCATTTAAAAAAATTTTGAACAGATCATGACCTGTTGAAAGTAGGGATGGACGCGAGACGACTTTTTTGAGAGACGAGACAGAGATTTACAGCTTTTTTGCGAGACGAGACACACATTTTTAACATTACGATATAGGGATTTTTGCGAGACGAAACAAGCTTTTAGCCTATTTTGCGAGACGCTTATTTTTCGTCTCGCGTCCATCCCTAGTTGAAAGGGTGGTGTTAAATACGTTAGTCAGTTTTTTTAACCATAAACTTTATTTTTTTTTTTAATCTGAAACATTTTCATATTTTAAACATGCACTGAAGATCTATATATGAA
The DNA here is from genome assembly GCA_038373885.1 of Cheiracanthium punctorium. NCBI lineage: Eukaryota > Metazoa > Arthropoda > Arachnida > Araneae > Cheiracanthiidae > Cheiracanthium > Cheiracanthium punctorium. The sequence continues at coordinate 112,259 of JAWZYV010013832.1, read as the reverse complement.
AAGCGTATATGTGCGTCGTATCTATTTTTCTTCCTTATTTCATTGAGTTGGAAAATGTATCATTATTCATGAGTGTGCCATATTTTTCTTCCTTGTTCCATAAAGCACGTTTCAAAATTGAAATCTATTTTCAAATTGCCTACTAAAACTGTTTTACAATCTTTACCAGGCATTATAACTATACTTCGTCTTTATAAATACTGCTTGGAATGTTTATCATAATCTATGAGGTACCGTATTTGTCTTCCTTTTTTCCATAAATACTTCTTCGGAAATAAAATCTGTACTAAAATCGCCTACTAAAACTGTTTAACAATCTTCGTCAGACATATTCTAACTATTCTCCTTTATGATAAACTGTAAGTTTTGTTAGTCTCTCTTTAAATATGAGAGCTATCGCTAAGCAAAATTCGGTTTCAGAGAATTATTTTCTGACGCCAAACTTGGTGATAAATCATCAAAAATTGAAAACTCTGGCAACCCGGCGTGAACGAAATAGCACTCTAGTGCTAGTAAATTTAAAATGATAATGTTTAACTAGGAAAAGTGAATCAGTTGTTCATTTAATTTTTCAGGGAAAAAGAATTATTTATTGAAAACTGATATATTTTAAGTCCTAGGGATGCACAAAAAAAAAAAAATAATGTTTTGCCGGTTATTTATTTACTTCTAAACTATATATACTTAATGGAAATCTTCACGTAAAAACTTTTATCGATATATATATGCAGAAGTTGTGTAAAAATGGGTCAGATATTCGTTATTGAATGTCAGGACAGAGTCAAGATTTATGGGCAATTTTCTTAAAAACATTTTTGCAATTCCGAAATACAAATGGAATGGGTTTTGTTTAATCTATTTATATCTACCTAAGTCTATTTCAGTATTAAACGGCATGAGAAATAACTTCACAAAATATTTTTTAAGGTATTTTAATTTTGTCATGTCATTAAGATTGAAAATATGTAAACATATTTCATCTTAATATTGTTATACGGGGAAGGGGATATAATTTTTCTTCTTTTATAATTTTTTTGCTATAAGAGATGAGGGTATTATGGAATACCAATTACATATCTAACTTTAACTTTACAGGTTTTTTAATAAAATCCCCAAAAATATACCGAGTACATACTATTACTAATCGTAATGAAATGTCACTAAGAAAAACGCTATATTTATTTTGTTATAGAAAAATTACTTTAAAAAAAGTTACAAATGGAGGTTAATATGAAACAGTGGGTAATATAGAATATGTGGTTTAAACCGTTGAAGAATTACTTGTACATCAAAAAACATAGTTATTTTTAACTACAAAACCATATTTTAAAGTTTATGTTCCAGTCATTTCCACTTCGAGTCTATTTACAAAAGTCGCAGACTTAATCTTGTTTCTCTGCTCCAGTTACAGTCAAGGTGAGCCCACAGAGAATAGCCGAAGCATCGAATGCAAATTTCTCCTCTTTGATCATCGAAGAATTTTCCGTTGCAAAAGATACATCCAACGTCTTTTTTCCGGTTCTTATAGTTGATGGTATGAAATCCATTACAATATTACCTAGTGTTCCATAATACTCGACATGCCACCTAGCAAAATTAACCTTTTAACCCTTTAACGCGCAGTGTTCCCGCTCTGGGAACACCCAACTCTGACGTTTTGATTGTTGCCAGTTACGAAGAATAGATTTGATTTCTATAAAAATAGTGGCGGTTGACATAGCTTCACGAGAATCCTTTACTTTTTAGCACGTCATTTCCCGTAAAAAAATGGTCACGATTATTTTTAGCAGCACTGGCAACTGCTGAAAAATGGAAGAATGCAAGAACAGCTGGATAGATTGCCCAATGCTGATAAAAGGGCAGACGTTACCATCGCTCGACTTAACTACCAGCAAGATGGCGGACGATCGAAACGTTCATCGCGTGCCACAGATCTAGAGACCCTTTTTTGACGACAGCTGGCTGTGCGGCACAGCGATGAACGTTAAGAATTTCCCTCCATAGGCCATAATGTAAAAGAAATCTTTGTCGTAGCCCTGTAGAAAAACTATAAGTCCTATACACATGACAATCAATACCGGTCTTACGATGGTGGTTTATAACATGTATATACCCCTATCTTATACCCTACAAAGCAACTTTCATATCACATTCAAAGAAGGATGTTACACCAGCCTAACAATGAATTATTATGACATGACAAGATGCAAAATAAAATCCAATACTTCGATAATAATATTATTATGAAGGATAATAATCTTTCAATTATTTAATTTTCAAACGTTCATTTCATTCCATATTTTTCAAGTAATATGTTGCACACTATTTTTGTATTTATTTTCTTAATGTTTATACCAGAGCATTTATTTATGATGGGATAGATCTTCACTTCGCTCCACTTAGGAAGCTGTTTCCTTTTGTATGTTCCAATTGAAAATCAGCTCTATGTTTTCCCCTCGACGAGCATACAGCAATACATAACGAACGCCAAAGTGATAAATTTCCTTGAATAATTGCATGAGACTATACCGTTTAACTAAAAACAGTTGTGGATATAATTCCACAGCTGTGAAATAGTAACAAAGTCATTATTATTACTATTATTTGTCAAAAAAATTAGTTTCTCTGTCTCTTATTTTAAATTAAAATCAATTTGAAAAATTTTAAACTTAAAGGATAATTTGGGGGCAACGAACGCCCTGCCATAAATCAGCCCCTGGAAACAGCTGAGAATCGCGTTTAAACAGCTTGAAGACCGTTTTCTCAAAATTTTCTCTAAATTCGGCTTAAACATTTTAAAATTTCCTTATTTCTCGAAATAATGTTTTAAAAAAATTTTTTTTTAATGTTTTTATAAAAGTAGCAAGCGGTTTTCTCTGTGCTGAGAACGGGTTTACTCAGCTAGTAGTGAAAATGCATTGGCGTAAACAAGAAGGCTTCTTGGATATTTCTAGGGTGGACTTTAGCCCACCCTAAGGGGCTCCATTTCCTGCTCTTGAGAGAGAGCAAATCTTAATCTGAAGAGAAAATCTTAATTTTACTAGGGTGGACTTTGCCTAACCCTAACCCCTACACAATCACACCAGAAATAATACTCAAAATACTGGTGTTAAACGATAAAGTAAATAAAAAACTTTGTAAAAAACACACATAAGATGTTATAGGTAAGTAGGTAGATATGTACGTTTCGGCCAAAAATTCTTTTGGCCTTCCTCAGTCCAAGCCCTTCGTCACAAGGAACACACTGTTCCTTGTGACGAAGGGCTTGGACTGACGACATATCTACTTACGTACATATCTACTTACCTATAACATCTTATGTGTGTTTTTTACAAAGTTTTTTATTTACTTAATCACACCAGGTCCAGGACATGGTAGACGGCTAAAGTATGCAGGTCCCCCGCACATCGCACGGCTGTCAATTTAACGGTCTGGGGTTTTGGTGGGTTTTCTCTAGATGTAAGACGAATACGTGTTAGAACCCCCTTAAAAATCCTCCGACTAAGCCACCCCTTCCATAAGCAGATGCCCCTTGTGCAGGCTTCTCGTACCACCGCTTGTCAAACCAAGTTACGCCAATGTTAATCCATTATCTGTAGAATACAAAATTAAATCGAAATTTTATTTGAAAAATAATATTTTATCAATTTTATCATTTTTCATTATGTATGTTGCTGGGTAATTCCTCTTCAAACTGTATGAATCGGATGGAATCTTTTTCCACTAAACTGATTTAAATCATTATACGGTTTCTTTGTTTTCGAAAACGTCGTGAAATTAAATGCGGCAGCTCGTTTCCATAATCTTTTGTGCATCCCACAAACTTCTGAACTCTCTGTTTCCAGAAAGTTTCAATGAATATTTTATTCAAGCAGCGTAATGGAGTTCTTCTTTTTTATTATTATTGCTTAGAATTTCTGCTGCAATTTCGCATGACATTTAGAATAAATTTTCCGGCTTACATATGATTTTCTGTCAGACATAGTGGTGCTATCGATTATTTCAAAAGATTAAGTTAGACTGTTTTTGTTTGAACGTCGTGAAATAGCTTGATCTTTAAATATTTTAAAATCAAATCCAAAGCTTATAATGTCGAATTTGTTTATTTTGTTTTTCAGAAAAGTTTATGGTATCTGTTGAGAGATAGAGGGTGCCAACCGGGAAAATATTTCAGTTGGGGAGCGGGGCTTTGAATAAGTCGTAAGTAAATAAACAGATTTTTTTGCACGAGAGTTAATGCTAACTAATCCAAAAATGCTCCGAGGGGCGAGATATATATCTCGATATCCACTACTGGCTGCACCCCTGATGCACATTTATATGTTAAAGTTCTATTTATTTTTTCAGATATATTCCAGTTACTCCAGTTACAAGACCTAGAGCTCTAGAAACGATTTCAGATTTTGTTTAATATTGAATTTGACACTATGCAATTAATCTATGTTAAAAATAAAATATGAAATTAGTTATTTATTGAGTGTGAATTGGCAGTGAGATCAACGTTAGTTTTATGTAATAAGTGTGCTACTATATTAAGAGTTCAGTAAGGGTAATAAGCTTTTCCGCTTAAGTTACGTCACAAATTTTTTTATTTACGAAAGCAACAAGATCTTCACGGAAACGGGGTGCATTTTTGGTTTCTGAACGTACAATGTGCATCGATTGTTTCGTGTAGTTTTTTTAAATTTGGGTAAAATTTAATAAAGTCTTCTGCAACATAACTGTGCTAATGCATTGTCCACGCTTTACGAAATGCAAGATAAGATAAAATAGTATTCAACATCATGTAATGTTATTCATATGGTATGTATGAATGCTATAAATTAAACCTAAAAAAGAGAATTACATGATGTAGAAATAAAGCATTTTTCGAAAGAGAAAAGTTTCGTCTGAATACCGTAAAGTTCTTACTTTTCTGATCGCCAGTGACAATGACGTAGTTTTTGTGTCATCATGTTCCAATCGTCTCAAATTTCCACTGATGGAATCAGCTTTTCGTCAGAGTTCCAGCAAGTTTTCACTATCAGAGATTCCTATCACTGGGTTTAATTCGAATTATATGTGTGTAAGGAAAATATTCGTCTCCTACCGTGCGGAGAACGGGTAAGCAGCTAGTTTATACAAATAAAATTAGACTTATGTTTGTACACCTACTTTTGCCTGCCCATATAGGGGTAGGTTGTCTCATCGCAAAACTGAATAAAAAACAATGATTTTCAGTATGAAAAAATACTTCCTGGTTTTTCACGTTAACGTGAATAGAAGACAACATGTGGCCAATTTATAGGTTGCAATTTATTTAAACTAGCCGCCCTATACCTTACTGTTCTTTATGTTTAGTGCAGTGTTGGCCAAATTATTGGACTCATTTCAACGAAAATCAAGTTTCTTTGTTTTAAAGGTATTTGTCATCAACTTTATTTAGTTACTACACATTTTCTGTCATCATAAAAGCTGATGGTGGCCATGCCAAGTACTGACATTGCAAAATGTACAAAAACACATAACTGGTGACATTTGCATTCATAAAATGATTATAAAAATACTGTATTGGGTGATACGTTGTGAAGTATGTACAAATTCCTACAGAAATATGTACTTTATAGCAGCAACTGCGGGCTTCCTCAAATTAGTATTTAGTGTGCCCCCTTCCATGGGCCCCGGCAGCATAGGGCAAGGGGGGGAGCAATGCCCCCTCTTGATTTTTGTATGCAGTGTTTTCCTTGCTTATTTGCTCTTTCCAACATGGCAACCATACGTTGAAGTAGTCTTTGCCCCCCCCCTGGGAAATATTCTGCCGGCGCCCATGCTGCCTTCCATTCATGAGCTCCTTGTCTTCGCTAATAGGTACTTTTCTCTTTGAATAACACCAGTGTTGTGCCGAAGTTAGCAGCCTCATGTTTTTGTTTCTAAAGTTGCATTCATTAATACGTAACCCTAGAAACAATAATATGTAAGAAACAGGAAATGACTAAAGTGTGCTCTATCCCAGTGCATGGTCACATTTTTTAGTTGAGCGATAAATGCTCCTAGTATTGTAAATTAGATATTTTAATAGCTGTAAAAAGATCCGAAAGACCTTGCACTTTCATGTATCCATTATGGTTATTTTGCAAACATAAGTAAGTAACGAATATGCTTGCTCCGCTTGATGTCACTGAACTGTCAATTTGGATTTTTGCACATGCGTTATTGTCATTGCACTCATGTTTACATCTAGTTGTTGCCGTTCGCAGCGTAGAAATATCGACGATTTTGGTATGCATACGTTAGCGCATTATGTAAGTAGATGACATTGTTACGAGTAGAGTTATTTATAAACATGCGAAAGTGAGACAACCGATCTTTATGTCCATTCTAATGTATGAATTAATTAACATTTATTTTAGTTCACGCAAGAGCTCAATCTTCAAATCTTGATCATCTCAATGAGCTATTTCGAACTAACTGAAAACAGAAAAGTAAGGAAATTACTTTTCTCTTGGCTCTTCTTTTTCATGATCATTAATTAATTTATTTCATGCAATATTAAAACCATGAAAAGAAATTTAATATTATTAGCTTTTCTATCCCATTGGATATCAAAAAAGCTTTCTAGTACTTAAATTTGAAAAATAAATAAATAAAAATTGGGGTTCGGTTTGATTTTAAGAAGACTAACAAACAAAGATATCGCATTAATACGGGGGCATATCAATAAGTAACACACATAATGTCCAAAAAAAAGGAAAGATAAAAAGTAAATAATGGCAACAAGAAACAGCAATGAAAGTATTGCTCATTTTTGGCTTTAACTTCCATGGGTGTTGACTGTTGGGATATTTGTTCCAACGATGGATTAGTTCTCAGAACTCCGTCCGCTGCAAGAAGAGTCGCCTTGGTTACGGACCGCTTGAGTTCGTACCGAGAGTCAAACTTTTTACCGCCGAGGAAATTCTTCATGGATCCAACCAGATGGAAATCGCATGGTGGCAGATTTGGGCTATAGGGTGGGTGGTGGATGCTCCAAAGCTTCACTTGTAAAAAATATGAGATTTTGGGGGCATCCACCACAAAGCAATTATAAACTTTTTCATTTGCTGTTTATCTGCAATGCTGTAAGTTTGACTTATTCTAGGTGCGCGAAAATTACGAATACTGATTTTTTTTTCTTCCAAGAGCTAGTTTAAAAAAAAAGAAAGAATAAACATTGCTTTAGGATAAGAGATTGCTTTATCGTACATTTTTTTCAAAAGATAGAAAAATCTAGAAGATTTTTAAGATTAAAGAAGCTTGTTTTTCCTTTTAACTAGCCCTTTCTAAAAAGAATTACCGTTCCGCACCTATGTTAAGTCACAGAAGGCGTATATTTACTCATCACATTTGTGATGTGGCGAAATTTAACGTCGCCACAACGTCACTACCAACATGGTTGCTGCATAGGTATTTGTATGTACGCGAAACCCAATGTCTTATTATAAGTTCAAATTTCCCATTTATATTAACCCTTCGACTCCCGGTGGTTCTGCCGTGAGACCATCTTATTTCAGCGCTTTCACTGACGGTCGCAAAAAAATACGATTAAATGGAAAATTACGAAAAAATACGATTTCATACGCCCCATGGTGGTCGATCGAATAAACCAGCTGGCGCCACAGGGCTAAAGAAGTTTTCCGACACACATGGCTGTGAGGTAGCGCAGTTAGTCAAACGGATCAATGTATGATGATAGTATGAATCAGAAGGCAACGGCTACACATTTCCAGCTTTGGGCAGTCTATCCAGTTAGTATTCTATATTGATGTGCAAATGATTGAGATACAGAGAGTTAATAATCTGCTATAATATCGCGGCCACCTCACCAAAAACGCGAATCCGCATTTTCCTAATTTCGGCGGACAAAAAAAGCCTCCAAAGTTCGCAATTTTAATATAAATCTATGTAGGTACGTGAAACACATTGGTCCATTTTCATGCAAAATGTTCGGAATCAAGATTTGAGACTATTGTATACAGCATTGCTTAGATATCCCAAGAATGCAATAAGGTAAAAATCGCCAAATTTGCAGATTCGCGTCTTTATATGGTGGGGTCGATATGTGTTTAAGTGTGTGCTGGTAATATTGTAAAAAACGCAAAAGTAATCATAACAAAACATAGACTGTGGAATTCAATTTAGAAATGTATAATACTGCGCCATCTTCTCTTCTCAATGACCCCACAATTTGCGAGTGCATAAGATACTGGAAACGTCAAATGGCCGAAGTGTGAAGGACCAGGGTTCTGGCCTACGCTCCATCGCTCGGACTACAATTTTGGACGGTTTTCTCCAGATGTGACGTGAATACTTGTTAGAACCCCTTGAGAAAGTCCTCCGTTCAAAGCACCTTCCTAGGCAGGTAACCCTTGTACAGGTTTGCCTTAACACTCGCTAAACAATACTTCCTTTGACAATTACCAATACAATGTATTAAAAAGTAGAATAATAAACTCTTTACAGAAAAATTATAAAAGTTTCAAAAATACACTGCTCAAAACAATTAAAGGATATTGTAAGTTTTATATAAAATTATAAAAGTTTCAAAAATACACTGCTCAAAACAATTAAAGGATATTGTAAGTTTTATTTAAAATAAAGATATAAGTGAAATTTTTTTTTGCCGAAAATGGAAAAAGAGAATCACAAATGCAAATTTTTCTGATTTTCAAACTGTGGAGTATGCTGATTTTGAGTTCGACGTCAAAAACGGCGCTTCAGCGGCAGCGAATGAAATTGGACTTTCAACTGAATAAAAGGCAATAAGGATGATCGGCATTCAGTGACTGCTTCGTTTCGATGAGTACGATGTCTCAGCGAAGTCATTTAACCGATTCAGAAGCTTGGAGAGTTGTCGGTAGGTTAGAAGAGGATCAAACTCAAGCCGAAGTAGCGCAAGCCATTGGAGTGTCGCAAAGTGTGATTTCCAGGATCTGGAACCGGTTTTTGGCGACTGCAAGTGCAGGCCGAAGACCAGGGCAAGGTCTTAGACGGGCAACAACGCCCAATGAAGATCGTTATTTAGTTAACGGCTCGGAGACTCCGAAATATGAGCGCTACTCTTCTCCAACAACACCTTCGCTCGGCTACTGGCACCACGGTTTCAACTCAGACTGTCCGAAACCGGCTCCATGGTGTGGTCTGTATGCTCGCCGAACGATGGTATGTGTTAGACTAACATCAAGGCATCGTCGCGACCGCAGGGAGTGGACAACAGAGCATGTGAACTGGAGGAGAAATGAATGGAGCAATGTTCTTTTTTCTGACGAGTCCCGTTTTCAGTTCATCCCGATAATAGGCGTATTTTCATCTGGAGGGACCGTGGCACTAGGAATGATCCTGCGTTCGTGCACGAAAGTGTCAGCTTTGGCGGTGGGGGAGTGTTGGTGTATGGTGGCATCTCCATTGACGGGCGCACAGACCTCTACATCATTCGAGATGGACCTCTGACTGGTCGCCGATATAGGGATGATATCCTCAGACCTATGGTAGTCCCTTACGCTGCAGCAATCGGAGATGACTTGGTTCATGGACGTAATGGACGATAACTGCAGGCCACATCGTGCTAACCTGGTGGAGGATTTCCGTTTTGAGGAAGGAATCGTACGAATGGAATGGCCAGCGTGTTCTCCAGACATGAATCCAATAGAGCACGTTTGGGACGCTCTAGTAAGATGAGTTGCTGTCCGCCAACCACCCCCACAAACTCTCCAAGAACTGGAAAGAGCTCTTCTAGAAGAGTGGGACAGAATACCCCAACTCGTGATTAATAGCCTCATTGACTCCATGCCTCAAAGGTGTTCAACGTTGCTGGCCGTCCGTGGAAACCATACCCCCTACTGAAAATGATTTCCTTTGAAGAAAATACCTTTTCTTATTCTTTTTTACTCATATGCACAAATTGTGTTCTCCTTTTCTACACAAATGCGCAACAAAAAATTGCGTTTTTTTCTGCCAAACATGTGTAATTTATTCTCATATAACCTACTACGTCTGTCGGCCATGTATCAATCAGCTAAAAAGTTTCCCAGCCACAAGATCCACCTAAAACCGCAATATCCTTTAATTGTTTTGAGCAGTGTAGTTAAATTCGTGGCTATGTCCATTAAATTGTTACTAAATACTGTAAAAACCCAATAATCTGCAATTAACTTTAATAAAAATTAACTGTTTGTCATTTATAGTGGTGAGTCCAGGGGAGAGCCTAGGTACGAAAAAACAAATGAATGAATAAATTGCTCGAGGGATAAATTAGTTTTTACTTTACCGCACTTTATTTCAAATGAGCTTTTCTTTAAATTAAAAAAAACAAAAACGAAAATCTGCATCATTACTGATCATTTATAGAACACTTTTACAGATCATTTATACTAATCATTTATAGAACAAAATTTCATTTTCAAAAATATTCAACAAAATTTTATTCATCAGACTATCTGAAATATATTGTTGAAAATTATAAAAAAATTAAAATAGAAAGTTTGTTGTTGCTGTTGTTGTTGGTTCTTGTTGTTTAAATCTGAGAAAATTCTTGGCACACATGAGTTATAGCTATTGTCTCGGTCTGAAATAAAGCAATACAACATAGGAGTACAGATTCCAATCTTGGCAACCGATCAGTCCGCCGTGTTTTGTTGTCTTAAAATGTATGACAAACAACTCGGTATAACTATTCTGTCATTCTCGCAGAAAAGGTCTCTCAGACTGTTCACTTCGTCGCATTTTTCATCGGCCCAAGAAGTGAGATATAGATAAGCGTCTACAGTTTATATGCTTATGTATAAAATAGAACTGGAGGGGGGGGGGGAATTCTTGGGAGCAATGCAAACAATAAAATAAGTTTTTTAACTTTATTTTTTATTATTATTAATATTTTTTATTAATAAAAGTAAGCGTCATTTTGCTTTTCCGATGAAAGTTGCTTTATTTATTTTTTAATGTTAATATGGAAGATTGCCTAAAATTAAAATATGCGAATGGCCATCAGTCCATCTAGCCAACTTTTGAAATATTTCAATTATTCCTTAAAAGAAATTCCGATTCTGAACTTGGCCAGTGGCCATGCAGTTGATATTATAATCAAAGTTTTCTGCCAAGATTTTTTTACTTTATCCGTACTTTAGTTCTGTGCGCATGCGCATTTGTTGTGTCACACTGTTTTTCTACCCCCACTCCCCGTATAAAAAAAGTTTGTATTCTTTTTTTTTCCCTTCTGTAACCTCATACTCTTTAAAAAGTTGGCCATACTATCCAATAAATTATACTCAAGAAAAAAAAATAAAATAAAGAAGCGCGCTTTTGTAGTAATATGAACGAAAAAGTAAAAAAGTAATATTTCAATATAAAAATTTTATTCAAAAGCAATATTTCATTGCAGTCCTCGGTAGAACTCAGCTTTTTGAATTAAGCTGAAAATAAGAATAAAGTGAGCGACTAAAAAAATTAGCTTAGTGTTTTTTAAAAAAAGCTGGGGGGGGGGGTGTTTCACTTAAATTTTCATACAATCTTTTATTAAGAGTTCGGGGGGAAAGACGTGGTATAAGCACTCTACACTTTTTTTAACAGTAAGCTAGTTTTTTAGATCACTTTTTTCTAATTACAAGCTTATGGATTATTATACCCAGTAACGCAGCCAGAATTTTTTTCAGGTGGTATCTAACAGAATGCATCCAGAAAGAGGGGGGGTCGGATTTACCCCCTCGCCTTCTTCAAGAACAGATTTTCTACCAGGCCTCTTCAGAATATTAGGCCCCAGATCCAAAATTTTCGTTTAAAAGAAATTCAAATTCATTTTTTTTGTTTTATATTTTATTTTATCTCAATAAATTTAATATGAGATAATTATGTTTTATTGCTTTTTAATCGATAATGTTGTAGGTTCCTGTACTTAAAATAGATAATTCTCGGTAAAATCTTACTTTCTCAATATTCATGACTTTTTTTTTGTTTTGTGTGTGTGTGTGTGTGTGTGTGTGTGTGTGTGTTTGGGCCAGTTTCGGAAATTTCACATCGACATCAGTTTATAGGCTTATGTATAAAATAGATAGAGAAAATGTTTAGATAAATGTTTATAATCATAGAGAAAATGTTTATAATCAAATAGACATCCAAGGATTTCATGTGGTGGCCATATCAGATTTTTGAAGTGAAAACTTCTTTAGACGCGTTGGGCACTTTTGGGATGGAGAATGACCCCTGAATTCGCGTGACCATCAAGCTCAGATACATATGGAGAAAAAGTGGACCGTGACGTCGTCTCTGAGATTCCTTCCTTTTTTTTTAACTTTAGTGCTGCCACCTTTATCATACATAAAATCTTCGAGGCGCTTCAGCTTCTGGTATCGAACCGCAAACTCAAGGCTTGGTAGTTGAGCGTTCCAACGACCAGACGGGTTCGATTCGAGATGAAAGGGCTAAAGTTTAAAGTGATTTCTGTTTCCATTTCGGAATAGGAACTTTTATGTATATAAATGAATAAAATTAGACTTTGCCTGTACACTACTTGGTATTAAATATTTGCAATGTCTATCCGTTTTAAACATTTGGGACCCCAGTACGACCGACAAAAAAGGAAAAAAAAAGTTTGTCTGTCGTTCTGTCCGTGATGCTATTTTTATTCGCACATCACGTAAAACTGACTGAAGAGAATGAAATAAAATTTGGTGACATGATAGGTGGTCACTCAACTAAAACTACTCAACGAAAACTCAACGAAAACGTCGAATTTTCAAAAAATTCAAAAAATTTTGAGATTTTCCAAAAATTGTTCCCGAATGCGTAAATTTTTGTTCTCGCATCACGTATTAACGACTAAAGCGAAAGAAACGAAATTTGGTGACATGGTAGGGGATCACTTAACTTAAGTTATAGGCATCGGATTTAAAAAAAATTGTGATTAGAATTTGAGATTTTTCTGCAAATCGTTTCAAAATGCGGAATTTTTTTTTTAGTATGCATAAAAACTGCATACGATTTGCACAGTAAGTGTATACTTTCAAAATATTCAAAAATATAGACTTTTTATATATACAATTGTGTGCAATCTATATATTTCAGCAATAAAAGTACAGACTTTTTCTAGCTGGGTAGGTGGTATAATTTTTGATTATTTATTTAAAAAACTCTACTCACTTTGGACAGCTGTATAGTTATGCGAAAAAGTTAATTTGATAATGTGGAGAGTGTGTAATTATATTCTGTACATTATTTGAATTATAAGTGTTATACTACAGTGCATTTGAATTGGAATTGCAAATGCATCATTCATTACAAATAAATAGGATTACTGTTCATTCAAGCATAAGTACATAATTATTGATACTTAATAAATTCACTTACATAAATATTAATTAAATCGAACAAAATCCTAGAGAAAAACGTGTATCGCTGATGTATACCGTACGCAAATACCAGCTGTGGCAGGTTGCGGCCTGTGAGCGCGCTCCCTCTATCTTTTTAAATTTTAAATATGCACACAAATCGAGAGCGAAATTTGAAATGTAATTAATTTTTTTTTAATTTTGAACATTTCCAATGCTAACCCTGTGAAAATTGAGTTAAAATGTTTACAAACGTCCAAAAATATGTGAAAATGCGATAATATCTTAAATAAATGTGCGATACCCTTACAGCCTTAAAAAAAAAAATAAATAAATAATTTTTTTACAAAGAATTTCAAATGTATAAAAATGTGAATAAATGTTCATTTTTTGTTAATAAAAATACAATAATGTTCGCAAACATGTTTACGTGTATAAATATAAATTTGTGAAAGCTAGACAAGAAGTTTTCACTTCTGACGTGTAATCCTACGACTGACTGTTTTTTTTTTTTTTTTTTTTTTTTTTTTTATTTGTTTGTTGTTGTGATGTTGTTTTTCCCATTCATTAGAACATTAGTAATGCAATTGTAATAATAATAATAAACAAAAGAAGAGATGAATCATATGGTAAAAACATTTCTTTGCTTTAAGGCTGTTCCTCAGCAAGATCATGCAGCTTTGAACAGCTTTTTAAAAAGTGCAATCGCGCTAGACTTACTGTTGTCTAGAGACAACAGTTTTACTGTTAGCGTCAGTCCATACTGCATTGGGTGAAGAAGCATTATTAGTTTTTTGGATTGTTTAACATCATTGGTAAAGCTGTTCCAAAGTTCTGTGTCGGCGATCGCTCTTCAGGTAGAACACCCTTAACACTTTAAAACACCGTTTTATTTTTAAAGGCTAATTAATTTCCCCTCCGTTGTAAAAGAGTCTCAGCATTGATTCTCCTTTTATGCCCAATTATTGCTCGACGGCATGGATCTGGATCTCTGAATACCCGACTCGGTGCTGTTTCCCATACTTTGCCCCACAGCAACACTGGGTTACGTCGGAACACAAGTACAAAGATTAGGAATCTTTGCCGTCGCATTTTAGCAGTGAAAAGACCAACCAAGTGTTTAGAAAAACGTACTTATCGAGAAGATTAATTGAATTAAACTTAATTGCAAGGCACCAATGACTGCGCTGTTTAACATTTGAATTCTTTATGTTTTCAATTTTAATTTCTAATTAATTTCTAAGTATCTTAACTGGAATATTTTTCTAATTTCTGTGTGAGACTCTTAACCATTCAGTTGGCGCGCATGCTTCATTGTTTCCTTCAGGGACTTAAGACACCAAAAATTGTCCACGATGCCATTTAATGCCAGTGAAATGAATTCCTTAAAAACAAATCGCGTTTCTATTCAGCGAAACTCGTTAGCTGAGGAGGTACTAAGAATAGAACGCTCACACTTCTCCATGAATTACTTGGGACAAAAGGACTCTTCCCTCTCGACGAAATGAACGTATACACAATCCCTACAATGATGCTGTCATTTCACACTAGTAACTCCTTTTGTGAGAGACGGAAGTTTGGAAGCAAGCAGACTAAATCGTGAAAATAAAGAATCCTGAGAAAGACGGAAAGAATGTAGTAGAAGTGGAGGATAGAATGAACCAAGTCATCAAGTTTTGAATTATTGGATGCAGACAAGCGACTCAATGCGTTCATTTATATTTTACTACATTTTAAGTGATATTTCTTTTTTTATTTCCCGGATGAAAACTTAATTGTTTCTTACATTTTTTTTAGTAAGTATTTCATTAAAAGAAAATTTTCGAAAGATTATGGCTAGCGAAACATACAGGCTGCGGCGCTGACATTTTAGTCCAACACCTTTGCATCCGAAGAATCATGTCATCTAGAGGGCATGATAATCTTAGTTTGTCTATCGCATTCTAAGAGGGCCACACCCCCTAGGTCACATGACTCTTTGAGTTCAAAACGATAGCGCAGTGGCCTTGTATATGTCGTCAACCACGACCACGATTACTAATTTTCCATTGAACATCCAGGCCGTTCGTGGATATATTCCAAATTGCCAAAGTTCTTTTACATCGATAAATAACGGGAACATAGTCTTCGAAGCAGGTGGCTGATAAGTGTGCACAGAGTATCAAGATTACGAAGTTGTATTATTATATTGATAAAATACACAAAAAATATTAGATAAAAAAATCCCGCATCGTAAAGGGATACGTTTTTGGTCTTTTGAAGTTGTCTTTATCGAAGAAATCATTATTATAAATAACTGCCATTTTTTAGTTACATCGTACAAATTCACCAGGTTAATGTTAGCAACCATCCTCTTAAACGAGTAGTATATGTCTGATAAAGCCGCAAGTTACGAAGGTTGCAATAATTTCCTAGTAATCGCAGGCCTCTCTGTAACTTTAAACCTAAACCTCGCCCTAAAAGTAATCAAACTTCGGAACTCATAAATGTAAAGAAACCTAGCTAATCATACAAATTCTATGTGAGTGTACTTAAAAAAAGACAGATATGAATAGAGAAAATCAAAATATTTAAAAGTTGAAGTATAAATGCTGATTTTTATACTATTTAAATGAGACTATCTTTGTTAATTTGTTAGAGAAAATCAAAATTTCAAAAGTTAAACTACAAAATTTTATTTATTTTTTAACTAAACTGTGGGTGATTTGAAACGTTTTGTAAACCTGAACAGGAAAGACGAAAAGTGTAAAATTACAGTCAGTGATGCCAACGGGCTCATAGAAACCTTTCTTTTGCTGCTACCGGGAAAGTATCTTTACTTTTCGAAATCGCCTCGTATATAGGGTGTCCCAAAAATACGGTACCGCTCATTAATTCTTTATCTATTAAAAATAAGTGGGCAATGTAAATTGAAAAAAAAATTATAATGAGGTTTGAAAAAGATTAAGCTAAAGAAAAATATTATTTTCATTCATTTTTAAAAAGCGACATTTTTTAAATTTGTGTACGACCCTAGTACAAAAAAAAATACCCAATTCGTAAAATGTGCCCCTTTAGCTAATGGAGGAGTGTATAAAATTTGGGAATTAATTTCTAAAAAGTGTCAGAGATATGAAGATAAACATAGGCTGACTTAAACCGCGTTTTAATCTCTCTCGAAAGGAGAAAATCACAACGGATAATCGTGTTTCAAGGGTTATTCAAAAATTACGAAAGAAAATATTTTTTTGTTCTCAAACATTTTCATTATAGCGCTTGACCCTCTTTATTTAACGATATCTCTGAGACGTTTTATGATAAAGACTGAAACTTTTTACATCACCTCTTTACTCTATGAGGCACGTTTTATTAACGGTGATTATTCTTTGTATAGGAGTCGTGTACAAATTTAAAAATTGCCACCTTTTGCAAGTGGACGAGAGGAAATTTTTTCTTAACGCAGTCTTATTTCCTACCTTATTTTGAACATTTTTAAAATATTTTCTTTTCCCACTTATTATGAAAGGCTTATTAAGAATTAAAGTGCGTTATCATTCTTTTTACATATAACACACTGCATATATGGAGAGCAACTGAGAGAGCAAGCACCCTTACACATTTCTTGAACTTACAGGGAAAATGAAAATTTTAAAAAGTTGAGGTATGAAAATTTTTTAACTATTGATTTTTAACTGAGGGTACCCCTTAACTCTTTGAGGCGCAACCCTTTTCCAATGCTGAAAAAAGGGCAGCCGTTGCCATCGCTCAACTTAACTACCAGCACTAACTGGGCCCGGCACAGCCAGCTGTCGTCAAAAAAGGGTCTCTCGATCTGTGGCACGCGATGAACGTTTCGATCGTCCGCCCTCTTGCTGGTAGTTAAGTCGAGCGATGGCAACGACGGCCCTTTTTTCAGCATTAGGCAATATATTCAGCATTTCTCGCATTCTTCCATTTTCCAGCAGATGTCAGTGGTGTTAAAAAGAATCGTGACCATTTTTTTTACGGGAAATGACGTGCTAAAAAGCAAAGGATTCTCGTGGAGCTATGTCACCCGCAACTATTTTTTATAGAAATCAAATCTATATTCTTTGTGACTGGCAACAGTCAAAACGTCAGAGTTGGGTGTTCCCAGAGCGAGAACACTGCGCGTTAAAGGGTTAATATGTATTCAAGAAAGTAAAATTAAATAAAATTAATGATTGATCAATTTAATGAGTGATAAATGCAATGTTACGAAGAAACGTGCAATTTCGTACAGTCGTAAAACAGCGCTGTTCGAAGCCCATTCCTGTCCAGTCCGTAACAAAGATATATGTGCGTAACTCACCAATGCATGCTATTATGTCATTATGCACACATGCTCTCAATCGACTTTCAGGATGACAGGGAAACAGTGTGTGAGTGATAAATGCGCTAGGGTGCAGACAGAAAATTAGTTGGATCGCTGCCAAAGCCTTCGTGTCACACGTGGTTTTCAATAATTTCGTAAGCTTTTCTCTCTGGAGCCTTAAACATATTATCGCCCCCCCACCAACCTTTTCACTACGCACGCTGACAATTTAAAAAAAGATTTCTCTTAGTCGAACCATTCGCTTTCGTCTTGCCGGAGTAAATTGTTGTCCATTAGGCAGAGAGCATTCTCAGCCCCCCCCCCCACTTTCTTTAAATTTTCTACTACGTAGATAGATATTTCACTTTTTTTGGGATTAAATCTGACTGTAGAATGTTTAAAAATTAATATCACAACCAGAGGACTTGTTGCTCTGGGTTTTCAGAAGAGAGAATTTAGTATGGCCAATGTGTATTCTACGTGCAGTATTTTTCAAGTTGGCTTAGAAGCTTTTTTTTTTTTTTTTTTTGGACTAGCATCAGTTCACGAAATAATATTTGAATATATATATATACAGTGAAACTTCTCGGGAACGACCACTCTTCGTTCTACACACACACAAAAAAAAACGGTCGTTTTGAAAGGTGGTCGCAAAAAATCGGTCGTTTTGAGAGGTGGTTGCTTAAAAAAGTATAAACATTGGATAGCCAAGAAAAACACGCTAAAAATATTGTTCATTTTGTTATATATGAAAATCTATACTAATACATAAATAATTATAGAAACATTTTTAAAATTTAATGAAATATTTAGAAATTTCGGATTGTTTCATTTTTTTTACTCTTTCCAAGAGTACTTCTCTCTGCACTTTATTTCTTATATCTGATATCACTCATCCCGAAATTCTTCTCATGCATTCTGAATTTGACATGATAAAATATATTTGCTTTAAAAAGTTTCTTTTGAGTTTCCCACAACTGAAAGTAACCGGCAACTATCTCCAAATTTCCTTTTCCGAGTGACTCGATCACATCGATGCACTGCTCCAACAGTATAATCCCTCATTTCTTACATATGTCTCTTCTCTAACCTACAAAATTTGTACGTGTTGTGAACTTGCACCTGCGGTCCATTTACAGTTGAGCGACTGGTTTGGAATATTGTATTTGTTTACTTTATTTCCGGGAAAATGCAAGAAAATTTTGACAAGGTACGGTACCGGTCGCTTATAGAGAGTTGTGTGGTCTCTTCTGGAGCACTTTTAAACATTATGTAGATGGGATAAAAAAATCAGTGCTTCAAAAATGGGTCGTTGGAGAAGGGAGTTGCTTAATAGAGGTGGTCGCTCATAGAAGTTTCGCTGTATATGTGTGTGTGTGCATGGGCGCCGGCAGAAGAACATTTCTCAGGGGGGGCAAAGACTACTGTAACGTATGGTTACCATGTTGGAAAGAGCAAACAGCAAGGGAAAACACTGCATACAAAAATCCAGGGGGGGGGCATTGCCCCCCCCCTTGCCCTATGCTGGCGGCGCCCATGTGTGTGTGTCAGTAGAGCTTATTTTAGACACTCTACCTGCTATGGCCAATGATTAAAAAAAGGGGGGGGGATGAAACAGTTTTACACCTTAAATTTGCACTTAATTGCTATATATTCAAATGGAAATGAAAATTTGTGGGTTACGGCCAATTATCTACGCTAAGGATCTGGGCCGGGGGTGGAATTGCCCTCCGTGGGGAAGTTCTAAGGGGTGTTAACCCGTGTTTACGCGAAGTTTCGGGGAAAACTGCGAACGGTTAGGTCAGCGGACGTAGGGATGGACGCGAGAAATCTCACTTTGTCTTGCGGACATGCGAGACGAGAGAGGAAATATTTTGCGAGAAGAGACAGAGTCTTCTCGTCGAGAATTTCTCGTCTCGCATAAATTTACGATACGAATTACTTTTCAATCGGAATTACAGTGCCCGTATTTGAGGAGGTATGCCATCCTGAGAAGGGAGGGTACACTTTGCCTGAAGCCGTTTAACTTGCGTCTCCTTTTTTATCGTTTCTGGTATACTGTCAGCACTCTACAATACACATAAACACGTAACATTTAAAACTAGGACAGCACGAGGGATATACAAAACACACAAAGGAGAGGATAAAGAAAGAAACTGGAAAACAGAAAGAAAACAGAGAAGAGTAGAAGACAGAAAAATAATAAGTCAACAGAGGAAAAGTGGTACGGTAAGTCCAAAGCCTGACCCTATTTAGATGGGACCCATGGGCACTAACTTTGAGGCCCCTTTTATTATCACAATAAGCATTTAAACCCATTTTTGACCGCTGCTGAGTTTCGCAATGCAAAGCTTTTTTAAGATTTCCCAAACTGAATTTTAAAATTACTTACATGTATTTCAGCTAGCTACATTTAAAAATTATTTTTATTTTAATATTTGTAACCCATTTGTATCATCAACTCATATGGACGCTAAGTCAGGGATGGCTATTATATGACACTCCTGTTCGTACTTTTGAAATCTCATTTTAAGAAACGATAAAACTATAGCTATAATACCTCAATTATCCTTTATAAAAGAAATGTGTTTATATTTTTTATCATTTATGGTTAGTGCTTTTCTGTTTAAGACGTTTACCACTTAAAATGTTTGATCAAATCTGGGAAAAGTTCTTATAACACACGCGCACTCACACGCGTGCGTGTGTATTATCGGTTGTATAAGTAGGTTCCACTACATATATATTGTTATATGTCTATCTATAGATAGTAATTCTATGTAAAAACTAGCTGACCCGGCAAACGTTGTTTTGCCATATAAATTATTCCTAGGATTATTTTAGTAGAAAGAAATGACTAACTTATTGTAAGTTTGTGAGGATGTGGTATATGAATGGAAGAGGCATGGAGCGCTGTGAAATAATATAAAAATAACACAATACCAAACATATATTTTTAATTCATTGTAATTTATTCTTTAAATTTATATATATCGCTAATTAGAATAATTTTACTAAAAAATAATATCAATCCCTTAACGCAATAGAGTATACAATATTTTTTGTTATCCCATCTTTAGATAACACAAACAAACTGGATGCCCACTGTATGGTTTGCCCACTCGAGAGCATGCCACGTATAACTGTCCGTGTGAAAAACATGGCGTGCTCAAATCTAATCCACAAACAGGCATAGTTTGGCCTTGAGACTTATTGATAGTCATTCCATAAAAAATTTTGCCCCCCCCCCAAAAAAAAGGATGAAAATCTGAAACACTTTCAGATTTTAAATACGCACTATAGTGCTATATATTAAAATCGTATCATAATTTATGCGTCTTCCCTACTTTTCGTCCTTATTCCATTAAGTTGGAAAGTGTTATCATTATTCATGACTGTGCTGTATTTTTCTTCCTTATTTTATAAAACCCATCTTTGGAATCGAAATCTATCTTAAAATCTCCTACTAAAACTATTTTACAATCTTCGCCATGTATATCACAACTATACTTCACCGTTTTATATATTGTTTCCTACTTTAACGCCTCGACTCTCGCCAAGGAGGTGATGATTAAACATATGCAGTTACCATGACGATTTTTTGCATTTATGTAGAAATCGTAATTTAGAATTAAAATGGCGATTTTGAACAACATGTAAGTACAGCATGCCGTTACATTTTTATTTATTTTGGATTACCAATTAATGTAGTTTTAATAATTAACTGTCTTCAAATTCCTTAACTGGGGCGTTTATCGCTAGTTTGTTTACTTTAGTTATCACCTAGTTCTTTTGGGTGCGTTCAAACGGTACTTACGTATTATCCCGGAGGTCACTTCCGCCAAACTACTTTTTCGTAGATTTTAAATACGTTGCCAATCGTATTCCAAACCATCAACAATTTCATGTGCCCGGCATTTATCTTGGTGAAAAATTGCTTGTCTTGGCAGACCGCCGGGATAATACGTAAGTACCGTTGAAACTTGTGCATAACTCCCAGAGACCCATGACTGCAAAGCTCGCCAAAGTACGGGGATTTTTTAGATTGGCGAGAGTGTGGGCGTTAAAATAGGAATCAACTCTTTCTTGTACCTAAAACACATCTTTGGAATCGAAATCTATCTTAAAATCGCCTACTGAAACTGTTTTACAATCTTCGCCAGGCATATTCTTCCTGTAGGCATATTCCAACTATACCGCAAAGACATTTTAAATGGTGTTTGGAATGGGCATCCTAATCCACGAGTGTACCGTGTTTTCCTTTCTTGTTCCACAGAGCACTTCTTCGGAATAGAAATCTATATTAAAATCGCCTAATAAAACTCTTTTACAATATACGCCAGGCGTTTTCTAACTATACGCGAAATATATTTATAATAAATTGTCGCGTTTTGGCACCCCATTTAGCGATCCATATCAAAAATTGCAAACCTTGTGCGACTTTCAACATTTTATTAACTTCCCCTCCCCCTCTCGACATTATCTGGCAAACACATTTGAAAAGTGATTCGATACGCTAATGTCTACACAGAAATCCTGATTGAAATGAATAGCACTCGGGGGCTAAACATTTTGGGGTGGACCGCCCTTATGACTTAGGGGTATGAGACATAGTTAAAAACTTATTCTATGACCTAACGAATATACATAGAAAATGTCATTAAAATGGGTCGAGTGGT
This sequence comes from Cheiracanthium punctorium, assembly GCA_038373885.1. Classification (NCBI taxonomy): domain Eukaryota; kingdom Metazoa; phylum Arthropoda; class Arachnida; order Araneae; family Cheiracanthiidae; genus Cheiracanthium; species Cheiracanthium punctorium. Next base: position 89,934 of record JAWZYV010013832.1, on the reverse strand, counting down.
TTCGGAGGAGTTAGGTGACTAACACTGGGACAGGAGAATTTTATATATTAGATAATCCTCCACATATAAATTTGTATATAGTAATTACAGAAAGATTTTTTAAAAGAAACTATTCATTTATTAGTTCGCGCAGAGTAATCGTTGCTTGTAAATAAAAACCAATGGAATTCAATCATCTAGTTAGAGACCATTTTTAGATTATTCTTTTAATAAGCCTCCCTCTACCCCCCCCCCCCAACTGATCACTGATGTTAACATACATATACGGTTTCATAGTTCTGATAATTGTTGTTTTTCGTAAATATTTAGATAGCTTAAAAATGAGGTTTGCATTGCATGTGAGTTTTAATGTATAATTAATATTTACGCATAATCCAGAATTATGAATAAATTATTCAAGTCTGCTATCATTATGTTTCATTCTGGCTATAATTATTACATTTTTTAAAAATAGTTTATGCAAGTATGCTTGCTTTGATATTTTATATTCTAATTGTGTACTTAATAATTGTGATTTTTTCTTAACTTATAAAACTGGCAACATTTCATCAAAATGGATGAATACGTATGTGTAATTATGTTTCATCAGTTATTGAAAATGCTTCTTTCACCATAAGCCAAGCAATGCGAGCGTAAAGGAATGTTCTACTGAAGCCATTTCGCTAATACAGCGCTGGGTCTCAGGGGAGCATTCAAAGATCCATGTGTTGAGAAACAACCCTGGTCGCAAGTCTTCTCTGTTGTCTCTTAGTTTTGATGGTGTGAATGAACAGGTTGAACCCGGGTTCCCGATTAAATATGGAACCCACATCTCATACACTAAAATGAGAGGGGCGGGGGATAAGCAGGCTTCACTATGTTTATCCCGTCCCCAATTGAAACTTTTATGAATTCACTATTCCGCACATAGGGGGCCGCTTAATTAGATTAAAATTTTCTTTGCGCAACGTGTCCCGAGTTCTGCATCATTTCTAACAAAATTCAAAGCTTTATATAATTTCAAAAGCAAATGAAACTTCCATCAACCGTACATATTGCATTTACGCAGTTCCGGAAATCTATATTAAATAAAATTAGACTTTTGTCTGTACATTTCTTGGAATTCAAAAATTTTGCGATTTCTATCCGTTTCAAGCACCCGGGAATCCGATGCGACCCTCAAAAAAAAGTTTGTCTGTCTGTCATTCTGTCGTTCTGTCATTCTGTCATTCTGTCCGTGACGCTTTTTTTGTTTAAGCATCACGTAAAAACGACTGAAGCGAATGATATGAAATTGGGTGTCATGATAGGTGGTCACTCAACTTAAAACATAGGCGTTGAATTTTTAAAAAATCTTGATTAGATTTTCAGATTTTGCGAAAATCGTTTCAAACTGCGTAAATTTGTGTTCAAGCATCACGCAAAAACGACTGAAGCGAATGATATGAAATTGGGTGACATGATAGGTGGTCACTCAACTTAAAACATAGGCGTCCAATTTTTAAAAAATCGATTGGGTTTTGAGATTTTGCGAAAATCCTTTCAAACTGCATAAATTTGTGTTCAAGCATCACGCAAAAACGACTGAAGCGAATGATATGAAATTGGGTGTCATGATAGGTGGTCACTCAACTTAAAACATAGGCGTCGAATTAAAAAAAATCTTGATTAGATTTTGAAATTTTGCGAAAATCATTTCAAACTGCGTAAATTTGTGTTCGCACATCACGTAATAACTGCAAAGGTGAAAAAATGATATTTGGTGAAATGATAGGTGGTCACTCACCTTAAACAATAAGCATCTAATTAAAAAAAAATCTATCAGATTTCGAGATTTTGTGAAAATCGTTTAAAACTGAGTGAATCTTTGTTCCCGTATTACGTAATAACGACTAAAGCGAATGATATGAAATTTGGTCACACGATAGATGGTTGCTCACCATAAACTATAGGAGTCCAATTTTTAAACATTTTTATTAGATTTTGAGATTTTGTGAAAATTCACTCAAAATACGTTTATATTTCTTCAAACATCACGTAATAACGACTAATACGAATGATACGAAATTGAGTGATATGATAGGTAGTTGCTAATCTTAATTTATAGGCGTTGAATTTTAAAAATATTTTGCTTACATTTTGAGATTTTTCGAAAATCGTTTTAAAATGCTGAAAATTTGTTCCAGCATCACGAAATAAAGACTGCAGGGAATGAAACGAATTTGGGTGACATGATAGGTTGTCACTCAACTTAAATTCTAGGCTTCAAATTTTTCAAAAATGTTGATTAAATTTTAATATTTTGCGAAAATTATTTCAATATGCGTAAATATTCGTTCGCGCATCACATAATTACGACTAAAGCGAATGAAATGATATTACCTAGTTACACTCTAACCTGTAATATTTTAACAATACATGAAAATTATAATTTCGCTTTCTTTACTTTGGCAACATACAACATCCATTCTGTGTGCTCCTACAATGCTGACGAAAGTTCTTGCTTTTTGGACATTTTCATTCACTAACCCGTCGAGGACGGGCCAATCTGAGTTGCACTGATATGACTAAAGTTTGAAGTGACTGTTATGGTTGTCACGCTGTTTTCTGGCGAGATGGATCAGTGGCCGATGCCCTGTTTCTTTTATTTTTCCATGGGATGAATCAAAATTAAAATAATGTTATGTGTGATTTATAGACTCTACTAATAAAGAAATAAGCAAAATATAAACTTAAAAGCAGCACACGTTTTAAAACTTCAATATCGCGACACTCATGTTGGGCAATAATCTCCAAAATCGAGACAAACGACTGATTTTGAAATCAATTTCGTAGTATAATTGTATTTTATTTTGAAGAATTTCCATATTTGGAAATATAGAATTTTTTTTTAATTCTATGGTCAAGTACATTTATGACTGATACTAAATTATTTGTTATGTGGATGTGGCTTTCCAAATCAAGCAGCAATCAAGTTGTATTCAAGCTTAACAGTTCAAATGACTTCTCCAAGCTTGCTGCAAGCTTAAAATGAATTGAACTGTCAAGCTTGTATTAATACGTCAAATTCAAAGAAATGTCAAGCTTGATTTAAGCTTATGTGCTGTCTGGGATATATGTACATCTCGGCGTATAACACGCACTTTCGACTTCGAAACTTTTACTTCATTTTTCCGCGTGCGTGTTATACACTGACTATAAAATGCATTGCTTGACATGGCCTAAATTTACGGATGCGTGTTATAGGCCGGGATATGCGGTAATTAAAAAAGAAAAACTATTTCACTTAACTGTACGTATTTTATAACTATCCTCTAACATTTAAAATAGAATTCGACCAGAGATTTCTTAAAACTCAAGCGTTTATTCGCCTTTATGTCCTATCCTTATCACAATATTAGCTCATGAAAGAAGACGAGGAATAAATCTCTTAACTTCTCGATTCACATTAATCTGGATACCGGAAGGATCTCACTACTGTGTCCACAGAAACGATGAGCCAATATTTGCCCGTAGGATTTTTTTCAGTTGACAATGGGAAAGAATTCCATATCTGATATACTACATACACGCTGTACTGTCTAGATAAAATATTTATCCAGTACTAAGCTCTGTCTCATAGAATCAATTGCGGGTTAAACTTCTGAATCCTCTAATATCCAGACTGAATTTTAAATGAAAATTTTAAGAGCACGACGTGAAATGTACATGTAGTTATACTGCGCGGTACAGGGTGTCCCAGGATTATTGGTGATAACTTTAACCCTTTAACGCGCAGTGTTCCCACTCTGGGAACACCAAACTCTTGACGTTTTGACTGTTGCCCGTCACGAAGAATAGATTTGATTTCTATAAAACTAGTTGCGGGTGACATAGCTCATGGAGAATCCTTTACTTTTTAGCACGTCATTTGCCGTAAAAAAATTGTCACGATTATTTTTAACAGCACTGACATCTGCTGAAAAATGGAAGAATACGAGAACAGCTGGATATTGCCCGCACAGCCAGCTGCCGTCAAAAAAGGGTCTCTAGATCTGTGGTACGTGATGACGTTTCGATCGTCAGCCATCTTGCTGGTAGTTAAGTCGAGAGATGGCAACGGCTGCCCTTTTTTTCAGGATTGGGAAAAGGTTGCGCCTCAAAGGGTTAAGGGGAGGTAGGGGACGTAATAAGGATTCAGAATCCCATAGCAATGTGGGGTCAGAAACGTCGTCATCATGTCCATGTAGCTTGTAATATTCAATTTGGAACTGGTGAACTTTCCGACCCTTGTTCTTCCAAAAAACTAATGCATCTTTTGCAGAAAACACGTGACTAAAATTGATAGTTTAAAAATTCTATTTCATTTCACGTGGATCAAATATTTGCAGATAAGCCTATTGCATATGAAACTTGGTTAAGAAATTAGACACAGTTCAACTCTTTTTTCAAATCGATTTTTAACAGGTAGGGGAAATGGGCGTTTTTGACCCCACATTGCTGTATGATTCTGATTCCTTATTATGAGCCCTACCTCCCCTTAAAGTTTGTCCGGGGACACGCTGTATGTTTAATTTTTCTATTTCCTTCATCTTCCTTTGAGAATAATCATGTTTTAGAAGCGTGCGAAAAGAACATTAAGTTTCTTCAGAAAAGTTCCTTTTAAAATGTGAGTTCAAATTCTGTCGGAGTGGACGCCCGGGGCCAGGGCCGTTCACACTTCCTCGTCAGACTCTATGAGAAGTGAGGGGGGGGAACTCCTCCCACTCTCTTTCCTTTTAGCATTTTATAGGAAAATCTTTAAAAAGAATAGTTTCACACAAAAAAGCTGTTCCCGCCCCTGTTGTTTTTTCGAAACTTTTGCACTCTACGAAAGAAGGGGAGGGAGAGATTTTTGCCCTGCTTTATAAAATTTCTCTCGTAGGTCATTTTCCTCACACACACCCTCGATGGTTGCGAAATTTCACAAGCAACAAGAAACTGAGAACAAACAAAACAAAAAAAAGTCCTGTTTTTTTTCTGCTGCTGGCGCCATCTACATTTCACATTTGAAGACACACACCGCACCACCAACTGACGTTTCTCACTGCATTAAAACGAACTACATCAACGCCCCCTAGAGAGGAAAGCCGCGGCGCTTACTTGTGACGTCACACCGAGTAGGTAAAGCAAAGCGTTTCCATTGGGTTTCTCCTCTCTCCCGTGGCGCGGGAAAGAGGAGAAACCCAATGGAAACGCTTTGCTTTACCTACTCGGTGTGACGTCACAAGTAAGCGCCGCGGCTTTCCTCTCTAGGGGGCGTTGACTACATGTGTGTGAGGGTGTCTGTTTTTTTTTTCTTTGCAGATGAAACGGCCACCGTTTTCGAACATGTGAATTCCGGGAAGCCGCTCCTCCTCCAGATGGCGTTCCAGTGCTGCTCCTGTTCCCAGAGATCGCCCCGATGCCTAACCTCACCGATATCTCGGACACCACCACCTTAGCAGCAGAAGAGACTTCGCCGTCGCAGTGCGAGCCTTGGGGAGACACGCGCCACCCTCTCCTGCAGGCGGCCAACCTCTGCCTGGTGGCCGCGTTCGTGGTCCCGGCCGTGCGCCGGACTCTCGCCCTCTTCGCGGTCCGCCTCCTGCTCGCCCTGGGGCTGGGGTCCGCGGGCGTCTGGGCTGCTCTCAGGTCGTGCGCGGGCCCGGACGTTCATGCCTGGAACGCTACCCTCGTCCTAGCCAACTGCGCACAGGCTGCGTACATAGCCTACAGGAACCTGCCGCCGAAGATAGCGCCTGAACTGCAGGAGTTCTATTTTAAGGTAAGTGTCTTCTTACTCTACATTTATACTCTGACTCTGACCAATTGTGTTTGTTCCGTCATCGAGAAAGCATGTTCCAAAGGTACATACTTTCCTGGCAAACACAAAACGTACTGTGTCATTTTAACTAGATTCATGTGTTGGTTTTGGAAGCGATTGAATAATTGTTATTGGAGTCAATTTGGGTCGTCGTTGAACTCCACTCTTCATATTTGAAGTAAAAACGGTTTTGTTAGGGACAACTTCTTAAAAAGTTTATCGCTATTATTATAATTTTTTTCGATCAACAACAACCGGAACAAATTATCAAACCAAACCGGCTGGGATACCGGGACCAATATTTCAAACTGGGACAATCAAGGTTATCTTAGGACGTATAGCCTCATTGTAATTGAACTTCTTTCTACAAGCAGCAACCTGTGGCAGAGAGTAGATGTGTAATAGAGAGCGTATCGTCATCCATTACAAGTTGGAAAGGGGAGGCAAGGATTAACCATGTGACTTGTGGCACAAATAACAATGTGACTTGTGGCAAGTATAAATTACAAGCTATCAACATTTACCGTCAACATACGCGTTAGAAACCCTCTTGGCATAAAAAAATAAATAAATAAATTCGTCAAGGCTTAGAGGGTGTGGACGCATTGAAATATTCTTCATTTATGAAAATTATGTTTCAGAAGTATGAAAAAAATACCACTTTTTTTTGTGAAATATTATTCTAGAGCCTTTCGCAAATCTTAAGTTGCATCTTTATTTTTGAACTAAACTTTTTAAAAAGCTTCCATATCATATAAGAATATCGTGTACAGTCCAACTTCCTTATTTGAAGCATGCCTCAGTATCGTAGCTACAGCAGGTGACACCCGAGGCGGATATATAAGTGCCCCCCCCCCGCTCCTTTTAAACGATTTTCCTTTCTACCGATTCTTTCGGGTCTGTTTCCTATACCGTTGAAAGAAGGTTTCGTTCACTGGTGCTCATCTAATTTAGACGCTATGCTTTTGCGCAAAATTTAAGAATGGCCGAGACAGATAAATAACTGTCTCCTTTTCCTTCAGTATGGGTTTTTCGGAATCTTAAAAAGCACTATAGTTTTAGATTTTTTACTCTGCAAGACATCGGGTGTCACATCCGTGAGGATGAAATTCCCACCCCGGATAGTCCGCCCCTCCATCCGTCCTTGCTACGCCACTGGCATGTTTCGTGTACAGTCTATATGCCGAAGTTAGTGGCAATCTGATCATCCTTTTCATTATCCTATCGCCACAGAAAAAGCGTGGAAACTTATACACCGAAGGGCCATTACATTATGACTACCCACACATTTGTCTATGAACTCATCTGGATGACATGGAGAACACATACTGCTCGGCCAGAGATGAAAGACCGGCTTTGGCGCGCTGCCAAAAAAATGGAACAGGCCGAAGAGGTGTTCTCGGAGGGACGGAAAAGTACGCATTGTTGTGTGAACGTCAAGTTAATGATAAATCCAAATTAGCCAAAAAGTGGCTAAATTTACAGATCTAGCCACAAAGTGGCTAAATTGGCAACCCTATCCGCTCAACTAGCAAAAGAATTTCTTGCACATCTGAACCTATCTCCCCTAATTTCCGCTGTGAAACAAATCGCAGCATCCTCTTTTTTGGCAGCGTGCCAAACCCGGTCTTTTATCTTTGGCCGAGCAGTAATTAAGTAGGAATGGTAATTAACTGTAACTGGTGAAGGTAAGGAATCATTTTTGCACTTGCTTTGGGATTAGAAGTGATGGGAAAGGCTGTTGATCTAAGCGAATTGGATAGAGGGTAGATTGTGATGACCCGAAGACTCTGAACGAGTATCTCTGAAACTGCACGATGGGTCGGTTGTTCACGATCTGCCGTTGTTAGTATTTATAAAAAGTGGTTTAATGGTGAAACCAGCAGTAGACGCCAGGATATATTAGGCGTCCGCGCATCATCCAAGAAAGAGGACGCGAGAGACTGTCCCGCCTAGTACACACAAATCGACGGCAAACAGTGGCTCAGCCGACAGCTTCATACAATGCAGGTTCAAGTACATGTGTTTCGGAACGCACAATTCAGCGAATACTGTTGGATATGGGACTGACCCAGACAGCACAGCAAATTTCCATCAAACTTGCAGTAAGCTTGATTTATCAAGTCAATAAACTTGAATTAATCTTGAAAATTTCAAGCATGTAAGCTTAAGGCAAGCTTGAATCAAGTGTTCAAGTTGACATAGGAAGCTTAATTCAAATTTAAAAAAATTTCAAAAAAAAAAAAAAAAAAAAACTTCTTAATACATGGGGCGCCGGTCGGCGAATTCGCCCCACATATTTTATTTTTCCACGCATTTTCCTCTGTACGCTGATACCTCAAGTTATTTTAATCTGTTTCCGTCTAGCGTCCGCGGCTGGGAAGCCACCGTCCTAACCACCATGCCAATTTCCCTTGCGGTGATAAGACTAAAGTTGAAGTGACTGCTATGGTTGTCACGCCGTTTTTTGGCGAGATTGGTATTGGCCGATGACGATTTGCTTTTATTTTTCCATGGGATGAATCAAAATTAAAATAATGTTATGTGTGATTTATAGACTCTACTAATATGGAAATAAGCATAATATAAACTTAAAAGCAGCACACGTTTTAAAACTTTCAATATCGCAACACTCGTGTTGGGCAATATTGACCAAAATCGAGACAAACGACTGATTTTGAAATCAATTTTGTAGTATATTTGTATTTTATTTTGAAGAATTTCAATATTTGGAAATATAGAATCTTTTTTATAATTCTATGGTCAAGTACATTTATGACTGATAATAAATTATTTGTTATGAGGACGTGGATGTGACTTTCCAAATCAAGCAGTAATCAAGTTGTATTCAAGCTTGACAGTTTAAATGACTTAAATTCGGCCGGAAAATATTTGCTGACTCATTTTTTTGTAATCTCCAAGCTTGCTGCAAGCTTAAAATGAATTGAACTGTCAAGCTTGTTAATACGTCAAATTCAAAGAAATGTCAAGCTTGATTTAAGCTTATGTGCTGTCTAGGGAGGAGCAGACGTCCCACTTGTGTGTCTCTGCTTACCAAGCGTCATTATCAACTACGCCTACAGTAGTCACGGGAACATCGGGACTGGACCACGGATATATTGAAGGGAGTTATATGGAAGAATGAATCCCAGTTTGTCCTTCATGTCGATGGTCCTGTCAGGCTACGCCGCGCCGTCTTCCAGGAGAACAGCCGCTCCCCTCTCCCCGGAAGCTGAGAGCTCAAACACCACCCTGTTTCAATATCTCGACTTTGTATGGCCGCTGCTTAAATATTAGGTACAACCTGTCTCCAGTTATCTACCAAGAACTCGTGGCATCCATGCCCAGGCGAGTTGCAGCTGTTTCGAAAGCCAAAGGAGGCGCAACGCGTTATTAAGTAGGTGGTCATAATGTAATGGCTCTCCGATGTACATTTTTTACGCTGCAAAAATTAAAGTATCCTCTACTTACCTAGACAAATAAAGGTTATCTCCTCTTTTCACTTTTTTCCCTACACAATTTTTCTCGTAAAACTAAAGATAAAACACTGATATCACTCGAAAAATTATTTTACTGTGCTTATTCAATGTAATAATACAGTGCATTTAACTGATAATGAATGTCACTCATATATGTGTGTGGTTACTTAAAACATTTCTTCATTTGAAGGTATTTGCACCGTTGAAGGTCAGTAAGGACCATTTTCGGCAGTTGATCAAATACGCGCACATTGAGCCACTGGACACCGGGGAGCACTACGCTATGGAAGGAGTGACCTACACAGACCAGCGGCTAGCTGTTCTGCTGTCTGGAAAGTGAGTTTTTCAATAAGGACACTGCATGTATAAATTAATTTTACTTCCCGGTTATAAAACGGTGGAGGATCCTAGAAAGCTTAATAAAGGAAGAGAGGATAAGTCGAAAGAAGTATATTATGTGTTACACTCTTTTATTAATGACTATGTCATTTTATCTCTCACCCCCCTTTATTGAAAATTGTCCCATAAAAGAAAATGTAACATAAAAGTATGTGACATAATTTTACATATATTTAGATATTATTAGTTCACAACAGCTTTAATCTATTGTTACAATATTTCGGAAGATGTAGAATATGCATCGCATGTATTTTTTTATAAATAGGTTACAATCCTAAAAATTTCAACATAGGGTTACCAGGCGAAATACACCAAAGATGAGAAGTAAAATGACATAGTCGGTTAATATCGTTTTAGTATGGCAATAATGAAACTAAAAAATTAGGGGGTTCAGGGGGGGGTCTCCCCCTAACGAGGCTCGAACAGCCGAGTTTTTTTTTTTTAATATATGAATGATCACAGCAGTGTGTACACCATAAATAGAAAGTAAAAAATAAGTGTTTAAAAGAAAGGGGAGATCTGAATAGGTGACTCTTAAATGCAATGAAAAACATATATTTGACTAATAGTAGCTCATTATTCAGTTTGAAACGTTCTAGACATTTTGTTCCACTCACAGAAGTATCCTGCAACTGCAGTTAAAGACACGAAATAAAGTAATCACGTCTGTTCCAGAATCAAGTACTTCCTGTTAGAGGGTGTCAAATGTCATGTTATAATTGAAGAAACGTAAAAACGTAAATGGCACCTCAAATGTTAACGCAAATTCGTGTCATGTAGAAACTGTCCTTGATTTTGTTTCCTGAAGATTGACGCTGTGCGTTTTCGCGAAGGTGTTTCTTGATTTTTTATCTCCTTCCAACCAAGCTGAAAAACGTTAAAATGATCTCGAACAGGCCGGGACCGCGCCGAGTCGAAAAAGCCTTAACCCTTTAATGCGCAGTGTTCCCGCTCTGGGAACACCAAACTCTGACGTTTGGACTGTTGCCAGTCACGAAGAATACATTTGATTTCTATGAAGACATAGCTCCACGAGAATCGTTTACTTTTTAAGTACGTCGTTTCCCGTAAAAAAAAATTGCCACGATTATTTTTAACAACACTGACATCTGCTGAAAAACGGAAGAATGCGAGAACAGCTGGATAGATTGCCCCATGCTGAAAAAAGGGCAGCCGTTGCCATCGCTCGACTTAACTACCAGCAAGATGTACGGACGATCGAAACGTTCATCGCGTGCCACAGATCTAGAGACCCTTTTTTTGACGACAGCTAGCTGTGCGGCACAGCCAGCTGCATCATAAAAGAGTCTCTAGATCTGTGGTACGCGATGAGCGTTTCGATCGTCCGCCATCTTGCTGGTAGTTAAGTCGAGCGATGGCAACGGCTGCCCTTTTTTCAGCATTGGGAAAGGGTTGCGCCTCAAAGGGTTAAGATAAATGTCTCTTCACTTTAATTTTTCATTATATCTGTCTGGTGACGGTGAAATTCTAATACTATTTAATACAAGCCATCCGTTCCGTTGCCTGTCTTGTTCGAACGAATCTATTCGTGAAACCACATCTTGCCAGTGCTTGTTGACAAATTACCTATTCCTTATTTTGTATCCACTGTTGACTGTCTCAATAGTAATAATTTGTCATTTATGCAAGATTTTTTAAAATTTCATTTATTCAGAATTCAAAAAATGAGAAAAATAAAACTTTTTCGAAGGGAGGGTTGTTCAAACGTGTACTATTCACATGCACAAGTTTATTTATTAAATAAAGTTAACTTTTCTTCGTGTTTCATTCATTCGAAACTCTGCCCTTATCAGAGATTTTCTTTTTGTTGTTAAAATTAAGTAGTTTTAGGCGTGCATCCAAAAAGCTTCGTAGAACTTTTTTAGTTACTTATTCTTTATTTCAAGTTTTAATTCCTTGATTTTGTTTCTAAGAACTGAGTGCATTTAGTAGACATGTGAGAAATGAGCAAATTTCATATGAAACACCAAAAATATTTCGAATACCCTAGATTTTTTTTTGCCAACTTATCTTTTTAATCACGGCCCTTAGAGTCATGTGGGTTTTATTTTATGTATACAAATTAAGAAAAAAAAAAGGCTTTAAATTCTACATACACGATTTTCAATGGACAGAACTATTTTATAAATTATATAAACAAGGTTACCGAGAAATAAATTTCCTACTTCAGAATGCGTTCTGTTGGTCCAAATAAGTTAAAATACAGGTTATCCGAAATTAAACGACCCTATTTTAAAGTTGTCTACCGACGAAACTATTGTTGAGAAAGTTATGAAATTTTCTGTACGACTTAAAGAAAGTATGGGAATTTTTTGAGATAATCAAAAACTTAGTTCAAATATTCACCACCAGAGGACATTCCATGGCCCCAGACCTCATTCCATGCGATTTGGGGGGGAGTTTGAAACATTTGCAAAGACATGATTATCCGAGAACTTTGCTGGATCTTAAAGCAGGGTTGGACGGTATTTACCGTCTGATGGTATTTACCGGTTTTTACTACGGTTTTTACCGTCTTTGGAAAAACATGTTTTTACCAGGGTTTTTACAACCTTTGAGAAAAACTTATTAGTTTGACTATTTTTTGTCACTTTTTTGAAGATTTATCTCTCCACCAATGGCTGAGAGGTTCTGCTCTCGAAACTGGATGGTGGGAGGTGCCAGGTTCATACCCCGGTCGTGCCTGTTGATCTAGCTGTTCGGAGTTTTCCGTGTTTTTTTTTTTTTCAGAAACCGCGCATAAATACTGGCTAGGATCCCTTAGAAATAGGAAGGTATTCCCCTATAGGACTAGGACCCTAGTGCAGTCAATCGGCCTTAATCCACAAGCAAACAATGAAGATTTATCTGCTATTTTTTCATTTTCTCAGGGATAAAAGTTCAGGACATTTAATATCACTATTTCCATTTCCATATAACAATATTCACCTAATTCAGTGTCTGATTTGGTAAGTAAAAGAATGCTATACGAAAATAGTTCATTTTAAGGAATATAATAAACACAGAAAACTTTCATCCATGTTTTCATCTTACAAGAATTCAAATTTATACATAATGTACATTTATCATTATGAAACTTATTAAAACTATTATTATGAGAAGGCCCACTACAGTATTTATTACAATTATGTAATGCAGGCTAGTTTAATAATTTTTACTTAAAGGAAAATTGTAAATATACTTTTATTACACATAACTTATCTTAATCATTTTAATGAAAACCAAATGCTTACAAATATTATTTATTACATAATGTAGTTTGCACAATCCCATAATGTAGTTTTCATCATCAGGATGTCCTGATGATGATATAGCCACATCAATTACATGAAAATACAGTTTTATAAATAGCATTAATATACAGTTCATGACTCAGGGAGTTTATTGTATCATTAGGTTTTTACCCCTTTTCCCCAGGTTTTTACCGGTAAAAACCTAGTTTTTACCAGTAAAAAGCCAACCCTGTCTTAAAGACAGCCTTTCACAACATGATCGTAACTTTTACCCGAACATACTGCGGTGAACTGTGGAACAGAACAGGCTCTCTTACGATTTCAGATGGTAGCTGACAAGGATGACCATCATGTTGAGCATGTTTTATTGTAATAATATTTGTAAACTATCATAAATGTATGGTAATTGGGTAATTCATTAAAAAAGCTCCGGGTGGCGAACCTTTGAACTAATTTTTTTTATTCGCTCACACAAATTTTCATACCTTCATTATGTCTTGCACAAAATTTCATAACTTTCTCAACAATAATTTCGTCTGTAGACAACTTTAAAACAGTCTCGCTTAATTTAGGACAACCTGCCATATAAACTACAAAAAAAAATCAAATGATGCGCTTTACATTTATTTTTAAGAAGTACAAAAATCTGTCGATAGGTGGCGTTGTGATACACATAAATATTTAATATGCTACACGGGAAACAACTGACACACTTACACTACCAAGCGACGACTGACTGCTGGCTTCAATGACCGCCGTAAACCAGTGGCGTAGGCAGAAATTTTTTCATTGGGGGGGGGGGGGGGGGCGTACGACTACTGCAACTCATATATATGTATGCGTGTGTGTGATTAGAGAGTGAAGAAAATTAATTTTGTATGACCAAAAAAAAAAAAAAAAAATCCTCATGTCCACGTGTCTACGTCACTATCGTAAACACATTTTCAACGCTGGAAGACAGGATTTGATTTCGTTTTCTATATTAAAGAATATGAAGTTAACCCATTTGTTTCAAATTTCTGTATTATCTTCTTCACTTAGAAAAAAAAAATCTTTTCTCTATAAGTAAATTAAAAAGAAAATATATGAGTTCAATAAAACGTCATGATTCTAATCGAAAAAACAACCCAATAAACGAAAGTGAATATCTTCAAGACAGAATGATTAATATATGCAGCTAATTAGTTAGCAGACTGGCCCATAATAAAAGTGTCATTTGGCGAAGTGCCAACACACTCTAGACAATAAGGGAGACTTTGCCCTGACCTGAAGTGACCACTGGATCTTCACATGATCCAGGAAGTCGGCGGAATTCTGTCGCCGTTTTGAACCTTCTATTGTCGGATGACGTTGATGTATTTTCAAAGGTTTCATGAAATTATTTAATTGACACGTTTGCGTATTAGCTCATTATGAACAGAGAGGCTACTCACTTAGTATTTGTTACTTCCTTGTACGTAGTATAAGGAAGTAATGTGATCCCGAAAAATTTTGGGGGCCAAATTTCGACAAAAAAACCGATTTTGACTACATCTAAATTTAATTTTAAAAAATTTTTCGATGCATCTCATCGTAGGCTAGCATGCACGATCCTATTAACGCGTCTGCAACACATTTTGACCAGCGGCGAGTCTACTGTGGCCAGTTTTTCCATGCCGTCTGTACGTACGTACGTACGTACGTATGTATGTAACTCGCATATCTCAAAAACTATGGGTCGTAGAATGTTGAGATTTGATATTTAGGATTGTTCTATGATCTAGTTGTGCACCTCCCCTTTTGGTGGCAATCGAATGGATAGTTTATCTACAGGACTGTCCAAAACATTCGAAATACATTACGCTCAATGGGCCGAAATTCATTAAACTCGCATGTCTCAAAAACTATTAGGCGTAGAATGTTGAAACTTTATATTTAGGATTGCTGTAACATCTAGTTGTGCACCTCCCCTTTCGGTTCCATTCGACTGGATAGTTTATCTACAGAACCGCCCAAAAGATTCGAAATACATTACGATCTATGGGCCGAAATTTATCAAAGCGTTTTTTAGAGGTATTGGGCTATTTCAAACGACTCAGAAGTGATATATGCTGTAAAGAGTTAGAAAATGAATTTCTCCATTAAAAAAAAGTGTCTTTATCATTTATAGTTCTGCTACAGGAACACTCAAAAGATTTCCAATACATTACGGTCAATGGCAATTTTAGGGGCATTCATCCATTTCCAGCACAATACCGTCCTACCACATAAGTTAAGTAATGGTCCGACCACGGTCACGTGCCTCCCTCAAGAACTATGCCAAAAGTCGCCAAGCTTGGCGACTTTTGGTGTACGTGTGTGCATATTTAACTCTCAAATCTCAAAAACTATTATGAAATTTCATATATAAGAATGTTGTAACATCTAGTTGTGCATCTCGATTTTTGGTTCCAATCTACTGGAGAGTTTATTTACAGGACCACCGAAAAGAATTTCAGTACTTTAATGTCTATGGACATCTTCAATATAATACAACTGTAGACAGTCATTGTTTGGTACATTCCCAAAATCTCGCCGTCTGTCCTCGACCTTGGCGAGTTTTGGCGAAATATCGCCAAATTTGGCGATAGTCAGTTATTTGGTCTATGCCCAAAGTATCGCCATTTGTCATCGTTCTTGGCGAGTTTTGGCGAAATATCGCCAAATTTGGCGATAATCTGTTATTGTTTGGTTCATGCTTAAAATCTCGCCAAATGTCGTCGACATTGACGAGTTTCGCCGAAATATCGCCAAATTTGGCGCCAAAAATTATTTCGTATTTTTTAGAACTATTGTAATATCTAACTGTTTTCAATATCTTTTTTGACAGCAATCGACTGAGAATTTATTTACAGGGTGAGCCAAATGACTTTAAATACATTGAGGTGTATGGATGCGTTCAATTCATTGAAAGTCTGTGGTCAATGACTACTTTGGCTATTACCAAAATCTCGCAGACTATCTCAAGCTTGTCGGATTTTGGTGAAATATCGCCAAATAAAGTGTCAGAAGGAAATCTTTCAAATTGAACTCAGCTTGGCGATATCGAAATATTTGGCTAGAAATCGCTAAACTTTACTATTATTGATATTTTATCTCTTTCAAACAAATAAGTTTAGAGGAAGTGCGTCGAAAATATTTTTGATCTAATGGACGTGCAAGGAAGTCATGTGTTGAACACATCAGATTTTTTTTTCTTAATTTAAGTGTTAAGCAGTCGCTTTAACTGGCGTCAGTTTTTCTAATTTCACGATTTTGTATCATAAAAAACTCCTGTACTTTTTACGTTGTTTGTACTTTGGCGGAAACGCACATAAGATTGAATAAGGTCTGTACGTACGTTTCGTGTAGTCTTCTTCAGCAGAAAAATCATTAACCCATACTTAAAGGCAGGAAAGTGAAGACTGGTGATTTTTTCTGCTGAAGAAGTGAAGAAAGACCCTTTTGGATATTCCGAAACCTACGTACTGACCAGAGGCGTATTCTCTAGGCTAGCTACGCTACCTGCAAAATCGGTGATTATCAATTTTCATAAAACTATTAGCCTAAAACTTTGGACTTGACATATTTCAATTTTATCAATAAAATAAAGCGAGGTTTCCGATGGAGGAAATAAATGAAAAATAACAATTTCGTGGTCTTCGCATAGAGCTGGCGAAGCCTTTCGCCGTGTTTCTGTGACAACGGTGGGTGAGGATGAGAGGGGCAAATCCAATGCGCGTGATGTGCCCTGCACATAAAATAGTACTCAAGGCACCGCTGCGATAGTGAGATAGCCTCCATATTCCAATTATTTCTTCGGGTTCACTTGTACGTTAATGAGACAATTCGCTTATTTTTTAACGCGTTCCTTGTTCTTGTATGCTGTATTTAACATTTTTTAATTACATTCTAAAGTTGCTTTAGGATAACTTTTGCTATGGTTAGAGAATTAATAAATTAGGTATGTAAAATCGAATGTATTTTCTTAGTTTTGAGTTATTAGTGAAGTATTGGTGAAGAGTGATATTGTCAGCATTAATAAACTGTTCGTTCATTAGTGAATTTAGTTTACATAAGTAAACTTCAGAAAATTAAGATATAATTCCTATAATACTTTTGTCTGTTAATTAATAATTTATTTCATTTTGTTTTGTAACTGTGCAATTTCACACTTATTTAATATTTAATTTATTTACAGCATTCATTTACAGTAGAGCATTGATAATCCAGATTAACTGTGACCGGAACCTGTACGGATTATCAAAATGTCCTGATTTTCGAAAAGAACCAAAAAGTGGTCGTTTGAGTTCACAACAAAAAGAAAACTTGTTAAAACCGTTAATAAATCTCTTTAGTGGCTAAATAATAGGAGCAGATCAGTAAAACTATTAATTAATATGAACTTATAATGTATTTTAATGAAAGAATATACATGCATATGTAATACACAATATGTACATACATATGTGTTTACAGAATACTGTACAGAATGCTGTTTTGTGTCTAATAATGAAACCCTTTGTCTGTGCCGATTTCAACAAAATAAGAGGTTCAGAAAAAATGATAAAAAATTTTGAACCAGCAGGCACGGGCAATGGGTTTCCTTATCTATGTATCATTTCAACTTTTTTTCATCGAAATTAAATCCGAATCATCAACGGTCAGGATTTTTGACGTCCGGATTATCGACGCTCTAATGTATTCATTACCTTATGTTTGAAATGGCAATACATAGTTAGGTAATACTATAAAACAGTTAGAGCGGTGTTTATAAGTGTCTAAAATATTTGTCATCATATATATGCTAAATGTTCACTTACGCTAGAATTATTGGAGCGGAACCCTCGCGTAAGCCGACTCCATTGTGTATCAAACAGTATTTTATTTTGATTGTTTAAAAATTCGTTTTTAAAATGTTTTCTGTGTTTTTTA
Source organism: Cheiracanthium punctorium (assembly GCA_038373885.1). Lineage (NCBI taxonomy): Eukaryota > Metazoa > Arthropoda > Arachnida > Araneae > Cheiracanthiidae > Cheiracanthium > Cheiracanthium punctorium. The sequence goes on along the minus strand of JAWZYV010013832.1, from coordinate 72,067 downwards.
TCCGCAGGATGAAGGTGACCTGCGAAGAAATCCTTTTACATTATCTCCTACCAACGGAGTTCGTGGATTCTCCAGAATGGGAATCATGCGCATCTAACAACGACAAACGCTTCCAGGTGAGGTAGAATGCTTTCACACATATATTTTGCTAGAATACCTAAAGTATGTTAGACCAGATCGTTAGCTTAAACCCGTGGTCTCCAAATAGTACAAATTAGTACAATGGTGGTACAAGTGGTACACCATCATTCTCAATCTGATGGTTAAAATTTCTGTTGCATTTCGACTGCTATATCTTATGTCGGAGTTTCAAAGAGGTCGTGCGATCGGACTGAAAGAGGCTGGCTGGACGAATCGAAAAATCGCTCGAAATCTGCGTCGATGCGATGCGGCTATTAGACGATGCTGGCAAGAGTGGGTCAAAAACGGTAGATATCAGCGTCTTGTAGCGGCCGACCGAGAGCCAAAATAGAACGGGAGGATAGAGCGATTGTCAGAGCAGCTGTCAACTATCCATCATGCAACCCGCATACATATATCCAATAAGACCCTTCACAGACGATTGAGAGAGCGGAATTATGCTCGCACCGACCGTTACGGCCTGTTGCCTCTCACGGCTGTACACCGTCAAGTCCGATGACTGTGGTCCCGGGCTCGATCAGCGTAGAACTGAGCTGACTGGGCACGTACAGTCCTTAGTGACGCGTTCCGTTTCCAACTGCGTCCTAACGACAACAGTAGACGTGTCTGGAGACGTCCAGGGCAGAGGGGGATCCTGCCATGATGATCGCACACCACACAGGCCCTCAACAAGGTGTTATGGTCTGGGGTGCCATCTCTTTTGATAGCCGGATCCCTTTGATAGTCATTTCTGGAACATTGACGGCACAGCGGTACGTGGACGACATCCTACAACCGGTTGTGTTAGCGTTCTTTTTGCGCAAGCCTGTACTTACTTTTCAACAAGATAATTCCCGACCGCATGCGGCACGCGTTGCTATAAATTGTCTTCAAGCTTTCCCTACACTTCCTTGGCCAGCTAGATCCCCTGATCTCTCTTCCATAGAGCACATTTGTGACATTATGAGAAGGTGATTATAACCCTCTCAAAATGTTGCCGATTGAGCCCAACCGTTGGAGACAATTTTACAAGAAATTCCGCAGGACACCATCCGGGCTCTTTATCAGTCTGTGCCACGACGGGTGACAGCTTGCATCGAAGCCAGAGGTGGACGAACGCCTTAGTGCCTTTTGTAGTGGTCAAAATCTACAATAAATCATTCAATTCTTCGAAAATTTTAATCGTTTTTTTTATGTATGTTCTTTACATCCACCCATTTTTATCGCAATCGGATAATTCCTTCTTGGAGCGTCTTTTTATTCTTTTTCTGTTTGTTTGTTATAGAGTAGATACGCAGGTGGTGATTTGAAATTTGCTGCACTTGAGAACGAATGGAATAACCTGCAAGATGCTGTCTGATCAGAAAACAATAAAGTGAAGCAATTGGCCCGGTGTTTAAAAAACATACAAACAAAGTGCTGAAGCCGTTCTTTTGAAAACATCAGTTTCCAGGGTGCGAGACGGGGACCCTGCTTCACAGTGCACCCCACAACATGCAATAGCAAGTGTTTTTACACCCACCACGTTAAAAAGGGTGATAGATGTCCAAGCTTTCTCTGCTTTTTGATAAATCTAAAATGAGAAAAATCCTTTTGAAAGCGCAGGAGCACTTCCTTAGCTCGACCACACTCTAATCCCTCAAGTCAGCCATATTGGATTTTTCAACTCTGTCAACGATTCGCAAGAATGCCTCTCCTGTACGTGTTTGATTCGATTTTCGAAAATGTCACCTACAAACATTTCGTAAACTGAAACTGAGAATTAGGGTGAAAGTGGACAAAATGTTGGATTTTGAAAATTCAGAATTCCTCATAGCAGCCATTCAAGGCATTTCTTATTAAAAACTGTCAAGAAGAAAAAAAAAGAAACAAACAAAAAGAAAAAGGATTAGATGTTCCGTGGTTAAAAAGTGTGTGTGGAAGCGGAAGCCAGCTTTAAATTGTGGAAGACAATAATTCAGTTTTTATAAATGTCTATGCAAAAACTGTGTAAAAATCTATATAACTGGCTTTTAATTGTCCCGAGGCCAAAAGCCATGTAAAAAGCAAGAATTGAATTTTTTATTGTCTATAGGCAAAAACTGTGTAAAAACTTCTAAGTGGGACGGCTTTTAACTGTCCCGAACCCAAAAGCTGTGTAAAAAGCAAGAATTGAGTTTTTAATTGTCTATAGGCAAAAACTGTGCAAAAATCTATAAGTGTTTTTTTAGTTGTGTGAGTATATGTTTCTATTTAACAAATGCTTTTTTGAATATTGATTAGATTTATATTCACCATGACAACTAATTATCGATTTTACACTTCAGATTATAGACAGATATGATTAATATACTGTTACTGACAGTATTGTTGCCATTGTATCAGGATGGAAATTTTGATATCATTTTGCCAATTAGTGGAATTTATTTAGAAATCTTAAACTAAATGACAAGTTTTCATAATTTAGAAGGAGCCAAATGAAGAGAAAATTAAATAGTTCTACATGAAAACTTAAAATAAATACACAAGAGAATAATTTAAATTATAGGCCAAATAAAATTTGAATTTCATCATAATAACTAGTACATACTAAATGTAAGCAATATAACTTAAACTAAAAACACCTTATAAAATAATTTATATGAAAGATTAAAAGAAACAATAATTTTTTTACAAATATAAAACATTTCCTTAATACATTTTAAAAAAAAAACAAGAAATGTATATGTAATAAAACAATTTTATAGATATGACTAATTAGGATTAAAGATTTTTTTTCTTAATGCGAACCAAAATAAATGTAATTGACCTTGAACATACTATAAACAAACTATACTTGGATTTACTGCTGAATTTTTCCAAACAGAAGGTTCATATATATTATTAATGAAACGAAGAATTCAGTTCATCATAAGCGGATTGCTTTACAACGGTTGAACGAAATCTGCAGTACGTTTATAAAACAGTGCCAAATTGGATAGTTAAATTTATAATTTATAGTTCAGAATACATTTTTATCTATAAGAAGAGGTGCTAAGATATTTGCATCGAACAAGCGTAGTGTGGGGGGGGGAGCGCGTACTGGCACGTTATAAAATAACGAAAAAAAAAAATGAAGTGTAGAGAATAAAGTAAATTTTATCAAATTTTTTGCTTAAAGAAGTGAATTATATTTTTCGCTTTAGAAATAAACTGACTTAACTCTTTGTAATGACAAATATTACGCCAAAATTAAACTGCATTGTAAGAGCTCCATCGCGGTTGCGGTATTGAAAAGACGTATTCTCCAAACGTAGCATTCCCATTGTCTGTGTTGCACAGCAGCCAGTGGCGTGCCTAGATACAAGGCCGTATAGCCAGAAAAAAAAAATTGGGAGGGGGATATGTAGCACTAAAATTAAAGTTCGGGAAGGTATAGGTAGCGCTAAAGTTCTTTCAACTTTAATTGATCTTCAGAATCAACGCAAATAAAAAAAAACTACTAATGCATTGACAAAAATTTCGGGAGGGGATCAAACCCCCATGATCCCCACACTTGGATACGGCCTTGCCTAAGTAAAGTAGTGTTCATGGCGGACAATAAAACTGCTCCCTTTCGCTTAGCAAGAACGGCATTTCTGTAAATTTCTGTCCATTTATATTGGTTTCTGTTGTATGCGGGTCCATTATGAAAATTAAAGAAACCGTCATAAATTTAGATTCTAAGAACAGTGATTCAGAAATTAAAATTTTTAGTGTCTTATTGACTTTAACCTGCTCATTTCCATCGTTGCTAGGACGAGACGACGGCGGTTCTATCTTCTGCCCCCCCCCATGTAACTACCGCATGGTTCATTGAATACTCCTATTATGGGCCAGGGCTTGGGATCGTGCGCAAACGCTGGGCTGTAGCTGAAGCATCGTGATTTTTTTTACTCTTCGAGAGCCATTGGAAAGTAATTTTAAGGCAGCCTATATTCAGAGCCCGATTAAGATAACTGTGGACCCTGGTCTGAAGAAAAACATTGGGCCCCACGCGATAACCTTCCCTTTCCGAAAATCTGATTATGATTCGTTTATACTAAAAAATTTTAAATACACTCTATAACAAAAAAATCGACGCACCAAGAAACAATCATCCGATTGCTTTGAAATTTCGTATGCATGAATGTTTTGAACAGATATGCAAATGATTCAAATTTGGTGTCCAATGAATGAATAGTTTGATCTCTAGCGCATCGGAACTGCGCATCCAGCACACGTATACAAGGAGCAGTTCTTCAACGGTTGTTAAAACTTTCGGTTTGATTGCGATTCAGATGACCTTTCAACAACTTAAAAAATGCCTGGCTGCAGGATTCGTGCTCATTACGAGCAACTGTCAGAGTTTGACAGAGGTCGTATCATTGGATTGAAAGAGGCCGGTTGGACTAATCGGAGAATCGCTCGTCATTTGAGTCGAAGCGATGCGACGATTCGAAGATGCTGGCAAGGATGGGTGGAAAATGGCAGAGTGCAGCGTCAGGATGGTAGCGGTCGACCTAGGGCACGGAGTTAGATAAGGAGAACAAACGCCATGCTATCAAAATAGCCCAGCTTAAGTTAAGGTTGGGGATGAATTGATGAGGAGATTATCTGGTGCTGCCATCTAGCGGCAATAGTTGCAAACGATAGTCAAGAGATCTGTCCATAAATTAGGAGTCGATCTATCGATCTTATTAATTATTTATATTTCGAAATTGAAGAAATATAATAACGCTTTTAAAAATAAATAATCAGAGTTATGTATGCATATTTAAATAGATTTTGTGGTAATCCTCAAGGTTTTTGTAGCAATTTAAACTGCATTTTAAAAGTTAATAAACATTTTTTTTTTTTAGTGCTTCATTACACCTCACCACCAACTTTTTTTTGACACTAGGAGAAGTTGATAGTTTTATTTAATTATTTTTATAATTTCACTATACCTGTTATATTATTTAAAGAGGTTATAAAAATGAGTAGTTTTGTTCTCTTACATTTCATGATAATAGCACAAGTAACAAAAATATAATGCTGTTAATTTTTTTGCGGCTTAAGTACTTTGAGAATATTTTTCTTATATTACCTAGTGCCACAAAAAAATTGGTGCTGAGGGGTAAAGAAGCACTAAAAGAAAAAAAACTAATAAATCTTAAAAACGCAGTTTAAATAGCTACAAAAACCTGGAGGATTACCGCAAAAACTATTTAAATATGCATACATAACTTTAATTATTTATTTTTAAAAGAGTTAGTATATTTTATCAATTTCCAAATACAAATAAATAAGTAATAAAATTGATATATCGCCTCCTAATTTATGGAAAAAGTTTTTTGAACACTATTGCCGCTAGATGGCAGCAACAGATAATCTCCTAATCAATCCATCTCCTGCCCATCCTCTAGGTCCGTTTTCAGGGAAGGAATCCCATTGCCGTTGTAGGTCCTTTCCAATCTAAGTCCATGGGTACAACACATCGTGAGGACAGAGTGATGGTCCGATCAGCTGTCACAGCGCCTTCTTCATCTCTATCAACCGCCAGACGTTCAACCCAAACACCAGTGTCTATCATGACCATTCACAGACGGTTGAGAGAGCGAAATCTACGCTCGCGCCGACCGTTACGCCACCTGCCACTCACGCCTGCACACTGCCGAGCCAGATTACAGTGGTGCAGGGCTCGATCAGGTTGGAATGATGCCGACTGGGGACGTATAGTCTTTAGCGATGAATCCCGCTTCCAGCTGTATCCTGACGATCATCGAAGACGTGTTTGGAGACGCATAGGGCAGAGGGGGATCCTGCTTTCACTATTGCACGCCACACCGGCCCTCAACAAGGCATTATGGTCTGGGGTGCCATTTCCTTTGACAGCCGGACCCCTTTGGTCGTCATTAGAGGTACACTTACTGCACAGCGGTACGTGGACGACATCCTCAGACCTGTTTTGCTACCGTTCCTTTTGCAGTGCCCTGGGCTGGTTTTTCACCAGGACAATGCCAGACCACATACGGCTCGTGTTGCTCTAAACTGTCTGCAAACTTGTCAAACTCTTCCTTGGCCTGCCAGATCGCCAGATCTCCCTCCCATCGAGCATGTCTGGGATATGATTGGAAGGCGATTGCATCTGGCACGGACTGTTGATGACCTCGTTCGACAATTGGAGCGAATTTAGCAGTAAATACCGCAGGAGACCATCCGGGAGCTTTATCGGTCTATGCCACGCCGTGTGGCAGCTTGTATCCAGGCTAGCGGCGGGTCAACACCTTATTGAACTTGTTACTGTAACTCTGAAATAAATCATTCAATTATTCTGAAATTTTAATCATTTACTATTCTGTACATTGTCTTCCTATCCACCAATTTTCGTCTCAATCAGACATCTCTTTCTTGGTGCGTCGATTTATTTGTTATAGAGTGTATATTTCCCCTTCCAAACACAAATTTTGTTTTAAGTAACTTGAAATAAACGAAAACAGATAGTGAGATTTATCAGGGAAAAGATTGTTCAGCTCTCGTGCACCGTAGCGATGAACGTACTCTAGTACTTTGCCTCTAGGTGTATGTTCCAACTGGACTTGATCTATTTTTTTTTCTCGCCTTTCAGGTGACGTTAACGGCCATAGAGCCTTGCCAGCTGCTGTGTTGGGGCCGCAAGGAGCTGCTCAATTTGCTGGCTACGAATCCCTTCCTGAACATCATAATGTATAACCTGATCGGCAAGGACATCACGCACAAGTTATACTCCCTGAACGAGCAGCACCGCAAGGACGCTGCCGAGAGAGACAAGATGTCGTTCGCATCCCTGGACTTATTGCGCGTGCAGCGCTGCCAGTCGCTGGACATGCTGCACACGGACAAAACGGGAAAAGCCGCCCACAGGAAAATGCGATCCCTCTTCTGGAAAAAACCGGACAGGCGTCAGAGGAGGACGAGCTCGGCTTTCTCTGAAAACCGAGGTAACGAACTGCAGATGGTTAAAATTTCCTAACACGTTTTGGTGCCACGTGGGTCGCGGTCACCCGAGGCAAAAATTGGTAGTCAGGCCATTTGATAAAAAAAATTCTGTTATACTCAAATGTCACCACTTATTCACAGGGGCGGCTTGACGTGATAAGCATCGCATCGGGGCATCATCTTGGATGGGGCGTAATTTTTAACTCAGAATCAGATAAAATTTTGATCTAGAGCATAAAAGGGGGTCCTTTTTTGCGTTCGCGGAAGGGGGGGGGGAGGGTCACTTACCCTAGGGCCGCCCCCTGCTTATTCTAACGTTAGATGGCGTACTCTTCAATCGAGTAGAATTCTGAGATCGTACAGAGCATTTCACGACCCAAGCAATCTGTGGAGAAACCGCCTTTTTATTGCCAAGCAGTTTCCATAATGTATTCCACTCTGAGAAAATCGATTTTGAATATTAAAAATTTTACTCAGTTAAAGTTAGGTGACTGTAACGGATCGAACTTGTTTAGCAAGCATTCGATATTTGTGTTCCGTCCGCATATAATCTTGCGAAGTATTTGAAGATAATTTCAATAGCTATATTTAATAATTTTTCTGAATTTAACACTATGAAACGTCACTCCGAAATAATCTGTTGACTATTCTGCGCATTATATGAACAGTCTAGGCATTCGAACAATCACTGCTTTTAACCCACTCGAAGCAGCGACATTCGGCTAAATAAGTGATGCTTTCCTGGCACCAGCCTCGAAATACGTTTTGTTTTTTCAATATCTAGTCACAGTTCTCTTTGTTGCAATAACAGAGAGATAATGATAATGCAACAGCTTCTTTATATCGAAATGACGTATAAAAAGAGTGGCTTTTCTAATCGACTGAAAATTATTTCTTCACATGCAATACAACTCTTCAAGTTGTGCGATGTAATTCTGGTATGAATAAAGGCGCGTTTCCACTGGGTCGTAATTTCCCCTAAATCGCCTACCGCTGCTAAAAACTCGACCCCAAGCTGTCGTTTTCTCCGCTACGGAGGGTTTTTACGGGAATAAAAACGTTTCATTTCCAACCTCTAAAGTCGTAAGAATCTCGTCACCCCATTGGCTGGTTCCACGCTCTCTCAAGGAAAGGATTCCAATATGGCGCGGTCGCGAAAGTCAGAGAATGAGAGTTACATATTTTTTAAGGATAAGTAGGCTCTTAATTTTTTTTTTGGTTCAATTAATCATCAATTTTCAGCACAGTATTCCAAATTGTTATAAATCTGCTCTGGACAAAATTCATGCAATCAATTGACCTAAAAAATCTAAGGGGAAAAAAAAAGATTTGCGCTCAATTTCTCTCTCCATGACTTTATGCACACATAATAAATAATTCCATCCTTCCCTTTGAGTATTTTTATCCCTTATGTTTTAATCAGTCACTCTTTTAATAATATTTCTATTTCTTTTTGCTTTTGGCTCTCAGTGTCACGGAGATATGTGACAAGATTTGTACACCTTAACTAATAACATGTAAAAGGTTGTACCCAGCGTGGTTAGGAGGTATCGCTCGTGACTCTTGTCCGGGAAACCTGGGTTCGATTCTAGCTGCCGCTCTTTTATTATCGTTTTTGTTTTATTTCAGTTTAAAAAGAAAATAACACATTATTATATACTTTACTAATTTTTTCGATAATATATTTTGCGATAATTAATAATTAAAAATAGTTATGACTTTGAATTAAAAAATAGTTAATTTCAGTATTTTTTGTAAAGCTCCTTCCTAACTTTTTTTTTAAAAGTATTTCATGTGATATTCTGATGATCTCTAGCATTTTGACATCTATTTCTAATTAAAATTAAGTCTTTATTCTTCTAATATTATTGACTGTATTTGAAAAATTCAATATATATGTAATTAATATTTCAATGATTTATTTTTTCTCTTCAGAAAGCTCACATAATTAATTAATAATAGTTATTACTTAGTATTCAAAGGAAAAAAAATAGTAGTTTTACATACTAACTGGTTTTAATGATAATTCTTTTACTCTTCATGTATAAATAAAATTTATTGTAATTATTGAATTTTAATTTTAAGACCAATATTTTTTCCAAATCATAGGTTTTCTCATTTTTATTTTGTATTTCTTTAAATACCAGATTAAAAATTTTGTTCAATACTTTTCAAATAGAAATTTGATTAATAAATCTAAATTTATTCGTGCACTATCTTTTGTATTAGACATTTAAAGGCCGGAGATGTCATCTAAAACAAGATGTGCCCACCCGAGCCGAATTGATAAGATACTGAAGATGGTAGATAACTGAAGTATAAAAGTCCAGGGTTCTGATCTACCGGACGGCTGATTATCTAAAAATTTGGAGTTTTGGAAGGTTTTTCTCATGATGTAACGTAAATACGCTTCAGAAGCACTAAGAAAGTCACCCGCACAAGGCACTCCCCCTTTCGATAGGCAATACGAAATACTCCTCGTGTAGGTTTATCATAACAAAATACAATACAACCTTTTCAGAAATAGATATATGCTTTTAGTGTATGTTAGAGATAACTGAAATTAAATTAATAACATAATGTACTTCTTAAATTTACAAAACACACGAAAAGCAGATATCAATATTCTGTTAATTACTTATTTAGTAAAAGACAGTATGCAGTACTTAAATTTATCGAAAATGTGGCTACCTTTTAAATCTATCAAAACAGCTCAATTAACTTAATGATTACCATAAATTAGAGGCTTTAAAATACTGACACCCAGGTTTTTTTTTTTTTTATTAAGCCTCCTAAAATTAGTATAATATGTGCTAACTAAAAAAGTCCCTTAAATAAATGCAGTAGAATTTTTCAAATTCAAAGTCGACGGGACTTACCGTTTCTGCATAACACAAATTTCCAGATTATAAAAAATCCTGCAGTATTATTTAAAAAAATCGTTGTAATCAGGTAAAGTTAAAAAAAAAAAAGACTTAAAATTTTTTTAAAATAGAAAAATGTATTAAAAATAAAATACATTTACTGAGAAATTGTTTATTAGAAAGATGCTATTCTTTTAAACATTTTTAATAAAATCTAAAACATTTTCTTTCGAATACTGATTTATTGTTATTTAAAGGTCTAATTTCGTAAATTGGAATTCCAAATTTAAGAAATTCTTCTGTATTTAAAAATAACAAATGGGGATATATTTAAAAGAAAAACGGGAAACAGATAAAAGTTTAAACACGCATGCGCGAAATCGCTAATAGCCATTGGAGGAACGTACGGTTTTTAAAGGAGATAACTGAAGCTAGTTGAAACGGAATTCTACTTTAGCGTTACGACTTTCGGGGAATTAACGGCATTTGGGGCATTAACGACACAAGTGGAAACGCGCCTTAAGAGCACAATACCCACGTGGCCTCAACTCCCCCTACCACAAAACTTATATCTGTAAAATAAAATTTGGTTGGCCCATGATCCAAAAATCAGAATTTTTAAACAGCAAAACTTTTTTTTTTTTTTAATTTATCCAAGATATGGTCAAGATAACTTCAGAATTTTTTAAACAACAAAACTTTTTTTTTTTAAATTTATCCAAGATATGGTCAAGATAACTTCAGAAATATCTCTCATTTTTATAAAGGAACATTTTACACATCCACATAACTGTAACAAAGTGCATTGTTCCATTTTATTTAATAAACTGTGTGAAATATTTTTTATTGTGTTATTCATCAAGAAAAAATGCTATCCAGAATTGATTTAAATGTAAAAGAAAAGAAAAAGATTATGTATATAGTATACATGATGGGAAGAGTTGATTTTTCTGACAAAATTCATTTAACTTTGAACTGTGTATTACGCAAGAGCAGATCCAGAAATTTTTTTTAGAGATTTGCAAATATTCAATACTAATTCAGAAGAGTATAAAATATGCCATTACCATTGTCAGAAACAGTGGCGTATACAAAGGGGGGGGGGTTCAAATCCCCCCTTGTCAAATTTTTTTTAACAAAATGTCCATATTTTTTTATTTTTTAGCTTAAATATTACACATTTTATCACAAAGTTGTGTCTATAACCCTCCCTTGAAGGAAACCTGCATACGCTCCTAGTCAGAAAGTCCATTCGAACTAGTGTTTACAGGTATATATTTCTCTCTTGGGCAGAGACGCCCGCTACGCCCCAAGATGCTACAGTTAAAATGAGTTTGCTGATAGTGATGACATATTTCTCATCTTCTGAACTTGGTATTATGACTCAGTGCTTTCAATTAAATAAAATGAACGTGCGCGAATAGGCCCAACGCACGCACACACACACAGACATACATACATCTCGTAAAAATGGCATGAATAAATTCAGAAGTCCTCGAAACGTGCCAATGCACCAAAATCTCAAAACTGAAAAATCTAGAATTGTAAGGAAGTTTTATTTTAACAGAAAAAAATCAGGGAAAATTCCAAGTTTGGGTTATAAACATTTAAAATCTTGAAGAGAGACATGAAAAATTATCTCAAAACTGCATTTATAAATCAATTTTACTTATGCCGTATGTCTGGGTGGAAAAAAAAAGAAATAAAATTATTTGACATACGTGCACAAAAGTAGTGGATTCGGTAGGTTTTTTTAGGGAAAGTCTAGTTTTAAAAAAAGGTGGGGGGGGGGCGTAAGAAAAAGCTTATTCAACTTTACAGAATGAACAAACAATAATGTAAAATGTTTTATCCTAAGTTACTATTTTATTTTTCTCTTTTTTAGCTAGGCTCTCTTTTTTAACTAACCCTCTAAAAAGGAGAACCTTTAGAAAACGTCACAGGCGTGATGTAATTTCCATGGAAAATATCAATATATTCTATATACGTCACGCCAGTTGTCGCGCACCTGCATCAAATCATATAGTATATAGCATTTTTAAAATACTGAATTCGCCAAAAAAGCTCTCAGCTTTTCTGAATTAACAGCATGGATATTGCCTACATTCGCATTTCCTTTAAAACTATCATAGGTTTTTCTTTTTTTTTTTTTTTTTTTTTTGGTCGATGGGGTGAGTGTAGCGCAACTGTCAACATTATTACAGCCAAATTGAAATGCCAACCTTTTTTTTTTTTCCGACACCGTATTACTAGAATCAAAAACTTGTCACAGCGCAGCTCCAGTGAACTAACTTTCCATCCTTTTGATCTGGCGAAAATGCAAAACAATATTATAAATTGTAGCAAAATCACCGGTTTCTGAATATTTTTGAAATACAGTAAGCTTCAGCCATCAGACTCTATCAAACTACCGGTTATAACAGGTGATCCACCAATCACCTACTATAACCAGTATTTTTGCATATTAAGAACAAAACCACGGAATAAATACTTTTATATTCAGACATTTACCCACTGTTTCGCAGGCTTTTAGCTTTGTTATGTAACATTCATTAGCTTTTTTTTTTTCATTGGGTATTTATTTTTCTTAAGTGTTCAACCGGGCATACAGAATTTTTCAGATTTTTCTTAGTCTTATTCGAAATAATATTAGGTTGTAACGAAAGTTTTCCGCCACTGCCAGTATTGTCTGCACAAACAGTTCACGTTGGTGTCTTTGCCAATATTTTGTTAAACGACTTTTGTTATTTGAAAAAAAAAAAAAAAAAAAAAAAAAAAAAAAAAAGACTTGTTTTAGAGCACTGTGTTGTGAAATCTGTAAAACAATATTGTTATGATTAAGTATAAGGTCTCTGAAATGTAACTATCACACTACCAGATTGAACCATCATTTACTCTCAGTTCTGTTGCAAAAAGTCAGCTACAGAATGACACCGAATCATGTGTACAGCTTAAGGTACTACTGTTGTATCATACGACACTGTGAAGATTTGGTTCAAAAACGAGGACTAGGACATTTAAGAAGCAGAGCGCTCTGGCCAGCTTACTGATGCTGATGAGGCCCGCCAACGAGAATTTGTGGAAGGAGATAAAATGTTCATCCACCCGAGAGCTAGCTAAAAGAGTTAGACTTTAGTGCCGTGTCCATTAGTCGCGCTAAACATCGCATAAACTTGATATATAAGGTCAATCGCTCGGTACCGCATGAGCTGACCCATGCAAATCTGGCGGAAAACTTTCGTTACAACCTGATATTACGTTTTTCGTTATAATAACCACTTATTCTTCTTTGCTGCTTTCATCACACCACTTCTTTCGCTTTTGCTATTGATATTTCCATGCTAAACTTTGTGTTATACAGTAGAGTAGCGACAGCATAAATGGTTACGTCCATAGCACGTTTTGAAGTCGAATTTCTGCCCACCAACTTTTTTCCCCCACTATTTTTATCTATCTTTCCGAACAGTCATTTGATATTTCAAACAACTTATAATCTAAAAAAATATTAAGCTCAATCGGACTGAAGGCAATGATTTAAAATTCGGAAGACAATTTTGAGTTGGAACGACATAATAACGGAAAGATAATCCCAGACAGCACAGCAAACTTGCAGCATCCTTGATTTATCAAGTCAATAAACTTGAATTAAGCTTAATGCAAGCTTGAATCAAGTGTTCTAGTTTACACTTGCCCAGCTTGCATTAAGCTTGACATAGCAAGCTTAATTTCAAGCTTAAAAATTTTTTTCTAAAAAGAAATTTCTTAAATACACGAGGCGCCCGTCGGCGAACTCTCCCCATATATTTTATTTTTACACGCATTTTCCCCTCTATCCTGAAATTTCAAGTTAATTTAATCTGTTTCGTCTGTCTGTTTAATCTGTAAGCGTCCGCGGCTGGAATAGATCTCGGGACCTAAGGGTTGCGAGGCCAGCGTGCTATCCGTTCCGCCAACCTACCTCGCGCTGGCACGACTAAAGTTTGAAGTAACTGTCATGGTTGTCACGCCGTTTTCTGGCGAGATCGATAGTGGCCGATGTGTTGATCTGTTTCTTTTATTTTTCCATGGGATGCATCAAAATTAAAATAATGTTATGTGTGATTTAGAGACTCTACTAAAAGGGAAATAAACATAATATAAACTTAACAGCAGCACACGTTTTAAAACTTTCAATATCGCGACACTCGTGTTGGGCAATACTGGCCAAAATCGAGACAAACGACTGATTTTGAAATCAATTTCGTAGTATAATTGTATTTTATTTTGAAGAATTTCCATATTTGGAAATATAGAATCTTTTTTTTTAATTCTATGGTCAAGTACATTTATGACTGATGATAAATTATTTTGTGGCAGCCGAATTGCGCCTCATTCTACCACCCATAAAGTGAAGTATATTAACTAACTAAATTGTGTTAATTATATTAAAATTTATTTTTAGGGCTAATTAATTAGTTAATGGAATTACTAATGTTAATTAGATATAAATAAAACTAAAACTCCCCTCATGTTACATTTCAGAGGGGCTTATCCCATTCATTCCTTCCCCTTGCGTGTTCTAATGTCCAGGTTTTGTACGATAATAAAATAAAACGCAACTTTTACGAACTTTTCTTTATTTAATATGAGCAAATTTGAGAAAACGCTAGACAAATTAATGTCCATTCTCCTTCTCCCCTACAGCGACAGATGGCGCCATCACCGCACGCTCTCCCTTTCAAGCAGTAATCAAGCTGTATTCAAGCTTGACAGTTCAAATGACTTCTCCAAGCTTGCTGCAAGCTTAAAATGAATTGAACTGTCAAGCTTGTATTAATACGTCAAATTCAAAGAAATGTCAAGCTTGATTTAAGCTTATGTGCTGTCTGGGGAGCTTGTAAAATTCAGAAAAGCGTTGAAAAACTTAATATTCGATGCTCTGCTGTACCACATGCTTTATTTATTCTATTTTTTAATCACCCTTCTTCTGCTTTCGCACCAATTTCTATGTACAATGCACTCTCTTTTCACCCTTTTTGCAGGCGAGTCTCGCACTTCCAACTATTCGGATCCTGGTCCTGAGAGAGGCAAAAAGAAAAGGCAACCAACTCAGTCAGAAACACCTGTATGAGTTTGCAAGACAAGATATGCACACGATAACGTTCACCCGTCCAAATATATATCGAAAGAGTTAGTTGACCACAGACCGAAATGGGGGAGGGAAAAGAAAATAAACCAGAAACACTCTATGCTTAAAAGGCAAACGGTGTCTTGGCGAACATTCGTCGAGGGCAAACCAAGTTTTTTCGACAGCAGTAGCTGCGCAATAGCCAATGAACATTTCATAAAAGAATCATCCCTTTTCATAATGTTTAAATTCATGTGAATTTCAGCTGTGTTATATATTATTTCTTCAGAATGGTTGCTTTGTCAGACTCATTGGATGCAATGTCGTGAATTGCGATCATAAGTAGATGCCTTCCATTTACGATCTTGAAAAATTCTGAAGTGTAAAAAGATAACTGTGATGAATGAATATACCTACACTTCGCTGTCGTCGATGTTAGAAATACGAAGAAAATCATGAATGCTTCAGCTGCATTATATTTGGTTAAAAATATATATACATACATATTGACATAGTTGTCTTTGTTTAAGAAGTATACTCCAGATTTTTTTTTTTTCTTGATTCTTCACAGCCAGAAAAACTCCTCAGTTTTCTGAACTTGGAGTCTAGAACTCATGAACAGAGTTTCGAATTCTAGAAATTCTAGCCTCTAAACTGGAAGTGAAAGTAAAAGGCGAAAGCATGATCATGAGCATCACCACCAGCTGATCATTGAGAGGAAAGCATGCGAGAATAAGTCTTCGCCCATCATCTTTTAGCCGTAAGGTAAATGAAGGTGGAGTAAGAAAGTTAAATCATGCGAACACATCGTTTACAAAACATTGTCCAATACAATCTTATGCGGACACACATTTGATGAATATTTAACCAGCTTACTCCATTCTGTACCCATCCTTTCTTCTCGATGTGGATCAGACGTTTTGACTGTGGATGCTGGTTGCGCGGTCGCCGCACAACCAGCTGTATCAAAAATGTCCTTTAGCTCTGTGGCACGCGATGGACGATTCGATCGACCGCCATATTGCTGGTAGTTAAATAGATTGATGGCAACGGCTGCACATTTTTTCGGCATTGGGAAATTGGTGCGCTTCAGAGGGTTGAATAACGGCACTGAAATAATTAGAAAAACAGATTTCAATTATATCGTCATTACGATAATCAAGTCGAAGGAACATGCGAGCCGTTGCTTTTCACCGTTCTCTGGGAGATTTTTTTCCAAGGTTTGGCCACAGATCTCACAACATCCAGCAGTCATCGAGCAATTCACAGTCCCATAACTAGGAGTGACGATGGGCACAAAAAATCTCTGGCTCTACGTCTTTCCAACGTTTTCCACAGATTGTGAAACTCATGAGCATGTCAGCTAACGTTAATCTAAAATGAATGATTCTGAGCCGCAATGGACTGTTGCTTGAATGAGGCTATGTTGTGATATTTATTTAAGGTACGGTATTCCATAAACGTTGAGCAACGAATATGTTTTGCCTATGTATGCTATCCTCGAAAACACCAAACAGAATTTTTAAAGAATGGAAAAAAAAAAAAAAACGCACAAGAATGACGAGTTGGCCATTTGAAAAGAAGATAGGACATTGTTGTTTGCTGCAAAAGGTGTTCGTTCTGTGACAGCAAATTTGAAATGTGCACTTGTTCGTGATCAGGTCAAAGATATCGTGATCAGGTCAAAGATAATTAATCATTTATTTTTTTTAATAATTTAATAAGCATATTTCGAAGGTTATAGAGATGGTAGCTTTTGCAAGGTACATGGAATCAGCGATATAATGTTCAATGAGTTTTCTTTTTTATAGATGTCATTTTTGTAAAAACGCATGATGGAAAATTAGTGACAAGGAATAGTTACAGATATGTAGCTAGTGTTTTAGAATGCTCTGACATAGTAGCTTTGTCATGTTGTTTTTAAATCAATGAGGAAAAGCATGTCTTTCTTAATCGTTATTACCTTTTTTTAACGCTTAGATTTTCTCTGTTCGTGTGATGCAATTATTATTTTTACGCAGTGTATCTCTAGATATAATCGCTACGTACTATATTTCATTTTTCGTGATAATAGTGTCATGATGATCTTCCATTGCAAAATAAATGTATCATTCACGCACACATATGCATGCATATATGTACAGGTACATTTACATTTTATGCTCAAATTAAAATCATAGCACTAGCTCAGTTTAACTTCCGTGAAAAGCTCACACTTGGGCCTTTCTGGTGAAATTGTAATCTGAAAATTTAAAGAGGTCTGTTTATGCATGTGCTTCTAGTCTTCGGAATCTCTTAACTTCAGTCGTGAGCTCTGCACGATGGTAGAAGCTGTAAAATTGGTAAAAGGCTGCACCGTAGCATATTCAGAAAGCATAGATGTGGGAATCACTAGATTGAGCACTGGAGAAAACTTGATGTGTCCGAACAATAGGAATAGTATCAGCATGTTCATTCGCAGAATGGCTGTTACTGAAATGGTAACAACAATTCATTGTCCTTGACTTTATTCTAACTTGTTCCATTTTAATGGAACAAGTCCATTGTTCCATCCAAACTATGGAACTGTCTTTTAATCGTTTTCAGAAAAAAAAATCTGTATTTAGTACTTGCATCTAAATATTATTTCTCGAATTTATTTAATTTTCTAAAATAATGAATTAATGTTCCATTTTACATTGACAGCATGCAGCCATACTAATAGTAAAAATGGGATGCGATTTTGTCATCAAAAAGTATTCGATTAGGAGCGCTGGATTGAATGCTTCATCTAGGTATTCCTATATCTATGCCAGTGGCCTAGCCAAGGGATGGAAGATAGTTGATCACAACCTCCCCATAGGGAATTTTTTGCCATATAAAATGAATATTCTTCACTCCCTTACCACACACACGTATACATACATATACGTGAGTTGCAGTAGACGTAACCCTCCCCCTCCATGAAAAATTTCTGGCTACGCCACTGATCTACGCCATCATGTCAAGAACAGGATGATAGTATATTCAGGGGTAATTTTGTGATCTGCCTGCATGAGAAAGAGTGTCGAAAGTCTTATCCAGAATGGACGACATTGATACGAAGCTATAGCAGTCACTTGTCGGGATAAATATGAGTACTTGAACCAATCAAATGGAAGGCTTGAGTATCAACAGATCCTTTTTTAAACCCTCTGGCTGATCATCCCGTGATTTCCACGGGCAACTCAAGTGTAGCAAAATTTGCTCATCCCGCGATTTTCGCGGGCAGGTGTCTTTCTTCCTGTATTGAGGAGAGCATCCCGGGTTTTCACCGTTTAACCAGTGAAATAAATTAGATACAGTTTTAGACGTTTAATTTAGGTTTTGACCAACCCATGTCGTTAGTCGTCCACTAAATTGAGGCATTTGAAGGTAATGCTCGGTATGTAATGCTTTAACTTCACTTGTTTGCCGCCTTGTCTAATCAGAAATGGCTTGTAGAAATCGTTCAGCAATTGACAGAGTGTATATTACGGATGATTTATGAGATTCTGAAAGAGAGTTTAGTTTTGATAGTGATAGGGATTTACATTTTTTGGACTGCTCCTCAGACGGCGATGAATCTGACCATGATTCAATAAACCTGCAAAGCGTTAGGCGGTGGTGTATTTTCTTATATTATGTAATAAACAGAAATTAACTGTAATTCAATTGAAATTTATTTAAAACAAATTTTTAATGTAATAACATCTGAAATTGGTTTTTCTGAAGCTTAGTTTCTTATGATAAAAATATAGATTTGAAATATGAAAAGAAAAATTACACAATTTTTGAAGCGATTTTGGTCCAAAAATTGAGCAGTCAGAGGGTTAAAGTCGTTTCTTCCTGTAACTGTTCTTCTGCAAGGCGAATACGCGTTGGAACCATAGAGGAGGAATAGATAGGGAAAGCGTCCTATTGCATTTTCCGGAGAAAGTTAAAGCTAAGGTTAACAGCGTCTCAGGGAAAGAAAATGATCAGATTTGGCTGTTTATCGCAAAATTAGCATTTCATTTTTCAATTAAGGAAAACGAGAGACGAGGGAAAATAATGAAATGAATTTTGCAGCACTATTTCCATAAGTCACGTCGTATACTTGTTTCAGTTCATGGGCGCCCATATGATTGTAAAGGGATGGTGACAAGTCAGGAGTCCTGTCCTAGAAATATACTGCATTTTAGTGCTGAACCACATCTACGTTATACCAGTGCGCAAGAGAGATGAGACGGGCTCAGCCCGAGCCCGAACCGGGCTCGGGTTCTGTAATTTACAACTGCGTTCGGGCTCGGGCTCGTGAAAAAAATTTCTCCTTTATTAAACATACTCCTTGAAACAGATTTTAAAAAGTGATTCATGAGGAAGATAAAAGTACTTATAAAAAAAAAAAAAAAGTGGTACAGACGCCTAGAAGGTGCGTGAAGCTCTTTGGGTATTTCAGAACGGCGGCTTATATTACTTAGCAGGCCTCTCAATTGGCCTCAATTTTTTAAAATTCCTACCTT
The DNA here is from genome assembly GCA_038373885.1 of Cheiracanthium punctorium. Classification (NCBI taxonomy): domain Eukaryota; kingdom Metazoa; phylum Arthropoda; class Arachnida; order Araneae; family Cheiracanthiidae; genus Cheiracanthium; species Cheiracanthium punctorium. The sequence continues at coordinate 52,538 of JAWZYV010013832.1, read as the reverse complement.
CATCAAAGTTTTATTTATATAGCCTAGTATTTTAATGGTTTGATAGACGAAACCTTAACATCTAAAAGAACATTTAACAACTGTTGAAGAAGCAGAACATTTTACTCTATTATTTATAGAGGTAGGAATTTTAAAAAACGAGGATAAATTGAGAGACCTGACTTAGTCATGAGATCGGACTTTATTTGATAAACATGGATATAAAGAATTAGAAAGTGCATTGAGAGTTCGCAACTATATTTTTCTTTAATTTGCATAAACGGCAAAATTTATTGTATTCTATCAATGAAGTAATTGAATTTTTTTAATCTTTAGCTGAAATTTCGGGCTCGGGCTTCAAAAATGAGCCCAAACTCATCTCTAGCGCGCAAATCATTACGGTATCATGTATTTTTCCTGGGAGCTAGGGGGTGGCCATATGGGCGCTCATGTACCAGTTTAGGGTTGCAATTGTTTTCTCCATCTATTCCACTTCTATGGTTCGAACTAATTAAAAAGTCCTCTACCAAATCATCTCCCCCCCCCCTAGACAGATAGCCCTCGTTCAGCTTTGCCTTAACCAACAAACTTTCATGGTTCATTGGTGGAGGGTCATGTGGTGGGTGAAAAAAGTCACATCGACATCGTCCGTTCATAGAACATCAAATGCATGTTCTTTATTATTTTACCAGGAAACAATTCATCGTAACATTTTTCTTGGACAAAGCATTAGTTGCTGTAAGATCATATTTCATTATAAAAGTCGCCATTTTTATCATGATTTTACCTGCCAGTGAATTTTATTTTCCACCAGGACGATAGAAGGAATCTTCCTTCTGTAGTCCTAGTCATGTTCCAATGATTATACGACATCATCATTTCAATGATAAATAGATTTACATAATTTTTAACTCCTTTTTTTTTCTATTTTATATATGCATATACTGCTTGGTAACTATATATATGTATCACTATACTGTTTGAAGATTGGGATGGCACAGAAGTTATAATGTGTTACAATCACTTCCTGCGTCCACTTCCCAAATTGGGTGTTGATTACATTAAAGAGTATGGTGTCCAGTGTTCATTCTAGTAGAGTTCACCAAGTATCATTTTTGATTATCACTGGTTAAATCATGAGGAAACATGGTGAACAACATATAAGTATATTAAATTAAGTAGTAGCTATAGCAGCAGTAGCCAGGATTTTATTTCGGGGGGGGGGGTGCAGCCCCCGTCTGGCTATGCCCCTGTATAACCTGTATAACAGGATAGTGCTTTGTGGCAACAGATGCAAATATTTTGACTTGCTGCAGAGTTCATACTTTCATAGAACAATTAAGTTTTGGAGCAGCAGTTAAGTTGTCTCCTAAAGTACCCTCAAAAAAAAAGAAAAAACACCAAAAATTTATGAAAGGAAAGGTCGGTTACAAAACTAAAATTAATTTTAAGGGCAGGGATGGGGTTTTAAATTGTCCAATATTTTATGTTTTTGCTCAAGAAAATCAATTTCAATGAATATTGCATCAATATGCTTTGCATTTTTTTAAATAAACATTGAAAGTTATATTTGCACAAAGATGTTACAAAATCATCAGACAATAAAAAAAAAAAACCATAATTGTAGGAAAGTAAGTCTCTTCTGTGTGAATGAAAAACTTGACAGTGCTTTAGCTTTATTAAAACTTTGATATCCGGAAGAATCTGTGTCTTGCGATTCTTAAAGTACCTTCCAAATGTTGATCTAACAGACGTGTTCCTGTTTTTGACTTTGCGTTCTTCATTTGATTAAACAAGTGTTCACATAATGTAGGCACTGCTCTCTCTATATTTAAATACATATCCATTTATGTATTAATATATAATTCCTTATTTAATTTTTTAACTTTACTGTACTATTTTTCTAGAAATATATGTGGTGATAAATACGTTTCATTTGCTATTTACCGAAGATATGGGGACTTCGGGCTCAGTGCTTCAAAACTTAATTGTTCTATGAAAGTATGGGAAAACTCCCTGGGATACACATTGACTCTAAAAAGAGAGGATTAGCCGAGATAAATATCAAACGTCTAGCAAATTTCTTTATGGAGGAAAACGACAATAAAAGCAAAGAGTTTGTGACAATTCCATAGACAGTTCCGTTTTCATCGAAAAGGCTCGACGGGCTACTCGTGATCCGCGTGCCAAGGGTTGAAGAACTCCAATGTAGGGCAAAGGGAAGCTGAGTAAGCTGTCTTCACAGTGTGACTTTAACTTTTATAAAAGTAGCCCCCTCCCCTCCCCCCAAAAAAAAAATTTGCAGAAGAGCATGAAAGCTGCATGGCAGGAGCTGGTACAGAACCCAGAATTTTCAGGATGCAAGCTGCATGCGTTATCCAATCGGACAAAATGTACTTACTTTCCCTGCCTTCAGATTCCGAGGATGTAGATTGTCGCGATGGCTATTTCGTGCATGCCACCGTACTCTCCGCGCCTTGTAAACAGTCAGTCAGCTAGACGCTGATGAACGATGTAGATTTTGTTGCCACATCTTGTGGGCTTGTTGCGGACTTTAAATTCTACCTCAGGAGTTGGAGGATTCATGTCTCTTCGGTTCACCATTGAGGGCAGCATGCAGTAAGAACTAAGTATCAAACCCAGGAACTTGGACGTGCAACTGCAGGTGTTATCCAATCGGACAAATGATGTTCACTTGCTCTACTTGCTAATGTCAATATGTTGATTGTCGTGACGAGATTGCGTGTCCACCACAAGCTGTTAATTGATTCAGGGTTTCTACAGGGATATCAGAGTTTATATTTTTTTGAGTTTCATCCTACTTGTGTCTGCTTATATGTTTGGGATATTGCTGAATCTCTTGCTCATATTTCAGATGAATTCTCTAAAGTTTCTTTTATAGTTTCATGCTTTAACACAATTTTGGACAATTCTTTTTTAATATAATATTCAGGAATGCATATTATAGAGGCAATGGGTTGGCAGATTTAAACAAGTAGTTTTTGTTAAAACCTAGCTTAAGTGTGTGCGTGTATATTATATATATATATTAACAATAACTGACAAGTATCAAAATTGCATGTTTTATTACTCTGCAAATTGCTGTGTTGTTGCTAATGACCTTAGGCTAACGGCAGAGTGACACCAAATCCTCCACATAGGACAGCAATGGACAAAAATTTAGCGGCTTCCCTTTTATTGAGCCCAGTGAGAGGAAGATAGACTCAGCTCTGGTTTTGGTCATTTTGAACCAATTCCAGATGAGAGACCAGCATCTTGGCACCACCAGAGGTATTATTTCGGCATGATAAATTCTTTCCGCACCAGCTCTCTTTAGCAAACATGGTTCCCCAGCAGTCCAGATAAAAGAGGGTGTTACCCTCCCAAGTAAGGACAAAGGTTGATGCTGCTTCTCTTTCGGTGTTCTTATAGGAACCGTGCTTAAACTAACTGGGCTATTGCAAGACACTGTAAATTAATTAATATGTCAAATTAATTTTGTAATTAGTAGTTAATTACCTCAAGGAGAAAGGCATCTTTAAAAAGAATCTAATATAATTAAATAGTTAGACATTTTTATCTCACATTTATGGTTATTACGGCAAACTAATAGACATGAAAAACAATCATCCATTGGTAATATTATAGAATTTATAAATATAAGAGAATCACAACAGTATCAGTGGCATAGGTACTTGGTAAAAATCGGGGGAGCTGGGGGGGGCACGTTGTGGGGTTATAAATTGAGTTATAATTACTGCATTTTTGATGGCATTATTGACCAATTTTAATAGACAAAGGACAGTCTTAAAAATTTCGGAACACGACTTTAACCTTACAAAGCTCCTGGTATCATATGTGGAACAGCCACTTTAATTAATGAAAAACACTCAAAAAACAGTTGTTAAAAGATGATATAAATAAAAATTTTGTATAATTAGCACATATAAAAAGGTACTTATCAATTGGTACGATCGTTTCAGTGGGAAAAAATCATCAGCCTTTATCAGCCGTCAGCACATTCTCACAGAAATTCTGTGAGACTGTACCAATTGATAAGTACCTACTTATGCGTGTTATTTATTTCAACCACTTCTAATTATTCCTCTTACGTCTATCCGGGAATCGGAATGGAACGGGTTGTAAACACCTCTCTTTGTTGTTTAGTTTCCTAGGAAAAAAATAGACTACATTTTTGAAATCAGGTCTGAGGTATACAATGCACGGTAAACAGAAAAATTTCTGCGAGTGGTGAGAGAATTTCTGCTGGGGAACTAAGCCTGTATGAAATGTTTCGGGAGAAGCCACAGCTCCTACGCAACTGAACGGTATAATTTATTCACGAAGTAAGCAAGTACATATCAAATTAAAAGCGAAGATGTACAGCTCTTCTAAGTGCACAGTAATAATCATAGATTTGACCAAATATGAATTCTGAGTTAACTATTTCATAAACGTAGGATTTGATAACAATAACAAAATTTATTAATAAGCATTGAAATAAAAAATAAAATTTGAGTAATGTTTATGAAATGCAACACTTTTTGTGTATTTTTTCAAGTTTAATTTATTCTTAGCTGTGCAGATTAGCTACATCAAATTTATTTTGTTGATTTCTATATGAAATCTGACTAAAACTCATTTCCCTGTAGAAACCCTCTTGCGTGGCTATGCTCACCTAAAGTCACATTTTGCAAGTAAAGCCATTTCATAAATGAAATGATCAGAGCCCATAATTTTGCTATCAGAGATCAGTAATTTGGATTAAACTCATAAAAACTCTGCAGTTGCGAGCTAAAAAGAAAACCTTTTTACAATCCCAAATTTCACCTCAACTGACAACTAACATAAGACATTATTATGCTGTTGGCCACAGTTTAGAAAACGGGTTGTTGTCCAACAATGCTGTCAACAACACTTTTAAAGAGTTTGTTCTACAAGTTTATTGACAAATTAAATTTAACCTTTTCAAAGATGACGTCATTTAATCCATATCGGAATTGGAATCATGATTTGCTGAAATATGAAAGTGGGACTGGATATCTTGAACATTCAACTTTTTCAGCCACTAAATAAGTGATGATATAATAATGAATGTTAATCCTTAAAAAGTTAAAATAAAATGCCACGGATGTTTGAAGGGATTATTTGATGAAAAAAAAAAAAAAAAGTATAATGCAAGGTTTTTCTTTCTTTTTTTTATTCTCTTAAAACATTAAGTTATCAATTTTTTTTTTTTAATATTTTCTGAAAAATACTTTTCGTTTCATCAGATAAATAATTTCTGAAAAATCCTTTCATTTATATATATATTTCTTTTCTTTTTTTTTAAATCAAATGAACATTCATTTTTTTAGACTTCATTTTCTACAGTTCTATTTTCTTATAGCTTCTACATCTACTTAAAATCCATAACTGGCGATTTTATGATTAAAATTAAAACAGATGTTTCAACTATTTCTTTATTAAATACCTTCAGATAGTTTTAAAGCCTGTATTTTAAATGAAATTCATACTTCTGTGCTATGCTATGATCTTTAAGTGTTTTTCATATAACTTCTGATAACTTGAAATGCATTATTGATTCAGAAAATTCAAGTTATTAAGAAATGACTACACACTTAATTTTTCAGAGAATGCCATGATATAGCTTGTGATATAAAATAAGTAACATTCTCAGTTATTACTCTCTTAAATATAAAACAAAACTTCCTATTGTTTTTGACAATCATCAAAATATATTATATAAAATATTTTACTGTTAAAACAGGGATGATACAATTTATTAATCATACAGATGAACCCTGATAATTATTAATTGGGTTTATTTTTTTATGATTAATCACAAAATGAGTCATGAAGCTGTCTCATATAAGTACTACAGAAAATAAATGTATGAGTGTTATGCAACTGATTGTGGTTAATCAGAATTTAAAATAAAATGGAAGTTTTAACACAGTCACTTGATCTTCCAATGTAGCAGTAGATTCCCTTTTATACATAAAATGATGCTTTAGACAGTGGGTATCATAAAGCTACAAGCTTATTTTCTTTTTTGAAGAATGTATTAAAATATCATTTGTCAGATTTAAAAGCTGCTTTTTGGCATTCTGACCTCAATAGTGAGCTAATCAAATTTAAAGCTCCTAATTAAAAAAAGGGAGGTTTTTAAAACTTGCATGGATCAGTTTCACTATTTTTTTTACAAATTAAATGCATTATTTATATATAACTTTTGCAAAAAATAAACATCATCAATGTAACCAGCTTACATCATTCAGGAGCTTTAAGCATATTTAAGCTTATTTGATATTTTTCCCAATTGAAATTTTGTATAATAGTGAAATATACAGTCTACTATCAGTGTTTTGTGAAATAAAAATCACCATGTGTAGAGATTTCAATATGAAGTAAATGGTAAATTTCAAATGTAAATGTGGAATAGAATGCTTCTATGTGCTCAAATAGCAAAACATATTGTAAATTCATAGCTAACTGCTTGCTTATTAAAACAGTAGTACTGATAATTCATGGAGAAAATTTACAAGTTTACTTTTTCATGTGTAAGCATAAAAAAATTATTACAGTATTCTACGGTCATGTTTACTATCTTCTGCTGTAAACTTGATATTTCTAAAGTTCTTTAAAAATTTTATGATATTCTTAATGTTAAAATTTGGATTTCAGTGGAGTTGTGCTATCTCAAGTCTCAAAAATTAATAATTTTCAACACTCAATTGTCTGACTATGTCAAATTTGGACAAAACCAAAGTTTCTTGGAATGGTTTACATTTTCTTAAAATATTGTAACTTTATTTGAAAAACAATAATTGCAACTTTTCTCACTGCCAAAATTTTATTTGCTTATTACTGTTAAATTGGCAAATGTTACAACCTATCTCCATTCATAATATTAGAATTTTAAGTCTGTTGTCTTATCCCCTATCAGTCTATATATGTTGAAATATAGTTTAAAATATTCATAATTTAAATTTTGTTTCAGAATACTTAACACACGTGTTTAGCTCGAGTCTAAATTAGCAGGAAATGGAAAATTTCTTTCGAAAACTGTCATCCAGTTGAATAATAGTAATAATAATAATAATATAAATGTGTGAGTACATCAATATTTAGCAATATGAAAATGAACAGCATTCAATATAAAGTAAAGTTTAATTTCAATATTTTAAACACTGCATGTTGATTACCAAATAATTCACACAAACACTTTTTTATATTTTGCCAATCATTTGAAGTAACTGAATAAAAATATGACAGAACATATCAGTGCAGTATTTTCTCTTTTTTTTTTTAAGGCACAGAGCTTGCTAAATACCATATGACCTCTTTTAGTTCGTGGATCATGAAAATTTAAAGGTACCTTACCAAGGGCTAATCAAGCATTTGCCATCGTAAGAATTTTCTTTTCAACTTAAAGATTAAAGATAATGTACTAAAGACAAAATAATGGCTATAAAGGCATAGTCCCAAGCCTATTTAGACATGTTGAAACATGTCTAAATAGGTTTCTTTTTCAAATACAAATACTTGCATATACAATAACACACATTGCTCCAAGTCAATTATTAAATTGTCACTGGCCATTTTCTGGTACAGAATTTATATCGACCGAAAATGAATCAGGGTTTAAGCTGATCTCAAAAATTTTTTAGCTAAAAAGCTTTAACAAAATGCTAAAAGGATAGTTCAATTTTTCTTTCCAGGAGGTAGTGTCTGATCTCCTTTTCCTCTATTGTTTTTGCAGTGGTCTAATTTTAGACATACATGCTTTATATTTCAATTCAATGTTAAAAATCAAAGATTGTCCCCCACAACCATTCTATAAACAATTCGTAACAGGAAGTTTTTACTGTCATCTCTGTTTCTCTTTTATCCAGTTCCAAATTTTCTCAATACTTTTGAAAAAATGTGACAGCCCATTAGTTTCATTTTAGTATTTTGACAAGTCTTTTCAAATTATGCGAGAAATGCGACCGCAACTTAAACCTTGAAATCACAAATAATTTACTTTTCACAATCCTAACATGGTTGGCAATCCAATAGAGCCTCTCGCATGGGCTAATAATGGCTTACGGGACACAAGTTCCTAGAATAAAAGTTTCCAACATTCACTTGACGAAAACCAAATTAATATCAGATAACAGATATTGCCTCCTTTCTTTTGCAAAATCATTAAAAGCTATTTTATCTTGATAAAATACCATAAACTCAGTCAAGATAGCAACACTCCTCTGTATTACCTGAAAGCACTCCAGTATGCAATCCACTGTTGAACCAGTATATATTATGACCAGAGCAAACATTCAATTGCTATTAAGGTAGTAATACTTCACTGTTTTGTCTACAAAACATTGTGCAATACTGCATTGAATTAATCAACAAAGACATTTCATGGTAGATTCAGTGCAATAAATGCAATATATACATTATCAAGTGTGAAAGACTGTTGAGCAAGCATAAATTTATTTATTAGGGTGTTTAGGCTTAGAAAAGTGTCAAACCTAAAGTTAATTGTTTCAGTGAATCAAGCAGATATTAATTATAGTTTCAATAAGTTATAACTGGCATTGTATAATTTTTATAACACATGCTTCAGAAGAAAAAAAAAACATAAATCAGAACTTATTGACAGAAAATTAGACTCATTCAGATATCATCAATGTACTAATTAACAAAGTAAAATGTTTCTAATTCTTGTACAAATCATTTACTTTTGCTGAACTTTAATATATTTGATTTAGACAATTATATTTCATCATGTCTAAGTTTTACAAGAAATGTTGTTATAAAAAATACTTTTTTAATATTTTTAAATGTTTATGTACCAAAGCAAATAAATATTGCCTTAACAACAGTTGGTTTTTTTTTATGCCTGAGCACACACAAGCACAGTAGTTTTCAAAAAGACATTTCTCAGTTTTTCATCACATTTTCCCTTGAATGTGACTATTTTACCAGTGCATGTGCAATTCATTAGTAGCTAACTAAGTCACAAGACATCATTCAACTATACAGTTTCTTTTATACCTATCTAAAGTTGTAAAAAGATATACTAACAATTTATCTGGCACTTGGTTTATGATTTAATAAATTGTACGTGGTTTTGAAATTAAAACAATTTTACAACACAAAATATCACTTTCCTTTTATTGTTGAAAAATAAACTAAATTACCATATCATGCTATTGAAAAGTTAAGACTTATTGCTATCAAATTGGATCAAGTAATCTATGACAGTAAGAATAATGTTTTCAAAATTTATAACATCATTGTCATATTTGCATTGATATACTACAGCATATCAAATATTTTTGTTGGCCAAATTAACCTTTTAAAAAATTTTGATAGTTTTTGCATTCAGTAATACTATTATAATGAAAAACATCACCAAATTTAATTTTGCCATGTCAAGATGTGAATTTGGATCAAAAGCAGCTACTTTTCAATGTTTACCAATAAAAATTTGGTGTGATAAAAGGATTTATTGAGTCAATTACTTTCAATAAAATGCACACACCGTATATGCATAGAACATGAATATTAATTTATGTAGATGCCTTGAGATGACGTGAAATTAGCCTGAATGCACACACACACATATATTTATACATATATAAACTAGCTATGCAATGCATAACCTGTATTCAAAAGCCGATATAGGGAAGTGACATTAAGCACAATAAGAAATTTTAGCTAATGTCTTCCTATCACCCCCCCCCCCCCCCCGCAGAGGGAGTCAATGGTGGATTTTATACACACAAAGCTGTAAACAAAAGACTGACACAGAAAAGAAAATTTTCAAAGACAATAAATGTTAGTGCAGCTGAAAAAAATGTATTTTTTTTTCTCATGGCAAACAATCAGGGTGTCTACCAAATTTCTGAAAGTCAATTTCCTGACTTTTATTTGGGAGGAACTGAGAAAAATATTCCTGACCAATGCATTTTACTTTGGGAAATTGCACAATGCCCCCTCCCTTGTCTTTATTTTTGCATATTTTGTACAACTTCTTGAAATCAATTTTAACTGAAGTATACAGGATTAAGCTTTCATGAATTGAGAAAAATGTAGTAGTCAACATGAATGTAGAAATAGTCGCACTTTCTGATAGAATTAACTAACTGTTCTTGGAAATACGGTGCCACGCCATAAGTTACCAAGTAAGCTAATTTGTTTTTTACCCTCTCGTCACGATTGATGAGCCCCCGTTTTTCCCTCCTCATACAAACACATCGCTTGATGCTTTCGTGGTCCGAAAAATGCGTTGCAGTTGTTTTCGGTTTCGAGTCTGACAATTAGAGAGAAAGGGTAAAAAACAAAAAAAAAATTGATTCTTTTGGTGAATTTTCCGGACCCATTATCCAATTTCCCGGTCTTTTCCATACTTTACGGACCCATTTTCCAGTTTCCTGGCTTTTTCCAGACTTTCCGGAGTGGTAGACACCCTGATAATGTTAAACTAGAAATTTTTATTCATAAATTGGCGAGATTTTCAATAATGATTTTTTTTTTTTTTATTGCCTCAGTAGCTCATTTGTTTAAATTAGCAAGCAAGCAGTAACAATTTCACATAAACATATATACTCCTCTGCTTGAAAAAAATCAAGTTAACAATTTATTTTTCTAAATACACATGTCTAAAATAAAACACGAAATCCTTTTTAAACAGCATCAGTGTTATTGTGTTTCTAATATAATATGGTTTTATCTGAAAAAAAAAATGCAAAAGTTCACTAAAAAGTAGATTTTATTTTATTTATTTATTTTTAAAAGTAAAATAATGCAGCATTTCAAAATTGCTTGTTCAATCCTTTTGCATTTTATACATGCATAATTTACTAATCTCTAAGATAGCATAAAAAAAATAATAATTTATTTTAAAAAAAAAAAGTTTTGCAGTTTTATGACAAATCAAGTGAGTGGAAGGGGACCTTATTTTAGTGTATAATTAAATTCCATGATGAAAACAGTTGCTTAGTATGCTTTTCCAAGTATTAAATACTTAGCATTCATCTTAGGAATCATAGAGCCAAGTAGCAAACCTTACAATTTTAAAATGTCAGTTGGTTTTGCATTTAATATGCAGTAAGATTAAATAAACTTGTGAGAATGAAATTAGCAATGTGAGAAAACTGATTGACTGAAAGCTTTCAAATACGAATAATGCAGCTTAACTATTCAAATCGTAAAAAAATAATTTTATGCCTAGTTTTGAGTTTAAAAATCTACAACAAAATTAATTATTTCTTTATTTAAAGAATGCAAATTACATTGGCTTGTATATATTGGGAAAAAAAACAACTTTACACATGCGCGTAAACATAAAAATCTACTGGACTTAATAAATTTATTTTCATGTATATTTCTTTTCAATATGAAAAAATAATATACAGAAATACTTTACTATCAAAATGAAGAATATGTTTACTTCAATCTCTTGAAATCAATAATCCAAAGAAAAAAATTTTTGGTGGAAAAGTAAAGTTTATTCCTAACTAATCATAAAACTAATCATGCTCAAACTTGTACAATCTATGAAAACTTGTTCTTGCAACCATGAAAAAAAAAAATTTGCACTTAAAAATATTTTCAAATATTACCTTACAAAATAAATTAATTTGCTTTATTTTAAGACTCAAAATACATTGCATCTGAAAAATACACAAGCTTTATTAGATTCATATTAAAATAGAAAAGAAAAAATAATCATTGGAAAAACAAAAAGAACAATGCGTCAATATAAAAATAAAATATTTATGAAAAAACATTGTATACAGCACAGTAATAATACAGTATGGACAAAGTCATCTTTCTAGCAACCTGAAATACAGAACAAAAAATTTAATACAAATCAATAACAAAAGTTATTTTATTTCTTATATTAAACATTGATATATGTTGATATAATACATGACACTATACCTTTATTATAGAAAGTACCTTTAAACACCTTAATCAATATGAGACTGTTTTGCTGCTTGAGTAGCTATTCTACGTCTGTCTAATATGGAAGAAAATTGTCCACCACCTGAATTTTGATACTTTCTTTCTATAACCTAATAAAGAAAGGAATAGAAAAAGATTATTTTCAATACAAATAAATCCTGCTTTAAAGATAAACCTTATAAGTGTTTAAAAAGACTTTGCAATATTTTAAATATTTATATCTTGAAAAGCATTAAATCGTGTGCCAAATTATGTTAAAAGTTATGGTGCGTACATATAGATTGATTGATTAACCGAAAGAGAGACACATTAAAAATAAATAAAATTTTTGTGAATGATGGGAAAGCCTAAAGGAGCTGGATAAAAATTAACATTTTTTGAACACTGTAGTTACAAAAATTCAAAGTGTTTATTAAAGCCATTTTATTATAGTTATATGAAGTTTAGACATTGACCTGCATATTGTGTAAATGCAGGTCAATGCATTTACACAATATTGTGTAAATGCAGGTCAATGCATTTACACAATAGTCAAGAAAATGAAAAAAAAAAAAAAAAATCACACAAAAAGCCATCAATTTGGCATTTTGGTTGAATTTCTGGCATTTTAGATGCTTTTTCTGATTTTCATAAGGGAAAAAAAATTGCTAACACTTTATTCACAACAATATTTTTTAATCTCTCAAATATATTACAATAATTAGTCTTCTAAACTGGGATTCATTTGTGTTGGTGCATTGAGTGCATCAATGTGATACAAAACAAAATACCTTGTCTTCAAATCAGTCAAACTAATGTCTCATGCATGTTAACCTCACACACACTATTGAATTGTATTTAAAATATTTCTTTTGTTTTGTGCCTATTCTGTTACATAGTGTTGTATGTGTTTTGTGCATTTTATTGAAAAACAATGCCTGGAAACCAGTGCAATTCTTCAGATTCCAGATTTCCCACGATTAACATGGAAGAAGCGATGACATTTAACTCTTGGGATAGATCAGCTAGAACAAAGCTGATCTTACACTCATGAACACCTTTAGCTATGAGAGCTTTAGCTTGAGAATTATATATTAAAAAAATGTTGAGATATGAAGATAAATATAATGCTAACTTAAACCACTTTTCTATGGCTCTCGAAGGAAAAAATTGCATGGAATGATCCCATTTCGGGAGTCATACAGAAATCATGAAAGAAAATCCTTTTTTCCACACTAGCAATAAACGTTTACAGTTAAAATCATGTATAGTCCTCGGTCCTCTTTCTTTAAAGATATCTCTGCGACATTGCATGATGAAAGGTTCAAATTGGATACATCACCTCATGAGTGTATGGGGCACATTTTACAAACTGGGAATGTTTTTGTATGGGGGTCATATACAAATTTTAAAAGTGTAACTTTTTATAAATGAACAAGAGAAATCTTTTCGTAGCGGAGTCTTATTTCCAACCTTATTTTGAACATTTTTTCAGTTGACACTGCCTGCCTACCTCTAATAGATAAAGAACTAAAGCCCGTTACCACCTTTTTGGAACACCCAGTATATTATGAATAGCCCGATGGGCGATAAAAGATTGATCTTTACCCTCCTCCTTTCTGTAATAATGATTTCTCAAAGTGCAAAAACTCAACATAAACATGTATATACTATAGATTTTGGTTAATCGAACCAAAGACATATTCAGACAAAATTTCAAAGAACTGAAACAAATGTGATTACGAAAGCATAATATCATTCATTTATTCAGACCAAAATTCCACTTAATCAGACCATAAGATGCTAGAAGAAATAAGAAAAACTGATTATATATCTACTGTGTAGAGCATATGCAAGCCTCAAATTTTGAAAAATGTACAACCAACCAACTGAATGGGTCAAACATCACAAGTTATTCTAGAATTTTTTAAAAACCGTTATTATCATACTGAGAAGAAACATAGACATGGAGGGGGATGTTGAAATCAATAACCACTCCCTTCCAAAAAATTTCCTATTATTATTAGTAGCATTACATTATTTATTTTTTGTTTATTAGCTATCCTAAGCTTTCAAATTTAATCCTTGTGCTGAAATTTTGTACTTTTAATGCATAATTATATTTCATATCCCTTTGAAATTTGTTTTCAGTTATGCTCTTGTTGCTGAGTATTGTGTACATTGCTTTGGGGAAAAAAATGTTGATTTATTAAGAAAGAATTTTACAAAGTTTGTAAGAAATTGCAGTTCTTGTTTCTATGTTAGCCAGACACATGGGCTGTGCAATAAATGCCCTAGCAGCATTCTAATATGTTATATAATATGCTCCATTTTGTACCCTTGGGGCATGTTCAAGTGATCATACCAGCTGCTTAATAGGATGAAAACAGCTGCATTCTGATAGGGTCCGATTAGCTGGAATTTACTGTATACACATTATACATATACAAAGACCTTCTTGCATTCAACAAGTTTAAAAGCTGTCAAAATATACATTTAGGTTTTAAGAAGGAAGGAAATTATAATGATATTTTTCCTTTGTGCAGAATTGCTTTTCGTAAACTTTCCTACATTTAATGTTATCGCAATGGGAAAAGTTTATGAAATCATAAATACAGACAACTGAAATCTCATGTCTGGTTTACTTTTAGAAAATACATTACACTCATTTCTTATTTTCCGTTGCTTTTATATTATTGTTATCAGGGATACGTATTGAAGAATGTAGCCATATGATAAAAGCACCAGATTACTAATTTTGGCACATTAATACTTGGTGTTCTTCTTCTTCTTTTTGTTGTTTGGTTTGTAAGGTACTGGGTGTTGTGGCTTTAGTTCATACAGGACTTTCAGATGAAAATTAATATTTATTTATTGTTATTGTTTTTTCCTCTAGGAATGGCAACGAAAAAGATATTCAGATTTTTTGTTGTGTTCTAAAAATTTAGTTGCTTGTTGTCAAGAGATAGATAGTAAAGTTTTTTGAAGTGAAATGTGCATTCACAAATGTGGATTATAATAACATGACGCAGTTCTATTTGTTCATGTCAATTCATGGTAATTTTGAGTCAGGACCAACAACTGGTGACCCGTATTTTTTAAGGTGAACATGGCTGACAGCGATGGAAATGTCGAGGATGTTCCTCATGAGCTGTGTAAAGTGGATTATGATTTCTATAATAACCTATATATTTTTCATGCTATTTTTTCAATAATTAAATAATTATTTTTGTCTTTAACTTAATGTTATCTTGTGTTTGAAGTAATTAATTTAACATGTTGACATTAAAAAATATCAATTATATTGATTCTTAATTTTGACGGGGGAGAGGGGGCTTAATTTTGAAAAGGGTTAGATTTCTGAAACTTGCAATACTTTTGGCCAGTAGTGTACATATATATATATATATATATAGAGAGAGATTTTTAAAAGTATCTCTGTTCAAAATAAATTTGCAAGTTATGATATAAAAGATGAAAAGGAGGTTAAACCTAGGTGTGATATGAAAATCATAATAAAACAGCTAAAACGGCATACCATTAAGTGACAATTAGTATGCCAATTAAAAAAAATAGAACACATCTACTCTAATAAAATACCACAGTAAATAGCTTAGAATCTTATAATACCTTACATTAGAACCTTACCTTATCAAAGTACCTGCTAAGTTTAACTGCATTGCTGGATCCTGGAGCAAAAGACCGAGTCTGTCCACAATCCTAAATGAAAATAATAAGTTCAGACTACAATGCATAGAATTAGTTTGAATGTGCCCTGCCAAGAGTTTTTACAACCCCATAAAAGACAGATATTTTTGCCACTGAATTTTTTTAATGAGCTTTTCAAACTTTTTCGGTGAGAATTGTGATATAAAAATGTAATATCATTTGCTCAAATCTACATAATCTCATTACTTCGCATAGACCTTAGAACATGCAAATAAGCAATCAAAATGCAATACTTTTTTGTAAAATAAAATATATTTTCTGCATTATTTTATACTGTTACTTGCTAGAAATTCTGTAAACTCAAACACTTAATGAGTTTCTAAAAACCGATGTAAAAACTAGTTGAAAAAATGTTAAGTTAGTTAATACAAGTACAGTCTGCAGAAATATTAAATTTATGCTGGCTGGGAATTTATTAAAAAATAAAAATAATAAATAAATATATAAAAGGACGTTGTCTGCTGCTTAAAATACAGATTTTTAGTTATACGGAATAATTTAACAAATTTAGACACAAAGGTGCTGAATAAAGCCCCCTCCCATACAAACGCTTTCTTATAAGATAATCAGCAATTAAAGAAATTTATTTTTTTAAGCCTTTTTTCAGGCAGGAGAGTTTAGGTTTGAGCAATTAAAAAAAGAGTACATTTTTTGTGGCCCTTGATTGGATGCATTTATGACCTTTGCACACTCCAAAGTATGGATATGTGTAAATGTAATATTTCTGTATTCTTTTAATTTGATTCACATTTTACAAACAAAATTAACAAGATAAAATTAATTATTTGTTAATTTTTGTAATGAGCAAATTAAAATAAATGCACAAGAAAAATTTTGTCATTTTTCGTGATTCCTTTAGATCTATTTTTAACAATGTATTTTATAAGAGGAAAAACTATTATCATACAGCAAGTGTACCAGATGGTATTTATGATAAGAAAAATGGACTTATAATATAGTATCTTAAATTTATTCTAACAAATATGTTTTTTTAAAAAGGAAAGGAAAAAAGAAAGAAAGCAAACAGACTTTAAATTGTACTTCACTTTAACGAAAAATTATCCCCATTGTAAAATAGTATATTTTTGCAATTTGTAGAGGAGGAACATCTGCTCTTCTAAGGTTTAATTCAGTGTAAAATAATGAACTCTGAAAGATGACAGAATTATTTTCCAAGAGACATTTTTAATTATTTTTTAATTTTTTTTCTGGTAAGACAATTAATAAGAATGTAATTTAAGATAAATTATTAGAGAAATTCATGAGAAATTTGGAATTTTTAATAATATCCACAGCACATTTCTTAAAAACTTTTAGACAGAGAATGATAATAACAATAATAACTTTAAAAAGAAAATAATGCATTTTGTGAATCCAACGAAAAAACTGAAAACTTTTTTCTCCATATTCATCATACAAATCTCATAAGAAAAAATATATATAACACGATGTAATAAAATAATAACAATGCAAATACTGTAAGCATCAAACACGGAAAAACAAACTATAACACGCTAATACTTCATACTAAAGACATAAATATTTTTATAAAGATATAAATAGCTTTATAAAAATAATATGTTTTATAAAACTAAACATATAAGATAGTCAAAACATGTTTTAAACTTACCACACAAATTTCATCAGCACCACATTCTTCTGAAATTGAAGATGTACGTTTTGTTCTTCCAGGTGAATAAACTTCTAAAGCCAAATCTTGCTTTGTGCCAATTACAAGAATTGGTGTTTGACTATCAACAAATTGTTCAGAATCATAACTATACCTTAAAAACAAATACAAATTTACCGTAAAAAAACAGTTAATAATAATTTTGGCCTAGTAAGTGTTAAAATAAAATGAATCAAAAAAGACAATTTAAATTTACCAAACAATTATTTCTTATGCAGTAATATACATACAATTATATGAATGGAATGGAATATTCAAGCTTTTAAATGTTGAGTTAAGTTTAATACAGTATGGAACCTCTTATTCGTAAACCAATTATCCAGAATAATTTTTCAATCGATTAAATTCTCATATTTTTTCAAAAGAAAAGCAATATTTATCAGCATTTGGAAGTTTAAGGTTTTTTATATCACTAGATGATGATTATGAGTACTTCAACTAGAACTTATAATGTAAGCTATCAGGTAAGGTGTTTTATTTATTTATTTATTTTTAGTGTGTGAGTGTCTAAGTTTTCAAGAAGTTATTCTACATTTACTACTTCCACTTCCTCTCTAAAAATGATTATTATTTATTTTATTAAGAGTTTTTTTAAATTATTTTTCTGGTGTATTAACAATTAATGTTTAATTATAATCAAAATTAGAGCAACATATATGCTACCATTTAAATCAGTGGATGTTATCTTAATACTCAACCATAATATCCAGAAAATTTGGTTATGCAGAACACATCTGGTCCCGACCATTCTGCATAACTGGTTCAACACATTAGCATGCTAAAAACAATGTATCCATTTACAAAAATCAGTCACACTTTTTAAGACATGGATTCAGTTTTAATACTGTATATATTCCTGCTTTTTAATAAAAAGAGATTTCTTTAAAAAAAATATTTTTTTAAACTAAAAGTATTAAAACCTTAAACAAACAAATATTTTTTGTATTTTATACAAATTTTAATTTTTTGATATAGAGAAATAAAATATAATATTTAGTAATTTAACAAAAATCTATATAAATAAAATTAGGCTTTTGTATGTACATTACTTGGAATTAAAAAATTTTGTGATTTCTAACCATTTCAAGCACCTGGGAATCCAGTACGAACATCAAAAAAATGTACGTCATTCTGTCTGTGATGCTTTTTTTGTTTACGCATCACGTAAAAATAACTGAAGGGAATAAAATGAAATTTGGTGACATGAAAGGTAGTCACTCAACTTAAATTATAGGCATCGAATTTTTAAAATACGCTGCTCGACAATGAAAATGCAACACCCATAAGGAGTGGCCAGAAAGTGTACAAACTCGGCAAGCAGAGAGAGAAAGCAGTGAACAATAAGTGATCTTTATTTCAAAATGATATGCATAATACAGAGGGAGAGCAGCATTGTCTTAGTAGGTTGTCGGACCACCGTGGACGGCAATACACGAAGCAATACATCTAGGTACTGAGTCAATGAGAGTACGGATGATGTCCTGAGGAATGTTTCTTCATTCCCTGTCAACCATTTGCCACAGTTCGTCTTCTGAATGGGCTAGTGGCAGGATCTGCAAATGGTGTACAATCATATCTCAAATGTGTTCGATTGGTGACAGATCAGGAGAGTATGATGGCCAGTGAAGTGTCTGTACACCTTGCAAAACATGTTGGCTGATGCGAGCAGTGTGTGGTCGAACATTATCCTGCTGATACAGGGCATTGGGAATCGTTTGGAGGTAAGGGAGTGTCACCGGCCGCAGCACATCATCCACATATCATTGAGCCATCATAGTTCCCCAAATACGAACTAGAGGTGACCTGGAGTCATACGCAATTGCTCCCCAAACCATGATGACACGTTGTCACGCGGTGGGGCATTCTACAATTACTGCCGGATTGGGCCTGTTTCCATGTTGACGCCACACTCGTACATGGTGACTATCACTGGAGAAAGAGAAGCGTGACTCGTCTGAGAACACGACTCTGTGCCATTCTGTCGTCAACATTGCTCTAGCCTGGCACCACTGCAGTCGTCGGCATCTATGTTGTAGAGCCAATGGCAGTCTTCTTAACGGACACCATGAGTGCAGGCCACTAGCAACCAATCAACGGGAAATCGTTCTGGTCGATATAGGAACATTCAAGGTGTCTTGAACATGTTGCAGAATGGAGGTTGAAGTAGCTTGTAGGGCTGTCACCGCTTGTCGGTGGATGCGTCAATCCACGAATGCTGACGTCACTCTGGCTGCACCGGCACCTCTTAAGCGTGCCACATTTCCTTGTTCCAACCATCTTCGCCACAGCCGGTGTACAGTGGACACATCCAGGTGTGTGTTTGCCGAGATTTGCCAAATGGATGAAACTGCCCTTCTCAGTCCAATCACCATGCCCTCATAAAATTGACGATCTGCTGGAACTGCCTCCGTTGATGGCAGCCTGGCATTCTCTGGTTGCATGTATCCTCTGAGACAAGAATAAAATTTCTACGACAATTTCTCAAGCAGCAATAAGTTCACAAAATTGTCTGTTCTACTGGCTCCTTCCCGTATATCTTTTACCATGTGCACTGGCGAGCTGCCAATTTTACATCATTAGCATAACTCGGCAAGGTGCATTTACCCTGAAATTTGCATAATTTTCAGACCACTTCTTCTTGTGGTTGCATTTTCAATGTCCCACTGTGTATTTTGTTTCAAAATGCATAAATTTCTCTTCCAACATTGCAAAATAAAGACTACAGGGAAAGAAAGGAAATTTGGTGACATGATAGGTGGTGACTTAACCAGGGCTGGGGAGTAGCGTGCTACAAGTAGCGAAACTACAGTAGTCGCTACTTTTTTTTATAGTTTGTAGTGTAGCGTGTACTGCGCTACAAAAAATTAGTAGTTTGTAGCACGTTTAGGAAGCTACTTTTTCCACGTCATCATTGCCGATGATTGATGACATGGTGCAATTTCTCTTTCTTCTGACTTCAAGAAGAAAGAACATCCAATCCCTACCCCGCCCCTCCCAGGGGGCACACACCACGAGCTACACGAATTCTGTGGTAAAACATACTCGCAGTGCAATTATTTCTTTATTTTTACGATTAGGAAAATCATTTATCTTGAAGAAGAAATTACTACAGGCTTGAAATAACAAGCTCTTGAAAAATCGTATATTTTCTTTTTTTGCGGCGGATTTGAAAGCATGTAGTTGAAAGAGGGGTGTGTGTATGTGTGCTCCAGTTGTCAGTAGCGTATATATAGGCTTCCATTTCGAGGAGGGGGATGATTCGGTATTTTACACTTTATTGTTCTAAAGTTAAAAGAAATGTTTCAAAATAGCTCCTTTTTAATAAATGTTTTACATTTTCGGAGGGGGCCCGTCGCCCTCCTCAAATACTCCCCTGGTAGTTGTTTATTAGTGCAATAGTTTTTTCTAATTCAGATGTCAATAGTTTTCTCTAATTAGGATATAAATATCCTTAAATATGAATGTAATGCAAACTGAATCTGTTAGCAAAATTTGTCTCTTAAAAGTAGCAAAAAAGTAGCGAAGTAGCGACTACATTTCAAAAGTAGTGTAGCTAACTACATTTGTAACAAAGTAGTTGTAGTTGTAGTTAACTACATTTTTCGAAAAGTAGTGGTAGTTGTAGTTCACTACAAAAAAAAAAATAGTTTTTCCCACCACTGGACTTAACTAAACTGAACGCATCAAATTTTAAATTGGATTTTGAGATTTTGTGAAAATTTCAAAATTGTTTGTGCATCATATACAATTACCAGAGAAAGCTATTACTTACCAGCCATTATTTTTTTTACCACTGCCGTCTTTAGATAAAACTTCAGCTAACCATTTCCTGAGATTTTCTTTGGATTTACGATTTGTGATATCATGAACTAAGATTATGCCTAGTTTAAAACAAGAATATTAATTTGATACAGCTTAATTTACAAAAATCTACTAAATGAACCAGAAAGTAAACAGCAAAAAAAGGGAGAGGGGGGTCATGCCAGGAAATGAAAGTAAAGCAATTAATAAAAGTATAAGGAAAGCAATATAAAATGTATATTTTAATACTATTATAGAATATAGGCAATGTACAATTTTTTCTCATTCAAATGATTAATAATGTAATTTTCCATAAATTTTCCATGCATTCTTGAAACTAATAATTTGCAATTTAAGATTTTTGGAGAAAAAAAAGAAGGTTGTTTTACAAGGTAATTTTCACAGTTTATATTTTCATTCAACAGGTAACTAAAGTTTCTGTAAAAATGTTCGGGAGAAGGTGGGGGTTGAATTGTGACTTGCAAACTATAGCAGCCACTGAGTTTGCTTGTCCACAATAGGATTATGTCATGACTGTAGCTTTGCTTTAGGACTGCAAAAATGTAAAGAAAATTTCATCACCACCATTTTAGCAATATATCTCAGTTGCTTGGAGATTGAATTACAGTTACCCTCTCTATTCACACATACCAAAAATTGTAACAATTTAAATTTCTTAAATTTATATTCCAGTAGGCATACGCGCTAAATACTGTTACAAATGCTTACATGCAGGGGTCGATCAATGCGTTTTTTCCAGGCTCCTATTTTGTGAATTTCAATACAGTAAAACCTCTCTATGTAGTGATATTCGATACAATAATAAATCCTCTATAACTATAAAATTTTGCGGTCCTGCAGAATTTACATACAATATAATCTACCATCAATAGAATGATACATCCCTCTAGAACGATAATTTTACTGAGTTCCTTAAGTCTCATTATATCGAGGTTTTACTGTACTTCATTTTTGAATTTGTGCATTTTCATACTAAATATTTTTAAAGTAACTTTTTTGTTGTTAAATTAATTGATAAAACAGATTAAACTGTAATGTAAAATGCCAATGAAGAACCATTTTAATTGATTACATGTTTGCGATAGGGCCATTTTAATCAATTGTATATTTGTGAAGGGGCAATTTTAATTGATTGTAATTTTGTGAAGGGTCTGCAAAACTGATCTAATTTTTGTCTGCATCAACTCCTTATATGTAAACTATATGTATTTAACTAACACATAGATTCTACATTATAAATTACTTTTTATATTGTATGTAATTTACTCAAACCACTTTCAAGAGGTAAAATAAATGAATTTTGCATGAAATATACAAAACAATAAAATAAATCCCATGTAAATTTTTAGAGACACCAAGATTTTTTCTAAAGAAGGAAGAATGCTTAATTCAGAGAAACTATAAAGAAACAAATAAATATATCAGGTATGTAGAAACCCTGCAATATCTGGCCTAGTATTAAGATAATCCCTTGTTCTACTGAAGACATCAAACTAAACAATTAATTATGCTAAGTCAAAATCTCAAAATGGATCAATTTTGTTTCCCATGAAAACTTTTATGAATGTTTGATTATTATAAGCAAACAAAGAAAGAAAATGTAGATAAGAATATGAAGCAAGGGAGTTAAAATAATTACAACAGCAATGGAACTTCAATTACTCAATAATAAATTTATGCTTCAATTACATTATTAGTTCAGTAGTTATTTAATTGTTTTCTTTTTTGTCAGAAAATGTTAAATAAACGAAGGCCTCTTATAAAAACTCCATGACAGAGCTGCAATCTATAAAACTGTGCCAAACTAAACTTCATAACCATGAGAAATGATTACTAACATGCAAAATCAAAATTCAGGTAATTAATAGTGCTACTACTTATTCTAGCTTTTATTTTTCTAGTCTTACTTCTGATAGAGCACTTTGATCATAAAACAGCGTATGCAATTGTGTATGATCTCAATATTAAAGCATTCTTGATATCCAAATACAGTGAAACTTCTATGAGCAACTACCTCTATAAACTCTTTGAAGTGCAACCCTTTCCCAATGTTGGAAAAAGGGCAGCCGTTGCCATCGCTCAACTTAGCTACCAGCAAGATGGCATGCGATGAACATTTCGATAGTCCACCATCTTGCTGGTAGTTAAGTCGAGTGATGGCAACAGCTGCCCTTTTTTCAGCATTGGGCAATCTATCCAGCTGTTCTTGCATTCTTCCATTTTTCAGCAGATGACAGTGCTGTTAAAAATAACCGTGACCATTTTTTTACGGGAAATGATGTGCTAAAAAGTAAAGGATTCTCGTGGAGCTATGTCCCCCACAACTATTTTTATAGAAATCAAATCTATTATTCGTGACTGGCAACAGTCAAAACGTCAGAGTTTGGTGTTCCCAGAGTGGGAACACTGTGCGTTAAAGGGTTAAGAAATAACACACCCCCAAGCCCCGCATCGTCTTGTAAAGAATGTCTGCTTTCCTTGAGAATATCACCGTTGAAATAAATATTAAGATTGCTTCTTTCCGTTCTCAGCATGGGGAGTGGATGAAGTATTAGATATCTTCCTTCCCAGTTCATTCGAATTTGTCATCCGTTCGAGCCAATCAATCTCTTAATATCATTACTTAGAAATGAAATACGTTCTGATCCTGGGTCTCTCGTGGAACAAAAAACATATAAAGAAAGATTTAGACCTTTTATTTAAATTATTTTTCTTTTTTCCAAAAGTTTCTGCTAATTAAGAAAAAAAGCGGACGAGATGGGCTATGATCGACGTTTCTATCTGCTTCAATGTTCAATTGAGAAAATTCGGATGAAAATTTTTCATGGAACGAAGAGTTTTGTTCCTAAGAAGTTTCACTGTGCCTCAATTTTCCAGAAGCCGTATGTTCTAATAATTTAGAATAATTGAAGTTCTACTGTTACAATAGATAAGCATGCATATACAGTTAAAACTAAACTACATAACTAATTTGATTGTCGCAAAACTGCTTACCATGAAAAGAATTATAAAACACAGCCCTGCTGTTTCTGTGACTACTAGAACCCCCGACATCCCACAGTTCAACAAAGTAAGTCTTTTGAAATGGTGTTCCTTCCTTATATTCATGAAGCTATAAAAATATGCAAGTTGAAAATCAAATATGAAAGTTAGAAAACAATGCTACACAATTTGCTTTATTTTTTATTTCTTTGTATGAAGAAAAGAAAGAATTTTGATGATGAAAAAATTTTATAATTGTCATTCTGATCATCCCTAAATTTATGCCATTACAATGTACTTATGTACTTGCATTTGTACTTTTGCATGTATCATCTATTTTCATTAACCTTGAATCTAGTTTGACTAGTTTTATAGTGCCATATGTACCAATGTATATCTGTCGGTAATTCTTAAAACTAAGTGATTAGTCACAGAATGTTGAAATTTTGATTGTGTGTGTGATTAAGGCAAACCTGCATGAGGGGTATCTGTCTAACATGAGGGATGCCGTACAGTGTTTTCACTAGAGTGCGAGAATCTTGCTTTTTTTTTTTTCTTTTTTTTCACATTAAAAAATTATTACTGCGAGAAATTCGCACACCCTACAAATGGGTTTCTCAAAGAAAAAAAAATAATAAAGAACACTGAGTGCAAAAGTGGATTCTCAAGAACTAAAGTCTATGAAAGAAAAAAAAGAAGGGGTCTGGGGGTTCCTAGGAACATTCTGATCCTGGTTGGATCTTAAACTGGGCTATTTTTATTGCATGTACCTGTGCTTGATTTAGACTTGGAGGTCCAGTTACACTCAATAAAAATAACTAAAAATCATAAAATACCTTGATTTTGGGTATTTACCTTAGAGAGGAATAAATACCCATTTATAAATACCTTACCCACTGGATATTTACCCAACCCAAATCTATTAGCAAAAAATTCTCACCCATTTTATAAAAATCTCACTCAGTTTGAGGGAAAGGGTGAGAAATTCTTACCCAGTTTTTTTCTCTAAGGAAAACCCTGCCTTGGTAGGAGGACTTTCTAAGGGGTTCTAATGCGTATTCACGTTACATCTGGTGGAAACCTACCAAAACTCCAGATCGTTATTTAGGGCTTTTGTAACATCTGGTTGTGGACCTCCCTTTTTGACTGTAATTGACTGGGAAGTTTATTTACAGAGTCACATAAAAAGCTTTAAATACATTAAGATCTATATAAACATCTTCAATACATAAAAAGCCTTTGGTGAATGATTATTTGAGCCCTATGCCCAAAATTACACCATTACTAAGATTGGCAAATTTTGTTGAAATATTACTAAACTTAGTGCCAAAAATATGTTTCTAAAACTGAATGCAGCTTGGTGATACCTCTTACTTTTGGCAAGAAATTGCCAAACTTAAGTATTATTGAAGTATTATATTTCAATTATCCAGCATTCCAACCCTTGAAGATAAAATTATGAATTTAAGAGGCAAAAATTAAAATTATGGTATTTCAAACAAAATTATAATACACTCTTAGTAAATATAATTCTGTCAATTAAAGCATTATTCATTTGTTTGTTTTATTATAAAATTTTATAAGAAAATTAAGTTTCTTAATAATACTGTTTCATTAATTTCGTTAAAATACTGTTTCATTAAATATGCATCTGCGATAAATGTACTTTAAATAATATTATTTAAAGCACATTTATTACACAGAATATTATTTAAAGCACATCATCGATAAAGTGGATTGTTTGGGTATAGGGAATACAGACACAGATAATCATTTTTATTCCGGATTACAATAAATGCATATGCCAAATAAATCAACATTATATGTTAAGTTAATTATACATTAAGTATATTAAGATTAAAATATCTGTAAAAAGTTCTCGGTTTTCTCATTATTGTCTGTTTTTCCATCAGTATAAAGTTGTCATGCGTTTATTTTGGATATCATGCTTTCTAAAGGAAAAGTACATGATCTTGTTAAATTTATTCTCAGGGCAGCTAATAATGTTTCATTTATTGTTTCATACATAAAAACATTAAAATATAAAATGTCTCCCTTTCTCTTAACAAAATCAATAATTAAATTTAGAAATTATTAAGACAAAGACTTAAGGAATGTTATAAACAAATATAATTAGTTATATAGTTTCTAAACACCGAATACCCACAGTAAGGACAAGTAGACTTGCTTGTCCTGCACAAAACTTGAATTGCATAAGATTCAACAATCAATGCGATTTGATTGACTTTGATCAGCAATGGTAATGTTGTGTGCAAGGAGGTTCTTTTGACCAAGGAAAATTGAATGTAGGTAGATGATGCTTTCAAGTTATGATTTATGATCAGTAGACTTAACCTTATGGTGTAAGTAAATGTGGAAATAGACAAAAAAGAATTTCCTTCGAATTGTAAAATTTTCATACAAACTGATAAATTAATGTGCGATTTCATGCAATTATGTCACATAATTTAGTTTGTATGTCATCATATTGAGGTTCAAAATATCGTATGTGTATGATAATTATCATATGGTTGGCAACACTGGTTCGGACAGTAATGATAATATGTAGCCAAAGCAACTGAATCAAGTTCAATCATATTAAAAGATTGCACTAATTGAGTACTTTCTTATAAAAAGAGATAGAAGTAGGTAATTTTGTACTATAACATTTATCTGTTTATATATCAGAAACATTATGTATGCCACAATTATAGAGCAACTTTTCTCAAATTTATCATAAAATTAATTTATTTTATGTGTAAGCAGTGACTTCATTTGAGCACATGAGCACGTGAACCAACAGAGGAAAAACTAAATAAACACATTAACAAATTAAATTTGAAAAATATATTAAGTACACTTTAAAATTAAAATGTGAGTTTTACTCTCCCCCACCCATCAAAACACGCTAATTATAGCTAACACACTGTATCATAGGTTTCTGCAGCATCAGTGGCGTAGCTAGGGGGGGGCAAGGGGGGACATCTGTCCCCGGGCGCAGCACCAAAGGGGCGCCAAATCGATGTTACGAAATTTTAGAAGAAAAAAAGGAGTTGTGTTTGTATTTTTATTTGTTGACAGAAAAAGAAAAAAAAAATAGAACAATCACAAATGAATTTTTTTATAAAGTTATAATCAAACTTTTCACAATGACTTGTACAGGAAATGTTTGTAGCTATTTCAGAAGATTTTCTTTGGAAATCGAGTTGAGCTTCCCCATTCCTTTTTTCTTCTCTCTTGAGGGCTTCTGTGTCGTGTAACTGCGTTTTTTATATTTGGCCATTTCTGTCTCTGACTATATTCCTAGGATGTTCCAGAATTCTTGTTTACAGTATTTTATCAAGGTCAAAACATTACTCAAGTTTTCCCAAACTTTTAGAATGATCTTGGAGGATTTCGTTTTGGATATTTATGGTGTTACAAATCAAACTTTTATGCATTAGCCATGGTAAAAAAAAAAAAAAAAAAAGCCTATATATATGATTAATCGGTAATAGAGAATGGCATTCTCAAACCCAAAATACTCTCTTAAATTCAGATCAAGTTTTTCTCAGTTTTGAGTTCAAAATAGCGCCTCTCCGAAGATGGCGCCCCTTGCTTATCTTGCTTACTGTGACGGGGCGCTCCTGTGTACGATCCACCCGTTTGGTAATTAATAACGCAACTTTTAATATAACTCTTATTAGTATAATAAAATGCAGTATTATTTCTAATAAGAACGTATAAAAGATTCACCGATCACTATACTAGTGTAAAATTATTCTTTTTAAATTATTTAAACAATCTTGTATTTTAGATAAATTTAAACTTGATTTTGAACATTCATTAATAAAAATTTATTCTTTATACAATCATTATCAAAAATCAAAGCTGGAATCATTAAAGCTGTGGCCCACAGTTCAGTCTTCAAATTGAACATGAGGCAAAATATTTTTCAATAACCTGTGTATGTTTATCTAGAAAGTGCAAGAAATCAGTCGTAAATTTTTTGACTCCTCAGTTACCTTGTTGCCGGAAGACTATCGTCCAGAGGTTTCAGTGTATTCATTATGTCTACGCGTAGAACACCTATTATGTACTATCATCCGGTACTTGAGTCATAAATTACGTTCTAGATGCAGTGGCGGCTCATCCATTTGAGGAGATGAGTACGTGAAGCCCCAAAGTAAAATATCTATATAAATAAAATTAGACTTTTCTGTACACTTCTTGGAATTCAAAAATTTTAAAAAAAGTTTGTCTGTCTGTCATTCTGTCCGTGACGCTTTTTTGTTTAAGTATCACATAAAAACGAGTGAAGCGAATGATATGAAATTTGGTGTCATGATAGATGGTCACTCAACTTAAAACATAAGCGTCGAATTTTTAAAAAAATCTTCATTAGATTTCGAAATTTTGTGAAAATCCTTTCAAACTGAGTGAACTTTTGTTCACGCATTACATAATAATGACTAAAGCGAATGATATGAAATTTTGTCACATGATGTTGCTCAACATAAAGTATAGGTGTCCAATTTTTTAAACATTTTGATTAGATTTTGAGATTTTGTGAAAATTCTCTCAAAATGCGGTTATATTTCTTCAAGCATCGCGTAATAACGACTAATACGAAATTTGGTGATATGATAGGTAGTTGCTAATCTTAATTTATAGGTGTTGAATTTAAAAAATATTTTGATTACATTTTGAGATTTTGTGAAAATTGTTTTAAAATGCTGAAATTTTTGTTCCAGCATCACGAAATAAAGACTGCAGAGAATGAAACGAAATTTGGTGACATGATAGGTTTCAACTCAACTTAAATTCTAGGGTTCCAATTTTACAAAAATGTTGATTAGATTTTGAGATTTTGCGAAAATTATTTCAATATGCGGAAATATTCGTCCGCTCATCACATAATTACGACTAAAGCGAATGAAATAATATTACTAAGTTACTCTCTAACCTGTAATATTTTAACAATGTACATAGGGCCGTGGTAGCCCAGTGGTTAAGGCGTTGGACTCGTAACCGGAAGGTTGAGGGTTCGATACCGGCATACCACTAAAGACCACAGTGTACGCGCACGTTAAATCCTTGGTTCCGAAAGTCCTCTCAGCGGTCGCTAGCAGTTTCCGAGGGGTGCCAATATTCAGAAGCCCCCCCCCCCCCCCCCCCCCCCACCTTCTGATGAGGTTCCAAATTGTGGCGGGAAATTCCGGGAAGGACGCATATGTAGCTCTAAGCGACACATTCAGTGACGCGAGCTGTCCTCTCCTGGCAAATAAACAATATACATAAAAATTATAACTTCGCTTTCTTTACTTTGGCAACATTCTACATCCATTCTGTGTACTCCTACAATGCTAACGAAAGTTCTTGCTTTTTTAATTTTGCATTCATTTTTTTTAATACTAACCCGTCAACGGCAGGTACTTCAGCTAATATAAAATAAACACATTGACAAATTATTATTTTTTTAAAATATTAAGTACACTTCTAGATTTTTGTGAATTTAAAACGTCAGTTTTACTCTCTTCCCCCACTATTATTAAAATACTCTTACTATGGCTAACGCACTGTAGTGTAGGTTCTACAGTACAGCCTTTAATCGATCGCTCGTGCGAACGGAAAAATTCCCTTCTGATCCGCTCTTTGAGAACAGAAGCGGAGAGAATTGAGAAGCAGTATGGCTCTTCTGATATCATTCCGTTCGCACATTTTCGGTGTGGACAAGGGACATTTTTTGCGGTTATCTCTTCCGGATTTTCCCTTGGTTTGTTACGTTCGGTTAGTTAATCCATTTTTATTTCATTTTCTTATTATTTTCTTCATTTCTATCCTTTTTCCACTAAAATATTTTTTTTTAGAAACTAGTGTAAATAATTAAGATGGGAGCAAAAGAAGTGTTTCGGAGCTAAAGCAGGGACAATTTTCAATACTATCCTTTGACAAAAAATTGAAATAAAATGAATCAAGACTTGTACCTTTGCTAACACTTATCTTGGTGACGAAATGTAAGACAAAATATTACTTGTTTTCTTTCAGTTGCGTGCATTGTTTTCCTTTAACTGCTGGAAACGCAAATATATTTTAATTTGTAAGGTGCGTTGTATCTGCCTATTTAATTTTCGACATTTGTTTTGTGAACCTATATTTAAATAACCCACGAGCCGCCACTGTCTGGATGCTCTCTCGTAATTCGGGGACATTTGAAGAGAACTCAATGTCAACGTGAGATATTTTTTTCTCATATGATTCTACTTAGTCTTTCATTCCTTATATAGTAATAATCTGCTGTACTCGTCTTTTTAAAAAGCTGCATATTTAAATAGAAACTGCTTTAAAGTCTGCGTTTCTGGTTCTCCTTCCCAAGAGAACCTTCAAGTTAAGGTAAGAAATATTGTACTTTTGCAGTTTTCTATATTGCTGAATGCTAATTATGATTTTTCAGTGCTTAAGGTTGTTCTTTTAATTATATTTTTACAAGTAATAATGCAAGAAATAATACAAGTTTTGAGCATCTTCTCGGGAAAAAAAAAAAAAAAAAGTTGATATCAGTAACTGGAAAAGAATTCAAAATGTCTTATATTTCAAATGCCAGAAAAAAAAAAGCCCGAAAAAAATTCATTTTGATCCGTTTGGTAATCGGGTCAGTAAAATATTCGAATTGTAGAAAATAAATGCCATCATAGGTACATTCATTATTAGCTGGTGTGCATAATCTATCGAAGTGCAAATCACTATACGAGATACATGGTAAAGCAAGTATAAATTAGTTTTGACCTGACATAAATATAAAATATAGTTAATTCGACTGCTGAAGAAGGATAAAACATTTTTGTATCACTGACATATGCCCACCCCCCAATGGTAGGGACTAAAGCCCGCCTGAATGTGGAGAGTTAAAAGGGAATTTTTTTTTTTAAATGGAAAATTGTCAGTTAATGAATTAAAATGTTTTATTCTTAAAACTTGTCCTCAGATTATTTCTATCACTTTTTTCATATAACGAATTACGTTGATAATGGGATTCTATGGGTAAATGGTATGGCGTTCTATGGACAAATGGTACAGAAGGTTTTGATGTTAAAAGAAAGTAGCTGTAATCGGCAAACAAGCCAAAATGCAATCAAGAAAGGAAGGGGGTGGGGGATTTAACGTATTTTAAATAATTGTATTTTTTAATCACTTTTTTTTATTTAAAAATTTTTGTAATTTTCAGATATTACAGTTTTCTGAAGAACTTTTTTATGGGTTTGCTCTTTCCCTTTTTAGGGGGAGGTGGAGGGGGGGGGCGCAAAATCTTCAGTTGTCCCCGGGCGCTGGTAACCCTAGCTACGCCTCTGTGCAGCATAGTCTTTTGTTGATCGCGCGTGCGATCGACCGAATGGCCTTCTGAACCGGCCTCTGAGAAAAGACGCTCAGAGAGTTGCGGGAGAAGCAAGGCAGTGCTGATATCACTCTGTTCGCACATTTTTATTGTGTCATGGAAGATTTTTTTGCTGTTATCTCCTCCGGATTCTCCCTTGGTTTTTGTGTACGGTTAGTTAATCCATTTTTTTTCATTTTCTTATTATTTTCTTGATTGAAATAAAAAATCAAGACAATATTTTTGCTAAAACTTATCTTGGTAACAAAATGTAAGACCAAAGATGACTTGTTTACTTTCAGTTGCGTGCATTGTTTTCATTTAATTGCTGGAAATGCAAGTATATTTTAACTTGTAAGGTGCGTAGTATCTGCATATTTAATTTTCGAAATTAATTTTGCAAACCTCCGTTTAAATAATTTATGAGCCGCCACTGTCAGTAAGTTTATTAATTCACCCAATATTTCTTTGTGAAGCTTGATTGGTTAATTCCTACTTTACAGTGCTTCTTGGCGTGTTTTCAAAGATTTTCTATTTGGCACATTTTCCCGACTTGTCTCAGAAAACAAACAAAAGTCGCCAAGGTTACCACATTAAACTTTTTATCGCCTCGTTGGCTAAGAACATACTAGGAATAAACTAGGAATCAACTACTTGATTTTTCATTTACGGAACAACACTTCACATTTATCTGACATAATCTATTTAGGTAAAGTAAAAGATTTTAAAAAGTAAGATATAAAAATTGAAAAAGAAAAAATTACTTTCACTTCAACTGAGCATCCTATAGTCCAAGAAGGATTTGTAACAGATTCTGAATGACAGATAAGATGTACAAGAGAAGATTTTCCTACTCCTGTAAAGAAACAAAACATAAATTCATTATAGTAAACATGGGGAGGAGGAAGAAAAAATATTAAAGTACACTTCTAGAATCAAATCAAAAGTACTTTTGTAACAGATATAAAACTAATATATTTAAAATTTTTAATAAAATTAATATTTAAGATTTTATAATAATCAAAAATAGAGAAGGTTCCTAGATTTTAAATAGTTAGGTATAATCTTAATAGTGCCAGAAGCAAATTCATATCAAGAGGCATTGCTTAAAAAGTAATATAACTAAAAAAATTATAATTTAAAAAGCAAAATATGCTGTGGGGATATGACTTTTTATTGAATACAATGTTCAATAAACCTATTTAAAAAGTAAAATACAGTAATAATCAGAAATTTAATCATTATGTCAGAATAATGTATTGGAGTATTTTATTAAATTTAAATTTTAGTTTGGAATAAATTTGTGGGAAATATGGGGTGCTTTAAATTTGAAAAGACCTTAAACAGAAATGCTCTCATTTAACATCATTGTATCAGCTTCAGAAGAGGTTAATGTAAAAAGGTTTTAATCTAATAATTTCTTAAACTTCACATACTTTGTCTCTCTATATATAGCTATGTACGGGATAAATTCCGTAAGCGGGGGCAGCCAGATACGTCGCCATAGAGCTAGCGTTTTGGTTCTGTTCAATTTGTTTTATATTGCATTTGAAATATGTGTAGAAATATTTTAATAATGTGTTTAGATAAGCGTATTGTAGTTTTGGGTTTATGTTTTCTTGTATATAGATGTTAAAAGACAAAAATACAACGCCGACTAAACCTGCCCCTGCTTATGGAATTACAGTTGACTCCAGTTATAGTGAACCTCAGGGGAACGACAAATTTTGTTCACTATAAGCAAAGTGTCCGCCATATGAGCAAGGAATGCATTATATACTTAAGTAAAAAATAGTGTTTTATACCCACACTGAATATTTGTGTAAGTCAAACATAATTAATCGTATTTATGTCTTATTACTCGTAAGTGCTACAATAATTTGGGAGATTAGATTCAATTGGCCGGAAAGTGCTATAGCCAATCAAGTAATAGTGAGCAGTAGTAATCCTTAACCTGTGCTAATGCACCGGGAATGGAAAATGCAATCTTTCAAGGACAAGAGATATGTCCATTTTCCTTCACCATTAAATGTATCCTACTTTTTGTTAAGTGCTTAATAGCCGAAAAATGCCATTGATTCTAAACGAATAAGAACTTAATCCCCTTTTTGGATTGAAGAGCTTGCGGTCTTTTCTTTCTGGTCAAGAATGAGAATGAAAAACGTTGCATGTTTCTATTAAAAACTGTCATTGCTACCTTCTTCATTGTGAAAGTTTGGGTGTCACAAGCTTTCATGCAGGGTGGAAAAGACGTGCTTATTTTTTAAGCACTGGGGATAACGGACAAAAGAAGTACGGGGAGGAATACACCACAAGACTTGGGCTATTTTGCAAGGGAATTGAAGAGCTAAAGATTAATAAGCATCACTGCAATGAACAAATTCCTGGTTTCACAGCGGTCAAGAGTCTAAAAGCCCTTTCCCTAGTGCGCTATTGTTCCTCTCTCCCCCTTCGTCATGTTAGCCCACAGCCCTCAGCCTAACCACTGACAATTCCCCTGTATTTCGGAACAGATGCTTGATAATCTCTTTGTGTATTTATCGAATGCAATATAGACAACCTCTGAGAATGTAGACAACGAAAAACTTCGCCATTTCCAAAATTCAGTTTTTAGGTTCACTATAATCGAAAAATGAAGTGCACATTTCTGATGTAAGTGAATCGGGACTAACGATTTGCATTCACTATAGCCGAATGTTCACTATATCCGGGTTCACTAAAACCTAAGTTGACTGTATTTCCAAGCTTCAATTATTTTAATTTCAATAATATACGTGTTGTTCTATTTATTGCTATTTAATAGCATTTTTTTTTTAGAAAGAGAGAAAATTTTACCAGAGTCTCCAACCACCAGAATTTTTACTTTTTCGATAGATGCCATTTTTTAAAATATGCTACTCATGATATTTGTATAATTTAATAGTCAGAAGAAAGGTTTGCCGAAGGCCGAAACTTCCATGTTGTCGTCTGCAATGTAAACATTACAATTTGACGTGTTCCTGTGTCGAGATTACTATTCATCACTTGATTGGCTGTTAATTTTTTTTGCAGGTCTATTAATTTAAATAACTTTGAATACAAAATTTAATTAATGTGATTGATTTTAACCGTTTTTTAATGCATTTTTGTACGACTGCTGCACTGGATCACAAGCCTGTTTCAAAACTCAATGAACGAAAAACTGTTACAACTCTACCCAACAATCACTATGAGCGGAAGTTTCTCGACGTAAGAAATAAATCAAAACACACCAAAACACTGCCTCTGTATCGTAAACATGGCTGCAGAGTTTGGTGATTTACGCAGAAAATTGCAGTTGTGTCATGATACCAACAGTAATAATTCTCGTCACAGTATAAAAGAAAAACAAATTGATAGGAGAAGTTACTATGACCGAGAAACAGATTCGTATTTAGAAACTCTCAGGAAGCTGCACGAGGGTATACAGCAAAGGCGTTTATTTTCTGACGAAGAGAGCAAAGAAATCGAAAGTAAGATTGATGAAGTCGTTGCATTTGGCGAAAAAGGTCTGTATAAAAAACATACAGTCGATAGAGCTCCATTGCGGAATAAATACTTCTTCGGCGAAGGATATACCTATGGTTCCCAAATGCTTCGGAAAGGGCCGGGAATGGAGAAGCTATATCCCATTGGCGAAGTAGATGAAATTCCTGGCTGGGTGCATGATTTGGTAAGAAGCTTTGTCGTAGTATTCTTGTACAACAGTTATTTCTTGCTGTAAAGTTTCTGACGTAATTCTATAACACCGTTATTTAAGAGTTACTAATTCTATATTTGTACAAATTGTTAGATTTAGCCACTTTAAGTGATTCATTTTCTTGTAAAAAAAAAATATATATATATACATATATTTCTGATTTGGTTATTTGTAAATGAAGAGGTAGGTGGGTGTTATTTTTATTTCAACTGATTTTCTTCATTGAAAATTGATATATGAATGCTTAAACTTTCGATAGTACTCTGTCTGTTAGTAGAAATATAAGGTAGAAATGTCACTTTATGCGTTAATAGACGACTAACTGAAATAATCATGGAATTGTGAGCCATGCATTATTGCAGGAAAACAGGCTTATCGTACCAAGAGTCAAAGTATGAAACACAATACTCTCTATAATGTACCTTGAATCAAATTAAAAGATTGCCTCTAACATTAAATATACTATTTTAAAAACCATTAATTTGCGAAGCAAGGTCATTGTCGCCAGAGTCATAAAACGGTGGATGCTCGTTAATTCAAACTAATACAAAGGATCCTAAAAACTTGTGTTGATTCCTACTTTACGCCCCCCCCCCTCCTCCACTCTTGCTAGGTGGCACTAAGTATTCGTATGCAGTTACCATTGATGATTTTTGCATTTATGTGGCAAATTTATGATGAAGTGGTATGGATGTTTAGAATTTTGTTCGTAAGTGGATCCCAGTAATCAGCTGAAATTCTAATCTTGTACATAATTCAAGGGTAAAATCATACAAGCCGGTGCACACCCCATGTAAACACGGCAACAATCGCTGGAGCTTGGCAGTTGCCAAGCCCCATTGACTGTCGCCAACCATTTTGCACGATCAGCAGAGTCAAAGTATTTTAACACATTAAAATTGCACATATATTCCACTAATAAAAACATTAAAACAAAATACACCATCCATATTTAAGCTATAAACCGTCAGCAAATTCAGTAACAGACAATTTAAAATGAGCAAACAGTCGACCGTTTTTTAACTAAAAAAACTACAGTGGATTAAGCTACCTAGTTGTACAGCTAATGTAAACTGGGCAAACACTGGCCCGTTTTCAACTCAAAAAAACATCTGTGGATTAAACAACCTAGTTGTACACCTCATGTAAAGTCAGTATGATTAAAATAGCACATAAATAGCACTTAGGGCAACATAAAAACATCAAATATCAATTTAAAATTCACATTAAAAACCTTAAACATTGCAAAGATTCGAGAATTTGCTCAAATTGATAGTTTACTACGCCTCGTCTCCACATAAATTCAGCATTTGTTGTCTGGCATTGTTCTTTCATTTTGTTAATAAGCTCTCGTCTATCTCAGCTATTTTATCAGGACCACGGATTTTATTTTTTATTTTTTTTTTTTTTTGCTCACGTTCCATTAATAAATACTTCTACACAAACTTCTTTTAAGTAGATGTTCCAATCTACAACTGTATTATGATTCATATCCAATACAGTTGGTTGTATGGTTGTAAGAAATTTGTCAGAATTCTACATTATTTGGCAATTTTTCACTTGTGCCCTGCTAATGGAAAAGTACCAAAATATTTTTTGCACCCACAAAATATAGCTGCCAGTTTGTTTTCTGTTTCGATGGTTGTCATGACAATTTCTGTATACTTATAATAATTTTGTGAAATCAAATTGCTTAGTTGGTATGTTTATTGCTAATTTGTTTCCATCTAGTTCTTTTGGAAGTGGGAGCGTTGAAACTTGTATGCATGCATCATCTTGGAGTTTGTATTGGAGCTTTATGTATAACTTCTAGAGACTCATATTTGGGAAAGGCATTTACGTAAGATTGAAAAAAAAAAGGTGGGTAAAATCGTCCGAGACGGAGCCAGCCCCATGTAAACAAGGCACCAGTTATTGGAGCGCCAATCCCAAGAGACTAATTTGCACAATCAACAAAGCAAACTAAAATATTTTAACACATTAAAATTGCAGTAAATTACACAATTCTTAAATATTACCCCAACGGCCTGCCAAGATGAGCGATTTTTTGGCCAAGATAAATGCCGGACATATGAAATTATTAATGGTTTTGAATACAATTGGCAACTCATTTGACGACAAAAAAATAGTTTGGCGGGAAGGACCACCGGGATAATACGTAAGTACCAATTATACTACCAAAAACAGAAAAAGAACACCAAACTCTACACGAAATAATCCAAAAATCTTCAACCAATGGTCCATATTTAATCTAAAAGAATTTTTGTAGATTAAGCAACCTAGTTGTACGCACAACTACTGTAAACTGAGCAAACACTGGCTCATTTTTTAACTCAAAAAAACTGCAGTGGATTGAGCAACGTAGTTTTACAGCTACTGTAAACTGGGCAAATACTGGGCTGCTTTTAACTCAAAAAATAAAAATAAAAAATACGGTCGATTAATCAACCTAGTTTTGCAGCTATTGTAAAAGCTGGGCACACACTGGCCTGTATTTAATTTTAAAAAACTTCTGTGAATTTTTTAAAATCTAGCTTTAAAACTCCTTTAAAATCCACGTGATCACAGTAGCACATTAAAAACCTTAAAGAATGCAAAGATTGATTTAAAAAAGCACTTTTTTTAATTCACCACCCAGAAATATCCCTAATGCTCTTTCACCCACCGGTAAAACCAACATGCTTTCTTTTATTAGTTTTATATTCACACCACATTTCTAACAAACACACACACTTCCTTTCCATGCAATAACATATTTCATTCTTTTCCCACCCATAACACGAAAAAAAATTTCAAATTCCAAACATTTTTATTACCTTCTAAACTCACAATAAATTACATAATACACAAGCGCGTGCATCTTTAGGGTTACCAGACAAAATTAAACTACCGTCAAGGTTAAATGGCATCAGATCGCCTGAGGAGTGCGCCAAATTTATCAAGCGATCGAAATATTTGTTTACAGGTTGATATGTAAACAAGCAATGAGGCAACGTCTTGTCCATACATCTCCATACAATCCAAAAAAATCTTGCACTGGAATTAATATCTCTAATTCGAACTAAATTTTTATCACTTTGATTAGCTCAAACTTAACATTTGACAAAAAACAAAAAAAAAACTTTGTTTCTCCTCATTTAACAGAGAAAACATTCATTCTGTGTCAAAATCATCTATATTTTTTCCCTCTGTGCAGAGGCTCATGCCTACATTCCTACACTATTTCATTTCCACTAAGTATTAGTGGCTGTTGTCGTACTGTCCACTTCTTATTTGTATTGAAGGATCAAAGCTCCCTTGTCTTACAAGTTTTCCTTTATAAACAGGTGGGGGAGGGGGGGAATTTATTTGCTATCAATTTTCTTAGAAATTTAAAAGAAAAAAAAAAGTTACTATAGATTTTAGGGAGCAAATGAATTAAAGTGATTAAGATACCTATTGCTTCTTCTTCTTTTTTTGCGTTTTGTGGTTAAGCAAAGCTATATCAGAAATATTAGCCAAAAGGAGAATGCCTTGGATGAAGAACTTTATAAGGAGATTGCATTTTAATATATTTAATTTTAGATAGCATACTGTTTCAGATTACTCTGCTTAGTTTTAGGATTCATAGCCTACGAGTCCAATGTATATAGAAAGTTCTAGTGTACAGTCCAGCTGACAAGATGAAAAACAAATTTGATTAGTTCTATCTAGAAAGTTAACAAACAATATTCAGTGCACAGTTCATAGATATTAATCATCAGTAACAGATTTTATAACAGTCATCACCAGGCTCAAATTCTTTGGAAATTCTCTAGGAGAACTGTCAGCTGTTCCTCAACATACAGCAATGAAGTAAGAATTCACAAACAGCATTCAAAAATAAGCTTCTTAAAACAAGCAAGAAAGCATCGCTTGTAATACCGCAATACAGAGGATATGGGCTGTCAGCAGAATAATATTTCTGTGCTTCCGACTACTCTGAACAGAACTCCTGGAATGTAATTAGAGATGTAACGAATAGTGATTTGGCCAAATACCGAATATTCGGCAGCTAAATATTGCATTTTTTAAAATTTCATTTTAACTGTAAATAAAATATTGCTTTTCAATTTTGTAATTAAATACTAAATAAAGATTAATTAAAATTCATTTTATATTATTTGTAGGTACTTAAAAACAAACAACAATATCTGTAAAACTAAAAAAATATTGGTCATGATAAAATATCTTTTACAAAGTTAAACACTAATAACAGCATAATTACATTTTGAGTTATTCATAATTTAATAAATATGCTATGCTAAATGTCATTAATCTGGTAACTATACATAATCACATCTTGTTTTGGGTTTTACAGACTCTGAGCAAAACATATTTAGCAGCTTTTCAAAATTATGCTTGTAATTAAGGATCTGAAAAAATTCCTTCTACCCCTACCCAATAAAGAAATTAAAAAATCAAGTCAAGTAGTGTCAATAAGTAGAAAAGTCTGCATTTCTGTAATATTAT
Source organism: Cheiracanthium punctorium (assembly GCA_038373885.1). NCBI lineage: Eukaryota > Metazoa > Arthropoda > Arachnida > Araneae > Cheiracanthiidae > Cheiracanthium > Cheiracanthium punctorium. The sequence continues at coordinate 12,830 of JAWZYV010013832.1, read as the reverse complement.
TGCATTAGATTATGTTTCATTCAACTTAAAATTCAATGAATTGGGATATTTTATTATATGAGATTAACTCATTGAAGTATAACTAAGCAGTATTATTTGTAAATGCATTTAAAAAAAAATATTTTTCTCTCTTTTATCTGAAATTATTCAGCTGAATATGTAGCAATATTCGGCCTACCGAATATTCGGCCAACTGAATATTCGGCTTACCGAATATTTGGCAAAACAGTCGAATACCGAATAGTGGCCGAATATTCATTACACCACTAAATGTAATCTGCCCTTTTTATGTAAGTTCTCTGAAATTTCCAGCACTCTTCGTGGTAATTTGGTACTAATTCTTACCTTGGCAACCCAACCATTGTCAACTAAGGTTAAAAAGGCAATATTGATATGTTAAGTTGCCTTGAAGTATAGATTTACAAGTTGGAAGTTTCAGTTTTTTTACTTTTATTTCTTTTTTTTTTTTTTTAATCTGTGATTAATTTATTTTCAGGTGATAAAGCCTCTTGTTAAAGCAAAAATTGTATCTGAAGGATTTATCAACAGCGTCGCCATAAATGATTATCAACCTGGTGGTTGCATAGTGTCTCACATTGATGCTGCTCATATATTTGATCGTCCAATTATTTCTGTGTCCTTTATGAGTGACAGTGCCCTGAGTTTCGGCTGCAAGTTCAGCTTTAAGCCTATACGTGTCACTGATCCTGTACTGTGCCTCCCAGTTTGCAGAGGATGTGTTACCATTCTGAGGTATATATGTTTGACTTTTATTCAATGTTAAGGCATTTTCAGTGTTTCATTTGGGTAGATTACTTGTATGGGGTTAATTCCTGCTATGTGTGTGATTCCAATTTTAAACATTATTTGTTCACGAGATCTTGGTGTTAGTTTGGTAACTCTGGAACCACTGATTGAAGATTTTTGATTGGCTGTTGTGAGAGAGTTATCTGCCGAAGTTTACATTTAGGGAAAAGGTTAAGGGGTTTAAGAATTTTTGAATGACTGTGTATAGGGTTTCTACAGACCTGGAAAGTCAGGGAAATGAGTTTTGGTCAGGGATTTGGGGAAAAAGTCAGGGAAATGCTAGAGTATTTGAATTTTGCGGCAAAATCAAGAAAATACTTCCTGTTTGAACTTAATTGTAGAAATTGTTTTATTTTCATTTTCTTATTTAACCTTATAAATAATTTTAAAATGTGTCCTTTATTAACATATCTTGTTCAGTTGAAATATTCTTAATTTTATCCTAAATTATTATCAAACATGGTTTTTGTTAGAATCCAGTGATGTCAAATAATATTGTGTATATTGATTTTATTGTTATTATTATTTGTAAAAAAGGTGCAAAATATATAAAAGTTATTAATTAAAGGATGCAATATTAAAAATAGAAACACAAAATTCAGGAAAGCACGCTAGATAAAAAGTCAGGGAAGAGCATGATAGCTGTCAGGGAAGCAAAAGCTGTTAAATCTGTAGAAACCCTGGTGTAGTAAGTTACTAAATCCACTGTAACGAAAAATACTCAAATGAACTGTAGTTTCATCTCTAACAAATTGCCAGATTCATTGAAGTGACCCCTCCCCCATTAAATATGACCAATAGTTGAGTATCTTTATTGAGCTAGGTAGCGAATTGGTGGATCCACCGTATTAATTTATTTTTAGAACATCATGGAAGATTTTTTTGAGTGACTGTGCAGCAGTTTCCCTAATCAGCTGAAGTTATTTCTTATAAAAAAGAACTGCTAGTCAGTCATGTAGTCACAATTTTCTTTTCACCATACAATTAAGAAAAAAAAGATAAGATCCCTTTTCATGTGTCTCTCTCATTTCAAGGGGTCCTCCCCAGCTACACCACTGCCACTAGTTAAGGATTTGAGTGTTCATACTGTAAATTATTGGATCCACTGATTTACACGTTTTTGTTATTTAAAAAAAAAAAAATTGATTTTTAGATTGTTAAGAAGCAACTTCCATGGGCAGGTCACATAATAAATAAGAAATTACCAAAATAGGCATAGCCTGAATGCAGGGCAGTTATTATTATTTATTTATTTTGATATAAGAAAAACCTAGTAAGAATAAAGTTTCTTCCATTGTTGCAAAATTTATTATTTAATAGATACTTGTAAACTTACATATATATTATATAGATATGTTATAGTGCACATTTAAGCTCTTGTATAATTCAATTAGGCTATGGCAGTTTACTGTGCTTTTTCCTGCTGCCTTTTAAATTAAGTCACATACTTCACAATAAAATTTAAAGAATACAAAAATTAAGAATAATATATATTAGACATTAATTATTATTTAACTACATTGTTATTTTGTATTTAAATGTTACAGATAATCTTCCCTACTCATGGTTGAATATTTTAACTTATTTTAAGGATCACTTGATAAGATAGTTATATGTATACACGGATTTCTTAAAATTTTTCTATTTACACACAATTTTGATTGGATGTTTACACTAGAACTGCAGAATAGCTCTTTTTGACCCCAAATCAAACTTGTTTCCCCCTTTTTTTTTCCAAAAGGTTATGAACTTAATTTAAAATAAATTTGTACTTTCCCTAACTTTGTTATTAAATATCTGAATAATAAAATAAGTTGGGTCAATTTGACCCAACCCACAATTTTAGGTATATAGTTAAACCTCAATACAGCAATACTACTTAAGGGACCCAATAAAATTATCATTCTAGAGGGATGTGGTGTTATCTCATTGGGAGATTATATTATATTTAAATTCTGAGGAACCATAAAATCTTATCATTATGGACAGGATTTAAAAAAAAAAAAACCCGCCCACCCAGGTGACTAAAAAGTATTCCTTAGCGACTAGTTTTTTTTCTTCATTAATATAATTCAATATGAATATCGTTCCTAAGATTTTAAAACTTTTGTCAATCCCTAGTCACAGAGGATTCATCGTTGTATCAAATATTGATATAGCCAGGTTTTACTGTAATTCAAATGCCTCGGTTCTAGTATTAATGCCATTTCGCTTACTTCATCTCTCGACAGTAAGGCTTCACTACCATGCTGAAAGTTTTGCTCATTATTCTAGTTGTATAATCATACAATATGGGTTTCCAAATAAAATTATACCACATAAGTTGCAAAATTCCTTTATTAACATGCAACTGTACATGCAACAACAACATTAAAATGTACTGACTCCATAAACAATAAAAAGCCATTTATTTAAACAATTAAAAGTTCATAACCAAGAAACCCATTTTCATGCCCGTTTATGAGTACTTTCATTGTTTTCAAATGTTAGGGGGGGAGGTCCAGAAAATTCAGTTGAGGAGCCCCAAACAGTTGATTGTATGAAAGTCTGGAACCTACACAAATTTAAGAAGATAGCATGATACATTGATCTCTTTCTATTTTTTCCTTTTCTGGAAGAATTGCTCACACAGACTCATGCTTGCACCGATAAAATTGTTCAGACTTGAAAATAAACGTATGGATTTGAAATCTAATAGCGGCAATTGCTGATTTAAGGTATGCGCTGCTTAACTAAAACATTTTTAGTTCCTTGGTGCTATCAGCACAACAGATAGCAAGGTCCAAGGCAAGTCATTAAAATGAAAGTTATGAAATACTCCCAAATAATACTGATTATTGTGATGCAGTAATCTACCATTTAAAAAATAACTCGGAAAAGTTAAATTATGTATTTCATTTTTAGAATGAATCATAATATCAGGGACTTAATATTTGACCAAATTATTCATCCAAACCTGTATATCTCAAAAACCTGCTTATCTTGAAATTTCTAAAATTCCCTACATTTACATTCACAATTCAATGTATTTTCTATGTTTATCGCAAAAAAATACCTACAAAACCTCTATATCTCGAATTTTAGTTAGCATAAATTACAAAAATCAGTATGCACCTTCTTCAACAAAAGTTGCATACCAATGCGTCTAAAGAGACAACAAAAGAAGCAGAAAATGCCCTATAACTCTTAAACTTTTTCTTAAATGTCAGCTAAATTTTGCTATAAGGGATTCACAACTCTTTATAACCTTATAAAGCTAGAAGAAACAAAGAAAATTAGACATCAAAAGTCGAATGATTATTTTTATAGTTGAAGGTACATATTTATATTTTCTAAAGTGTTATGAATGTATGTAAAATAAATCTGCAGTCATACCGCTGTATTTTTCTACAGCAAAAGCAAATAAAATGTCTTTAACTGACAACATTTAAAACCTCTATAACTCGAAGCCTCTTTATCTGAAATTTTTTTCCTTTACCATGAAATTCGAGATAGACTGGTTCGACTGTATTAGGTAGATAATGCTTTATTTACCGCCTGCCCTTGCATCCTTTAACCCTTTAACACGCAGTGTTTCCGCTCTGAGAACACCCAACTCTGACGTTTTGACTGTTGCCAGTAACGAAGAATAGATTTGATTTCTATAAAAATAGTTGTGGGTGACATAGCTCCATGAGAATCCTTTACTTTTTAGCATGTTATTTTCCGTCAAAAAATTGTCACAATTATTTTTAACAGCTCTGACATCTGCTGAAAAATGGAAGAATGCAAGAACAGCTGGATAGATTGCCCAATGCTGAAAAAAGGGCAGCCGCGCACAGCCAGCTGTCGTAAAAAAAGGGTCTCTAGATCTGTGGCACGCGATGATCGTTTTGATCGTCTGCCATCTTGCTGGTAGTTAAGTCGAGCGATGGCAACGGCTGCCCTTTTTTCAGCATTGGGAAAAGGTTGTGCCTCAAAGGGTTGAAAAGGGGAAAAAAATCATTGAACTAGTATACAGTTTAGACTACTGACTTGTGGGTGAAATTTCACAGTGCATAACAGTCAATTCACACTGTTTTAGATTGGTGAACTTGTTTGTTATGCCAAGCGTAAAGTTTGCATGTAGTTAAAAAAGCAAGATTACTTGGTAACGTGAAAATGTACTTCTGTTTTTAATGTGTAGAACTGTTACCTGCATTAAATTTTCGGTTATCTCTCTCTTTTTTTTAAATAGTTGCTTTTTTTCTGTCATTTTTTAAAATTAGTTTTATCCTTTTATATTGCATTTCTGATTTTTTTCCTCCCTTTCTAGTGGTTATGCAGCTGATAATATAACTCATTGCATAAGACCACAAGATGTAAAGAAAAGGCGCTCAGTTATAATCCTTAGAAGGTATGTATAAGTCTGTATTGCTACCTTGTTAAAGAATGTGTGATAGCTTCTAATAATTAGTAAAGTTCAAGGTAAAAATATTCTTCAACAGTGTTTCCCAAATTCAGCTCATTCTTTTGAGCTGCTCTTAGTGCTGCTTATAAAAACTGAGCTTAGTGTTTATCAAATAGTTTGCAAAGCTGTTAAGCTAGTGTCCCAAAAATACTGACCTAAGCGTTTATTTCTTAAATATTGATCATATACTCGTTTATACAATAACTTACAAAATTACATAAAAGAGGTACAGAATTTTATGGTATTGATTAGTTTTCTGGAGATCAAATCTAAATAAATATAAATTTTTAACTTTTATGTGGATCTCATACAAAAAAAAAAAAAAAAAAAAAAAAAAAATGAAATTCTAATTAGTCAAATATACCCTTACATAAATTACATGATATACAAAATTTGAACATTTATCCTAAAAAGTATTGGAGATATGAAAATGAATATATGCTGATTTAAACTGTTTTTCAGTGGTTCTCAAAGAGAAAAAAAATCACATTGAATGCTATCATTTCAGGGGTATTAATCAAATTATCTGTATGTATATGTGTGTGTGTGTGTATATATATATATATATATATTGTTGCAGAATTACTCTGCTACTCCTGGGGTTCGTCGTTCTAAAGTCCAGTTGGTGTAAAAAGTTCAAGTAAAAAGTCACTTGTCAGGATGGAACACAAACTTTATTTCTTCTAGAACTTCGTAGAACAATCAGCTGCACACAATTCACAAGCACAATCTAGCAGTAACGTGCTTTTAACAATCCGCTTGGATCAGAAGCTCTCACAAATGCTGTATTTCTCACACAAAATAAGTCACTTTTACAGGCAAAAATTCCGTGGAAATATTCAAGGGATATAGTACACTATCCCTTAAGACACAGCAATGAAGAATTTACACACAGCACTTTAAAAACAGCTTCACAAAGCAAGCTAAAACACAGCTTCTATAGCACTATCAGTTCACACAAAACAAGCGTACTGAGAGCTCTTTACACATTGAATGTTCAACTCGCACTGACTCTTCGGGGCGATGCACGCTTCTTTAAATAGCCGACGCAGGAGGTACAAGAGGTTTCCAGAAAAGTCAATTTCTCGAGGGTTCTACATAAAGCGTGAATTTCGATTACGTCATAGAAGAGAAATGTTAGGTTATTATGCGTTTTTAATGCAGGAAAAACAACTTCCAGGCCCCATTGGGAAAATCGCGCCAAATGACCAAAAAGTTGCCAAGCTTGGCGACTTTTGGCGATATATCGCCAAATGTGGCGCCAAAAATAAGTCCTCAAAACTGAAGAGATCTAAGCTCTAGGACTAATATTTCTCGAGTTTTCTAGAAATCCCATATATTTGAATGGGAAACCGAAACCTCCGTATCTCCGGTTCTAATTGGCCAATTTTGATGCAACAAAAAGCAAAATTTATCTATTTGAAGCGTAGAATACGAATTTTAAACCATTTTAAGCCCCAGAGCAGCGGGTTGCCCCGAAAATTCGTAACAATATATATATATATAACTAATAAGTAAAACACAATATATACTGCAAATAAGACATACCTCGCATTAAAAATATAACAGCTAGAAGCAAGAATTAGAAACCACAATTGGAAAAATAATAATTAATAAAAGCTGAGCCTCTCAATACTTAATTATGGACGCTTGATTTGAATCTATATGCCATTTTTGCATTGTTTATTATATATATATATATATATATATATATAATGGTTTCATGAATACATAAACTTCTGCTTTTATTGGTATTGTATAGCCCCTGACCAACTTTGTTTAAACATATCTATACCCTTTTTATGATAAAAAGCTGAAATTATTCTTAAAAATATATACACATCCATTTTATTAATCTTGTATACAGATGTTACCAGGTACATACATCAAAATAAATTTCATTTCACAAGTCTCTTTTCTTATGAAAAAATAGTATTTGACATCTTAAATTAACCCTGAATTTATTAAAAGTAATTAAAAAATTCAAATTAAAGATATTGCTATATGAAATGTGGCTTTTATGGTATGGGGCACAAAGTGCAGAATATTAAATTTTAAATCTTAGAAAGCATCAAAGAAACATAATGAAGGTAAAAGAAAAAGCACGGAATTCATGAAAAATGTTCAAAAAATTCAGCACAATTTTATTTTAAATGTGTTTGTAAAACATGTTTACTGCAGCATTAATTATATATGATTAGAAATTACTTTAACAGTATTTTAATGTTCCAAAGGTTAATCTAAAATTAGGAACAAAACACAATAAAAATTGTAGAGAAATGCTTCAGAATATTTTTATTGTAAAAAAATGTTCATTTAAGTCAATTTTGACAAAATGTAAAATAAGAATTTTGATCTCGATTTAAAAGTTCCACACTTGGCTTGGAACATATAATGAAAATTTTGCAATCACATTTTGGAAGTTTGTGCCACTGTCTAATTTCCATGTGAGTTGGCCTTTGGCATGCACGATCTAATCTTCATCTTTAAATGGTTGCTTGGGAGTTCTTCTTTTTAAACCCGATTTAGCACTTCTACTTCAGATATGTGCTGGGTTCTCTCTTTTCCCTATCAATTTTATGTTGCCAGTTTTATACAGGAGCATTGCAATCTCTTTTATGAATCCAGCTTACCAAATATCATCTGCTTTCAACTTTTTATGCAAAATCAACGAGTTTAACAAAAACGCAGCAAGTGAATGAAAATTCTAAAATAATACTTCTTGCAACTCATTTTATTTTCATATTGTCCTAAATCACTGTCTATAATAAGCATATGGTTAACGTAAATTTATTAAGATTTTACTACAAGATAATTTATGCTGATTTTCAGAAATTGAGGGGATTACGTTGAAAAATAAATGTCTTGTAATAGATTCCTAATAGATAGAAAAATTCAGTTTTTTGTTGAATGACCTTTGTGCATGATTAAAAATAAAAGGTGCCTATAAACTGAGGTTAGAAAGGTTAGAAACCCACCGGAGGGGCCGACCACAACGGTTTACGGCAAGAAATCCCTCCGGGGAAGCAATTCAACCCGCCCGGCACAGCGACACACTCCAGCTACAAAACCCGATCGGGCCACAGCCCGACGGGCCCGGCCCCCCAAACCATCACGAGCCCCGAAGCTACATTTTATTAAATTCAAAAAAAAAAAAAAAAAAAAAAAAAATTTACTACAAACTATACCGCTGGCGAAACACAGTAGCCAGCGGCAGAACGAACAAACAGAAGAAAACACAAACAAAAGCAGAATAAAATTAAACAGAAGAAATGCAGCCTCCCGATTTTAAAAGATCAGGGGCGCACCGCAACAGTTGGTTCAGAAAGTCTTCAGTAAAAGTTTGTAAATACACATTACAAGACATTAATACACTACATTATAACATAGCATAAATACATAGTTTACATTTCACACATTATCACATTAATTTTGTATATACAGTACGTACATCACACTCATTATTCAGTACTATATATAAGCAAATTTACAACTTTCAAATTAAAGGAAAATAAGATAACGTTTCGCCTTACATTTCACAATTTTGGATAATGACAATTTTTTATAATACATACATCAATATTTATTATTGAATATTATTCACGCAATTATATACAATTATCTCTATTTACATTTTACAATAACTTAATGTTCAAACATGTGGAATGTGGACCAAGGTCAATATTACACGGTTATCTATTACATTATGTACTATGTATACACTTATTCTTCTTTTTTTTTTTTTTTTTGGTCGCACGGTTTTTTTTCGTATTCCTTTTTTTTGACAAGTATTTTTTTTTTTTCTTTTAAATAAGACACAGGGGGAATTATGAATACCTAAATTTTATGTCACTGTATAGTTCTATTAATTTATTATAGTTATCTTTTATCATATTCATTATATTATTTATTTGTATAGCCTGTAAAAAGTTCATGTATTCATTTATACTATTGTTTCTTCTTATGTTATGTGGCATGAGGGGACAGCCCCCAAATACATAATGCAAAGGGTCGCCAAGGACACCACACTCACAATTTTCAGTCTGTCTCTTATTTATGCGTTTAAGGTATTTTGGGAAGCTGCGCCCGCCAGTGATAAATTTTATTGCAATTGTATTATTAATATCGAAATTATGTTTAATATTTGGTAAAAATTTATGAGTATATCTTCCTGTATCACTGTCAGACCACCAACTTTGCCAATCAATATCTAGTTTCTTATTTATTAGATAGGCTATTTTGGATCGGGGAACTGATAATAGTCTATTGCTAATAGGTTCGTTATTAATTAAGGGGAATTTGGCAAGGTGGTCAGCTATTTCATTCCCCCAGTGTCCCACGTGAGCCTTTATCCATATCATAATTATTTTAATATCACTGTTGTTTTTCATCAAGTCATATAGTTTTAATAGAATCTCTGTGTATGGGTAAAACTGAGGTTAAGAACAGCAGCATTAAAATTTTTTTCCAAGATTGTTATTTATTGTGTGTTTCAAAGTTCTTTTTCTAACATGCTGTAATAGGGAAAATAAATGCAAATAATTGTTTTAATTGCAGGGTGTTGCCTGATGCCCCACGCCTCAGCACGGCTGAATTAGCTTTGATCTCCCAACCAAAAGTGGTGAATGTCAGCTCACATTTAGATTTTATTGATGATGTCTTAGACAAGAAGAAGAAGTGGAGGCAAAACTATGACTATAATTCTATCAAAATAAATTTGACTGCTCAAAAACGGAAATTGCAAAGTTCAGTTTCTTGGGCTAGTAATGCTGCTAAGAGCGATTGTGATGAATCTGAGGAGCCTAAAGCTAAATCACTTAAAAAAGAAGAGAAGGATGAGGCCTCAGATCATTAATGCCTAATTTATTCTATTTTTGCAGTTTTTTAAAAGTTGGACCAGAATAAATAAATGAAAAAAGACTTTTGATCTACTTTGACCAGACAGAGAAGCTATATTTTTACTCTCACACAGTATTCTGTAATTTGTAAATATATGTGTATATTGTAGAAATATTGAAAGCAGAAAGCGCTTCTTTCTTTTTAAAAATTTAGCCAAATTGCAAGCTGTCCTGAAGTATGTACATAAGTGGAAGGTTTTCAGATAAATTCCAATAGTTAATTCCCCCCCCCCTCCACTGAACTTGTACATGGTTGTAAATAGTTATTAACACAACTTCCATCTTCACCTGCTTTCAGTAGCACTGGACTTAAGTAGATGTATTTCATGCAAGTTTTGCTATGAGGAATGTGCTTGACTTTGATTATCTAATTTTTAATTGAGAGGAACTAATAATTTAGCTTATAACATTGGTTTTATTGATTTTTGCTGTATGTTTAATTGCTCTTCAGTGCATTTCCCAGCATGCTTTAGCAATTTTTTTTCTTTTTGGAAATTTTTGACAAAAAATGATTAATAAAAAACACTTTGCACTTTAAAGATGTAAATTTCATGCAGCGTAATTTCTGATAAAATATTGCAGCAAATTTAATTGTTTTCAGATTTTTAGCACTAATGTTGTACTCTTAATATGTTGCAAGAGTACAGAATCTAGTCTTATAAATTAGTTACTAAATATAGTCATCACAGAGCTATTTTTTTCTTTTTGGTGTGTATTTGTAATGTGTTATTTTCTTTTAGTAATGTGTTAATGAAATGTTTAGTGCAATTTCTATTTACATAACTAATATTTCTACGGATAATGCATTTTTTCCACCTTTATTTATAAATAATTTCTGTTTAGTAAGGATTTTTTTTTAAATTCTATAATTTAAAAATGATAATGACTAAAAATGTAAAAAGTGCTAACAATCAATTTAGGCAAGCAATTATAATTCAAAATTTTTTTATAGATTGCAAAATTATCATATGTTCTGGAAATTCTTTTATTTTCCTCCATAAATAGCTGTTGAACAAAAACAAAAGAATGTTACATTTACATGTATATCTTTTTTTTTTTTTTTTTTTTCATGTGGGCATTCAGTGCTATTTAGTAGACATAAGTTGGAAATGTTGTGTAAAGTTGCGCTGATGGTATTTATTTTTTGAAAAGGGAAAATAATATTGATTCATCCACTTATATAATTAATATTGTCATTATTATTTTATCAAAAACAACAAAAGTCCACTTAAAATTTATTTAGGATTCCTAATTTTTTTTAAATTAAAGTTTGATTTATTAAACCTTGATTGCTCTAATTATGCATATTAAAGTAAAACGTCTTCTTTGTGTTGTATGGAAGGGGTAAAACTGTATTTTCTTTTCGATGATTTAGAATGTTTGGTTGTAAAAAACAGTTTTAATGAGTAATTAAGGGAAAGTTTTGGTTCTTCAAAACTTAAATTGTAAAGTTTACTTTTATGCATACATGGCTTATGTGCATTTCTTAGACTTGCTACGATTGTCATGAAATTTGATTTTAAAGTACTTATGGTAAAGTGAATTACACCATGTGATTTTTACTTTATTTGAACAAAACAACATACTAATTATTTTATATTTCCTTTTTGAAATGCATGCTGTTGCAGCATCATAATTATGTACAGGTGTAAATTTTGCTGTATCACATAATATTTTGAATAGTTTAATAAAACCAACTTTTGTTTGTTATTAATGTTTCGTTTCTTGTACAAAAATAATTATAAACTCTAACTTTTTTAAGTATGTCTTGAGTGTATTCAATTTTAAAAGAAAGTTCTAGAAAAATAAAAATATGAGGTTGATTATTTAATTAATATTTCAAGTAGTATGAATAATATTTGATTTTTAGGAAAATTACTGAAGAATTAGAAATAATTTAGGTATTTTAAAGCGAAAAAAGAAGCATAATTAAAAAATATATATATTTTTATAATTTTCTCCAGTTTATCCACACAACTAATCTTGCAAAAATTTTAAATGAAAGAAAAGTCTTTTTTTTTTTTTTTTCAAAAATAAGATTATAAAATCTTTTGAAAATACCTTAATATGTCCCATACACACATACTTAAGCTACCAAATACCTGTCTCGCTGAGTCAACATTTGTTATTGAGAATTTGATTTCTTTTCTTCTGCCATTCAAAATACTATATGATGTTAGTAATAGTGTTTGTATTCTATTAATTTGTTATTCAACAAAAAAAAACAAAGTTATACTAGAATTCTTACATACTTAAATATTTATATGTGTGTGTGCTCTAAAACAACAATCTGATTTATTTTTTTATAAATATATTTTTTGTGGATTTCAAATGAAATTACATTCCCAGAGTTAGGTCACCCATCGTATGTTTTCAGGTTGTGAATAATATTTTTATAATTTCATCCTTCCCGATTTTTTCTGCTGTCCACGAATCTTGCTTCTTGCTGTTATTTATTTTTGTTACATCGTAAGGATAAAGCTTAATTTTCTATTTAATAAACATGAAAGAGGGGAAAAAACTGATAAAAAGTTCTCTCTTTGTGAGCAGCAAAATATTGAACAATTCGTTAAAAGGTAGGAATGTAAATGTTTTAAGTAAAAAAAAAAAAAAATGGTGAAGTACTTTCATTCTAAAGAGTGATAAGAGAAAAAAAAATGGAAGGCAAGTAAAAAACAATCAGAAATAGGAGGTAG